>JAKIRT010000070.1:0-25300 GCA_022577695.1 Wickerhamiella spandovensis | reverse complement strand
TCGGCGGCCTTGTTGGTCTTGGCCTCCTCCTTATCAGCAAGCTTCGCTTTCTTGTCGGCGAGCTTCTTGTCCTTGGCCTGCTGCTTGTCGGCGGCCTTCTTCGTCTTGGCCGCCTCCTTATCAGCGAGCTTCTGGTCCTTGGCGTGCTGCTTCTCGGCGGCCTTGTTGTTCTTTGCCTCCTCCTTATCAGCGAGCTTCGCTTTCTTGTCGGCGAGCTTCTTGTCCTTGGCCTGCTGCTTATCAGCGAGCTTCTGGTCCTTGGACTGCTGCTTGTCGGCGGCCTTGTTGGTCTTGGCCTCCTCCTTATCAGCGAGCTTCGCTTTCTTGTCGGCGAGCTTCTTATCCTTGGCGTGCTGCTTGTCGGCGGCCTTGTTGTTCTTGGCCTCCTCCTTATCAGCGAGCTTCGCTTTCTTGTCGGCGAGCTTCTTGTCCTTTGCCAGCTGCTTGGCAGCAATCTTGGTCTCCTTCTTGGAGACAATGGAGTCCTCGGAGTCGTTGGTCTCCGTGGTCTCGTCAGTCTTGGTGTCCATGATCATGATCTCAGTGGAGGTAATTTTTTTTGTTTTTTTATAAGTGATGAGATCGCGATGAGTGGAGATGGTCTTGAACGGGTCATGGACGCGGCGGTCGGCGTCCTGGATGCGAACTTTGTAGTACTTTCCGATGAAAACCATGAGAAGAATGTTGGAGATATCTGGAGATTTGGGGTGCTTTATATAGACCTCAGAGCCGCAGGAGCATGAATGAATGCCATACGAGCATCATTCAAGTTCCATGATCCTATGGTGCCATGCAATTGGAGGAATAAAAAAATGTAGGTATTTTGCGGCTATTCAAGGGGTCAATTGAAACGTAGATTTTTTTTTAAATAAGTTTAAGATATTTTTGGGGCCCGTGGGCCACGTTTTCGCAGAGTTGGTATTTTTGGAAATTGACCTGTGCCCGAACCGGGCTCATTCTCGCGATTTAGATAATCGTGAGAGTGTCGGTCGGATCGATTTAGTATCGAGATGTCATGCCAGGTTGGGGAAGAAAGTCACAGTCTGAGACGGATCCTACGAGCTGTAAACTGTATTTTTGCCTTTCATATTTGATTCTATGTTCGTTTTTTAAAACTTAAACATATTCTTCCCTGGCTTTTCCATCAAGTTCGATTTCAAGGAGTCAATTGAAATTTTTTTTAAATAGGTTCAAGATACTTTTTTTTCCGTGGGCCTGGTTTTCGAAGCGTTGTTTTTCGGCATTTCGCAGTTACCGGATGTGGACAACCCGTCGTGATTCACCTAATCGGGCGGCAAGATTCAGTATCGCGATGTGATCAGGTCGAGCACGAGAAATATCTGTTCTAAAATATTCCCAGGAGCTCCAAAATACTTTTTTCTCTGTTATTTAAATATATTTTATATTCGTTTTAAAACTAAAAAGTACCTTCCTGGACCAGTTTTCCATGTTTGGCAGAAAACAGATGGATAGTCGCTGTGAGAGGCAAAATAGAAAAATAATCATCGTTCCTAATGGTATCATTGCCTCTTCTTATTTTTTTGAAGCACACTGAGCTTGGTCTCGTGGGTTCTGCCTTTCGGCGGAGAGCGAGTCCAGCTGCTGCACCCATGCTGCAAGGGGCAGGTAAGCGAGGGCCTGCAGCCCCACTGCTTCGGTTCACAGCTAACCAGCTCTAGCTCAGAGAGTCATAAAACGAGAAAAGTATATGGCTCTATATCTGTTAGGAGTCCTCCAGGCAGAGCTAGTGCAGCTAGAAACCATGTACCAGAAAGATGTACCAACGTCGATGGCCCTGGGTCGCTATGCAACGATCGTTTACTAGGTTCAAAAAAGCATTTCTCTGCAGTCAACCGCCGTAAGGCGGAAAATCGACGTGCTTTAGCTCGGAGAGTTAAAAAAAATTACCCCAGTAGTCTACCGTCGTAGGAGAAGTACTAAAATAAGATCAATTGATCAGGATCGGTCGGTTGGCGATTGTGTGGGGTGCATGATGGCATCGGTGGTTACATAATTTTTTCAACCCAGAAGGAAAAGATATTTCAGTAACAAAAAATTTATAATTAAAGGAAATGAAAAATTTCGTTTTTCTCGGACCACAGCTCAATTCTCGGCCATATCGCAATATGTAACTTGGGTTCGTCTATTTTAGAGTTGACAGAATATAATTGCCCGTAAATCACCCCAAGCACTATAAAGCGGTGTCCGGAAAAACCACTAATCATGTTCACTTTGGCGGTTTTGGCAGACACCATTCGGCTGGATCCAAACTGCTTTAATCTGCCGCATAAACAGGCTCTACATCATGAGATCAACAAAAAGTACGCCAACCGCGTGCTGAAAGACGTGGGGCTGTGTATTGCGCTGTACGACGTGCAGACCACCAGCGACGGACTGCTCCGGCCGGGCGACGGAGCCATCTACGTCAAATGCACGTTCCGCGTGGTGGTGTTTGCGCCGTTTGTAGGCGAGGTGCTGGTGGGCTGGATCTCATCGTGCACGGAGGAAGGCTTGAATGTTCGCATGGAGTTTTTCGACGATATATTTATTCCCAAAACCATGCTGTTTGAGCACTGCCAGTTTGTGGTCAAAGAGCAGGCGTGGGTGTGGAAAATCGAGGGCAACGAGCTGTTTCTGGACACAAACGAGAAGATCCGCTTCCGCGTCGAGGCCATCAAGTACGGCAAGGGCATGCAAATAGTGGGGAGCTGCCAGATCGATGGCACGGGCCTGCTGAGCTGGTGGTAGGCTCCAACCAGGCCTCGAACGGGGACCGCATCCGCCAGCCACGCTTGCACCTCCGCCAGAAGGCGGCGCTCAGCGTGCACTAGGACCCTCCTTCGCATGGCGTTCCATGTTGTTTTCGCATGGAACTTCTATGGAACTCTTCTATGGTGGAGCTCTTCGAGTAAGGCTCGTCCGACAAGAGGCGGTAGCCCCGCTGCATATATACTTAGCTGTATTTAATACGTACATCAGAATACATGTGCGTGAAAGGTGCTTTCTAAAGGCCACTTGTGATGCCATGCTCCTTGTCGGGTTGCCCCCGCGAGGACCACCATTCCAGCACTGGCACTCGCGGGAGAATCCCCCGCACCCCCGGGCGCCTGCGGTGGGCCAACTCTACCAAACGGTGCATTGACACCGAAGGCAGCTCGAGATGCGCCCCAACCAGCGTTGGTGGTGCCATCGCAGTCCCTGATGGGGCCCGCCGCAGGCGTCCGGGGGGTGCGGGGGGAAACCCCCCGCGAGGACCACCATTCCAGCACTGGCATTCGCGGGGGAATCGGGGGAAACCCCCTGCGAGCACTACCCGTCGACTGAACAGGCCCGCGTCGCTCAGTCAAGCGGGGCGCGGAGGGCGTAGAATACAGCGGTGTATAGATATCTATAGGCTAAATAGGGCACGTTTGCGGCAGCTGCGCGGCAGGCTGCGCGGCGAGGGTGCTTTGCTTGCTCGGGGCGTTGGTGGCGCACGAGGGAGGCCTAGTTGTACTGCATGTACTGGCTTGTTGAGGAGAACTTGAGGTTGCCCTTGATGACCTTGTCGACGGCGGCGAGGAAGTCCTTTTCGGAGGCGACCTTGCGGCGGGCGCGGATGGCAAACATGCCGGCCTCGGTGCAGACGGAGCGCAGCTCTGCGCCAGTGGAGTTGGGGCACAGGCGCGAGATGAGCTCCCAGCGGATGTCGCGGTCCACGGACATGGACTTGCTGTGGATGCGGAGGATGTTTGCGCGGCCCTCGACGTCCGGCAGCGAGAACTCGACTTTGCGGTCGATGCGGCCCGGGCGCAGCAGGGCGGGATCGAGGGTGTTTGGTCTGTTTGTGGCAAACATGACCTTGATGTTGCCGCGGGCGTCGAAGCCGTCAAGCTGGGTGATGAGCTCCAGCATGGTGCGCTGGACCTCGTTGTCGCCGCCGGCGCCGTCGTCGAAGCGCGCGCCGCCGATGGCGTCGATCTCGTCGAAGAAGACGATGGAAGCTTTCTTTGTGCGCGCCATCTCAAACAGCTCGCGCACCATGCGCGCGCCCTCGCCCACGTACTTTTGCACGAGCTCGGAGCCGATCACGCGGATGAACGTGGCGTCCGTACGGTTTGCCACCGCGCGCGCGCACAGCGTCTTGCCCGTGCCCGGCGGGCCGTAGAGAAGAATGCCTTTCGGGGGGTCGATACCCAGGCTCGCAAAGCGCTCGGGCGCCAGCAATGGCAGCTCCACGACCTCGCGCAGCTTCTCAATCTGATCTTTGGACCCGCCAATGTCGCCGTACGTCACGTCCGGCTTCTCCTCCACCGTCATCATCGTCACGCTGGGGTCGATGCGTGGCGGCAGCGGCAGCATGATGCGGTACTTGTTGCGCTCCACGCCGACCCGCATGCCCTCCTCGATGTCTGTTGGGGAAACCCGGTCCCCCAACGCCACCACAAACTTGGCAATCTGCTTGACGTTGATCACATACTGCGCCTTGTCGGCGTCCTCAGGATCCTGGATGATCTTGGTGCAGCGCGCCACCTGCAGCGGCTGGTCCTGCGACATGGTCTGCTTGTCGGCCATCAGATCCCACTGATTGGGCGGCGCCAGGCCCGTGTCCGACTCCTTGACGCCGATCTTGTCGTTGATTTGCTTCTGCAGCTCGCCAATGTCCTTCTCAATGTGCTTGAGCTGCGTGGCGTAAGGCGCAAGCCCGTACGTCTTGAGCACCTCGATGTCGCCTTCGCTCAACGGCACAATCTTCGCCTCCTTCTCGTCCTCGCCGTCCCCGACGGGGGCCTTGTACTTTTCCCAATCTGCTTTAGGCGGCATGTCAGAACAGGGTGGGACTCGTTCCACCTGACGTTTACAAATGGGCCCCCAAAGCGCGCCTCCAGCTGGGATCGGCTCAGTCATCACCGTTTTGTTTTTCTTTTTGGGGGGGTTTATTTTTTTTTTTTTGTTTTTGCGGGGGTTCCCCGGCACCCCCTGGACCGCCTAAAGGCGGAGTGTGGGGACGTAGTTCTTTTTTAACTCTCCGAGCCGAGGTTTCTCGGTTTGGGGCTAGTTGTTTAGTTTTGTATAGCTGCTCTTCTCGTCGTGTCCGCTGAACTGCGCGGACCGTGCTACGCCCGAGCCTCTGCCTCCGCCGAAGGCTGCCCAGGGGGTGCGGGGAATCCCCCGCAATGCTCTCGGTTTGCCTTAACTCGGCGGGCTTTAATTGTCCGTCTGATTGCCTGTGTTCTGCTTCTGCCGAAGGCAGCCCGGGGGTGCGGGGGGGACCCCCGCGAAAAATAGCCAGTGGCCCTGTTTTCGTACAACCCCGCGCGCCAATACGGCCCAGGGGTGCGGTATCACCTGAAAAACAGGCTTCTCCAGGCCAGAGCACGTTGGAATGTCTAGCCAAAGTGGTACGTGAGCCAGGCATGAGATATGTGCCAGACATGAGTCGGGCAGTACCGAGATGCAATGCGCGTAAAGCAGAAGGTGGGCTCGGACGACAAATAAGACGCAAAAATCAGTCAGTTGTGGTCAAAGCGTCCATCTAGGAGCATCAAATGACTGTCTACAAGCCATAGCTAGAGAAAAGTATATAAATGAAGACCAAGCTAAATAATCGAGCGAAACGCGGCTCAAACGACCTGCAAAAAGCCCTGCTGGATGAGCCGTTGCACATCTGCTCGCCGCACAAAGAACTGCGAGTCCTTGGTGAGATTAAATACGCCGTACTCTGTCTGAATTTCGCCCGCGTCCTTCAGCACCCGCACCTCGATGTACATCTCTGTGGGCGGCTCCAGCGACCCCGTCAGATCGATATCTGTCCATTCGCCTTTATAGTCGACCACCAGCTCGGCATACTCGCGCAAATACGCCTGCTCGTGCGCACTGAGATTGCCGGTGGCATTGGCGTCCAGCTCTTGCTCGGCCCAAACCGTGCGGTTCAGGCGGCTGGCCCGCAGATGCTGGTGCGCCAAAAGACACCGCTTGTTGCGCCGAATACAGAGCTGCGACACAAATAACGCACACATCGCGACGCGGTCCTGCGAGCTCGCGTTTTCCTCGCTCATCTTCAGCGCCTGGCCGTACAGATCACGTGTTTCGCGCGCAACCGCCCGAACAAGCTCGCCCTGATAAAGCGGCAGCGTCTCCAAGTTTGTTGTGCGTCGACCGTCCTGCACCAATTTATCCGCTAAATCGCCATGCATGTCAGCTCGTCCTGGCTTGTGTGGGATCTTGGGATTCTGTCAGGCCCCAGGGTTGGTCTAGGCTTAGTTTATTTTTTATTTTTTAGCTCTTCTCAAATATGTCGGGTTTCCTTTGGCCCTCCTTTGGCGTGTTTTTTTTTTTTTTTCATAACCCTCCGAGCTGAAGCTCGTCGGTTTTCCGCCTTAAGGCGGTCACTGTAGGGCATGGTATGGGGGTGCGGGGGAACCCCCCGCGAAACGCCCCGTTCTGTCACTTGTTGGCGTGAGCCAAAGCGCGCGGCCGCAAGACGGAAACGTATGCGATTCACTAGAGTTGGTAGTAATATATAAGTACATTCGCGGGCCTACAGCCAGAGTCTAGGCGGAGCCGAACAAGGCAAAGTCGCCGACCTCGAGCTCTTCCTCGGGCTCGGCGTCGTCCATGGTGATTTTCTGGCCCAGCAGCGTCGCAAACAGCTCCTCGGCCTGCTCGTCGGTCCACGAGAACACGGGCCGCGGCGCGTCGAAGCCCTGCACCTTTTCCTGCACGGTGTAGCGCAGCTTGCGGCCCTTGGAGGCCTTTGTATCGACGTTTTTCTTGGTCTTGGTCTTGGCGGCCGTCCACTTGAGGCCGTTGGCCGCGCCGGAGTCGGCCATGCGGCGGTCAACAAGATCCTTCAGCAGCAGCCGGTAGAAGTCGCTGTCGTCAAACACAAGCTCGCTCTCGTCCGGAACCTCGCCATGGACGGTGTATTGAGAGCGGTTGACTTTGGTGCGCCCGTGGAGCCGGTCCATATCGGCCAGCACAGAGGTGACCTGGACGGCCGCAGACTGGTTGAGCGACTTGAATTTGGCGCTCTGCAGAGCGTTGGCGCCCGACGACAGCTGCACTTTGCGGCTCCATTTGGCCAGCACGTTCTCGCGCTGCGCCGCCAACTTCGTATCGAGCTCGTCGGCCTCGTCGGCGTACTCCTGCAGCGAGCGTTTCTTGCTCTTGGCGGGCTCGGAGCCGGCTAAACGGTACCGCAGCGTCTCGACCTGGCCCAGAAGATCATAGAGCTTGGCTTTCGCATCTGCTTGATCCACTTCGCCCTGCTCCTCTTCCTCCTCAGTCTGGCCGGCCTGCAGACCATTGGACAGCTGGAGGATCTTCTGCAGACTGATGCGGGCGTCCAAAAGACCCTCATAAATAGCGAGCTGTGCCTGCACAGCCTTACCTTTGGCGACATCTGTCTCTGACGAGGCCGAGAGCCGGCTCACGAGCTGTTTCTGCTCGGCCTTGAGAATCTCCGCAACCTGATCGCCATTAGTGAACTTCTCTTCGCCTTCGTTTTCGCTTTCGCTGTCGTTTTCGCTTTCGTTTTCGCTTGCGCTTGCGTCAACCGAGCCTTCGCTCTGCTCTTCCTCTGCAGAAACCTCCTCAGAATCGTCTTCAGAGACGTCTTCAGACACATCTTCTTCTCCAGAATCGTCTTCGGAACCATCAGAACCATCCTTGGAACCATCGGAAGCCAGATCGCGACGGGAAACTCGAGATCCGCTGTATTTCTTGGAATCGACCTCTACTTCGTCGTCCCGCAATCGGCTCTTCTCCACATCCACATAGTGCGAGCGACGCTCATCATCTGAATCCACATCAGAGCGTCCGTTCTGCTCGATATCTTCGGGATCAAAGTCTTCTGGCTCGGGATTGGCGAATTTCGCCAGCTGCTCTGCCAAAGATTTAGGCATGTCAGAAAATTTCAGTGCCTAACCCATGAAATTTAATGGCTGCAGCTGCCGCTACTAACATAAAGCAAACCAAAAAATTAAAAATAAAAATTATTGGCTGTCTATCGCATTTTTTATTCATTTAGACTTTCTATTTTTTTGCGGGGGAATTCCCTGCATCCCCCGAGCTTCGGCGGGGGCAAAACGTATAGAAACTGCGCAGTACCGCCATAAAGCGGAAACCGGCGAGCTTTAGCACGAGAGACAATAAAAAACAAAAGAACTGTAGAGCTGGGATTTTGCGGGGGAATCCCCCACACCCCCTGGGCTGTCTTCGGCAGAGGTATAGATTCCAGGGGACGACGTGATTGGCCCAGAGTGCTAATAAAATAAGTAGAAGGGCTACTAACTGAGGTTACCCCAGCATCTGCCTCCGCCGAAGGCGGCTCGGGGCTGCGGGGGATTCCCACGCGAAAATGCCCGCGTGTGCTGCGGCGGATTCTCCGTATAAAGAGCCCTGAGATTCTTCTATCGTACCTTGAGCCAGCTGTGGGCGCAAGGGCAGTGGAGGCCTATGATTAAGACGATGCTAATAAATACTACTTGCGCCAGAGCTTCTTGCCCTGCACAGCATAATTGGCGAGGAAATCGTCCATGATGCTGTCGAGATCGCCTCTCTCCTTGGACATGTCGAACTCCTGCTCCTCGTCGCTTTCCTCGGGCTTGGCGTAGTCCTGCTCGATCTTGTCGAACTGGTCGTCCAGCAAAGTGAGGCCCTCGTTGCGGTAGTTGGCCGACGACGACATCGAGAAGCCCGTCAGGTCGGTCTTGGCGCCAATCCGCTTCTTTTTGGGCTTCTTGATGGACGGAAGTGCGCTCAGCGTATCGGCCTGCTCACTGGCTGGGGCTGGAGGATGGGCCGAGTTGGAGTACTCTGAGCCGAAATCGCTGCCAAAGTCGCTGCCGAAATCAGAGCCAACCTCGCCAGCATCCGAATCGCCGGCAGTTTGCTCCTGCTTGTACTTGCGGAACTCGTATTCCCAGTCGTTTTCGTCCTCCTTGCGAACAACCTCTTCTTTGGGCTTGGACTGCTGCCACTCACCGACATCGTCGGCAGCTCCGCCATCCATCAGCTCATTGAATAGAGCCTCTTCGTCGTTCTCAACATACTCCTCGTCCTCCAATGCCTCCAAAACTTCGCGCAGACGAGGATCCATGTCCGGCTGCAGACCCTTGAGCTCATCGGGCAGCGCCTGCTGAGCCTGGTACGCCGCTTTCCATGCAGGGCCTTGCGTTTGCGGTTGCGATTGGAACATCTCTTCGGGAAGATCGGCATCGTCTTTGAACGCAAACGCCTCAGACTTGGCTGTGGTGCTCGAATCAGTCGCCAGCGACGTCTTGCCATCCTTGCCCACGAAAATAGCATCTTCGTCCAATCCCATAGGCTTCAGATGCTGCATGTAGTCGTAATTGGAGTCATCGAATCCAATTCCGTACATCGCAGCCTCGCCGGCCCGCTTGTTGGCCGACGGCGCAGGTCCAGGGCCCGCCGTCCATTTGTCTTTACGGGCCTGTTTCTGGTCTTTATCGTTAAGATTTTCGACTTTCATAAGAACCGATTGGCCAGCATCTTCATCGTGAGCCAGAGGATCATTGTAGGGGCGGTGCACGACGTTATAAGTCGTCGCGGTTTTTTTATCGATCCATTTTTTGGACATTTTTCACTGTTCAAAAAATTTAGGTCAGACTAATAAAAAAAGATTATATCAGCGCGAGAGACGGCTGACGCAGCATCTTAACGGCGATCATGTCATACTCTTGTTCGGCTGAGTAAGCGTCGATATTTGTTTTTTGTTTCGCTGCCGCTTCTTTAGCTCAGTTATTTCTCGTTGGTCTTCCGTCTGTCGTGGGGTAGTTTATTTTATTATTTTTCGAGTTATAGCTCCACAGCCGTTACTATTCTGAATATTCTTTGCGTGATTCTTCTTACTGGTGTTCGTCAGTACACCGGGTTTTTTCATCTTTTTATAAACCTCTCCCCGCTTAAGCTCGTCAGACTTTTCCTGAAGGCAGTACACTACTCCGGGCGTTTTTTTCTTTTTAGCCTTTCTAGGCAGGACTTGGCCCTTTTCTTTTCTTTTTCTTGTTGTTCTTTTTTCTTGTTTCGTTCGTTTTCTCCCCCTCTTGGTTCGCACTTTCAGAGACTCACAGATATGATCGGTAAATAGGAGACGCATGGACAAGAACCAACAAATAGGTATACGGTGCGACCTCGATACCCTAAATCCGCAACTAGATAAGTTGAAACTAGAATCACCCCAACGTTGTCATTTTTCGATCCTTTTTGAGTTCATATTACCAGAAAAGCTATGCACCCCAAGCGGACAACCCATACCCAGACGCACATATCCACATATCCACCCCGATACTCAGCCAGGGATCTGTGGTGGGCACTGGAAAATGGCGAGCCTTACTTAGGAGACCCGGCAGAAAAAGCTGCCGAGCCGTGCCTTCGCGGGGGATTCCCTCGCACCCCCTGGGCTGCCTTGCGGCGGATGAACAAACCATGCCCTACAGTGTACCGCCTTAGGGCGGAAAACCGACGAGCTTCAGCTCGGAGAGTTATAAAAAAAAAATAAAAAATTCTGGCCTAGTATACCGCCGAGAACCGACGACCCAAGGGAGAGCTATAGCAAAAAAGAGGAAAGAGTGAAGGGCTGCACGTCGATAGAGTTTAATGAGGCCCTAACCCCGCACATAGGAAGCCGTAAGAGCGCGGTTTGTCAGCGGCACGGCCCTAAGCGTTGCGTGGTGCCCACATTCGTCATCGCGTTTCTATGCCGTCGAAAAACGTGGACATCAAGGGCCGCGGGGACTCTGCGACCAGCCATTCGAGTCGCCCCGAGAGCCTTGCGCAGTCCTTCTCGCGCCAGGAGTCGATGCTGCTGGCGTCGCCGGTGACTCGCTCGCCACTGGGCCGCACGCCGCGACAGTCGTTTGCCAGCGGCCGGCGGCCGGGAGCCTCGCAGCTCACCAGCGACGCTGCGTCGGGCATGGGACCGTCGGCAGAGGCTGCTTCGGCCTACTCGCTTGATATGGAGAACCCCGATCCCGAGGTCGTCAAGGTTGTTGGCCGGCATCTTGTTGATGAAAGCGATGTTCCGGACGGTGACGACCAATTCTCGTCGCTGCGGCTTCAAGGAGGCGATGTCACGCGACAAATATACAACTGGCAGCGCGAGCACGACGGTCCCGAGGCGGCCATTAAGCGGGGCCGGTCGCGGTCGTTTGATTTGCCGCGCGAGCCCGAGAACGGGCCGTCGGGCGAGCCGCTGGATCCGCGCCAGATGAGGGCGCCCGGCGGGTTCCGGCGCGATTTCGTGGCGCACAAAACCACAGTTCCGGGCCATCCGGGCCCGTCGGCCTCTCACTATGGCAACGGCGGAGGTGTCGATGAGGACGGCGTGGCGCACCTGCCGCGGCCGGCGGTTCTGACCCGCAACTTCATTGAGTTCCTCTCGCTTTACGGCCATTTTGCCGGCGAGGAGTTGGAGGAGCAGTTTGGCGACGACTCGGACGTCGACGGCTCCGACAGCGAGCAGACGCGGCTGTTGTCGGGCCAGCCGGGCCGGCCGCGGCTGCAGCGGCGGCTGTCTGAGCAGGCCAAGGGCCAGGCGTCGGTCACCGAGAGCGTGATGCTGCTCCTCAAGTCGTTTGTGGGCACGGGCATTCTGTTTTTGCCGCGCGCGTTCTACAACGGCGGCATTCTTTTCTCGTCGCTGCTGCTGACGTTTGTGTCGGTGGTCTCGTACTGGTGCTTCCTGCTGCTGATTGACGCGAAAACGCACACGCAAGTCTCGTCGTTCGGCGATATCGGCGGCGTGCTGTTCGGCCCGCGGTTCCGCCAGCTGATTCTATTTTCGATCGTCATGTCGCAGCTCGGGTTTGGCGCCGCATACATCATCTTTGTGTCGGAAAACATGCAGGCCGTGATCCGCAGCGTGTCCAACGGCGCGTTCATGAGCGTCAACATGCTGATTTTCATCCAGCTGATCATCTTCCTGCCGCTGAGCATGGTGCGCGACATCGCCAAGCTGGGCTTCACGGCGCTGGTGGCCGACCTGTTTATCTTTTTGGGGCTTCTTTACCTCTACGGATGGGGCACCACCACCGTGCTCACCGAAGGCATCAAGGACGTTGCGCTGTTCAACAAAAACAACTGGACGCTGTTTATCGGCACGGCCATCTTCACTTTCGAGGGCATCGGGCTCATCATTCCCATCCAGGAGTCGATGCGCGAGCCCAAAAAGTTCAACAAGGTGCTGGGCTGGGTGATGGTCGGCATGACGATGGCGTTTGTTTCCGTCGGCGCGCTGCTGTACGCGGCCACGGGCTCCAAGGTCGAGACGGTCATTCTGCTGAATCTTCCCGAAGACTCGACGGCCGTGACGGTGATCCAGGCGCTGTATTCCATCGCAATCATGCTGTCGGCGCCGCTGCAGCTGTTTCCGGCCATCCGCATTCTCGAGAGCGGTCTTTTCGAGCGCAGCGGCAAGTTCAACAAAAAGGTCAAATGGGAAAAGAATATCTTCCGCTTCTTCCTGGTCTTTGTCACCGGCACCATTGCCTGGATCGGCGCCAACGATCTCGACAAGTTCGTTGCGCTCATCGGCTCGCTCGCCTGCGTGCCGCTGGTCTACATCTATCCGCCTATTCTGCACATGCGCGTCATCGGCAAGCACACCTGGCGCTGGTTCGCGGACCTGATTCTCACCATTGTGGGCTTTGCCGTCATGCTGTACACAAGTTGGACCACTTTGGCCAGCTGGGTCCACTAATTTGTATTTTTTCTTTCTGCTTCTCTATTGGCGCTTTTTCCCCGCTTAAACCTGAAACCCGCCTCCACAACAAAAAAAAGTATTATTTGTAGTCTCTAAATAAACTCTTCGATAGATCTTTTGCCTCTGAACTTCTCTTCTGCGCGCCCAGTGCGCCTTGTGAGGGCGGGCCCTTCGCGGGGGAGTCCCCCGCACCCCCGAGCCGCCTCACGGCGTAGGCGGAGGGCGAACGCATTCGCTAGATTACTATCGTAGATGCTGCTGCTAGAGGCTAATGCCAGTTAGTGATGCTGCCTTGACGGATAAAAGGCCATAATGCTAGACAGACAATATGTAGCGACATTTTAGCACGGAAACTAATTAAACAGCATTGCTGGCTCTATGAGTTTCGTACAAGCAGAAATCATAAATTTCACCTTTTGGTGGGTTATTTCACAGGTTAGCCACACCCGAGCATAGCAAGCTGAAAGATTGTCCATCTGCTACAGTGAGGTAGTTGGGGTAGGCCAAGGAGCACTAGCTGGGAGCACTAGCTGGGAGCACCATATGCAGGGAGCACTAGCAGGGAGCACTAGCTGCAGGGAGCACTGCAGGGAGCACTATATGCAGGAAAGTGCATGCAGTTTGTAAACAACCTATCCGCGCACTTAATCGATGGTTCTGCTGCCTTTGTCGCCCGCGTGCCCTGAAGTTGCGCAACCACCAGCCAGGCAGCTAGAACCCCCAAGCATAGACCCTGGATGCAAGGCTGCTCAAGCCGATTGCGATCTTCATCTACCATCGCGCCAGTATGTATTCAAACGCCTGGTGGCTGCCGAACTCAAGCAGATAAACGATCTCCATATCCACGGAATCGGCGCAATTACATTCGTGGAACTGCGAGAAAAGTACGGTTTCGCACAGGAAGAAATCAACAGAGGCGTCTGGAAACGTCTCACTCACGGAAAGAAAATCTCGGCGGCCGATATCTCTTGATTAGTCCATATTATGCACCATCTGTTGCGAATATATTATCCTCGGCATGCTTATTACCAGCAGGCACATACCGTCTTGTCCTCAACGCGGTCTGACCCCAGCTGGTGTTGTGCTCCAGCGTCTTGGAATCGCTCATGCCTTCATAGAGCTTTACTTTATTCATCCTCTTGTATCATATCTCATTCTATAACTATCTATATCCAGTTGCGCACAGTAACCCCGAGGGCTTACTTGCGCACTCCACTAGAACGGACCTTCAGTAGTGCCCGTTGACGGTGGCTCATGACCATGCTGCGGAGCTCCTCACCAATGCCGCGCTCAAGCATATCTTGCTTGAAATCCAGCTCGCGAGTTTTGGCATCCAGTTGCTGCTTCAGGTTCGTAACCTTCTGGTTCAGGTCGTTGAACACGCTTGTGGCAGACTGCTCGAAGTGCTGCACGTGCTGCTCATATTGCGATTGCATAGCCTTGGCTTCCGCAGTGCATTCACAAGCTATGGGAGCAGCCAATTTGCTAGTCAAGGCATCACATTCCTGCTGGAGCTTGCTGTAGTCCTCCTTGAGCATGCCATACTTGGAGGTTGCTTCCTCGAGCTGGCTGGTGATACCCACAACTTCAGCTTCTAGATCCTTTTTCTCACCAGTCAACGCCTGGGCCATCATCTTGAAGTTACCCATAGTGGCCCAAGCTTTCTCAGTGTCGGTCTTGAGCTGCGAGTTGGCGGTATTGAGGCCGGCAATGGTAGCCGCGCTCTTGGCCTTGGTTTCCTCATGGATGTTGATGGCATCCTGGAGATGACGGTGTGCCTTCTCAGCACGAGCGGCCCAGTTGTTGGCATCCTCGCGACCTTCGGCAGCGGAAGAGGCTTGGGCGGACAGCTCCTTGTTCTGGCGCACAAGAGCATCGATCATCTGCTGTTTCTCCTCGATAGTAGCCTTGTCTGCTTCGATGGTTGCAGTAATAGTAGCCTTCAGGTCGTCAAACTCGGAGTCACGCATGTCGAGAGTAGTCTTCAGGTTGGCAAAAATAGTAGCGAGGTTGTTTTTCTCACGAGTTACCTCTGCGAGCTTGGAAGATTGCTCGTCGAGACTTGTCTGAGTTGAGACGAGCTCGCTTTGGGCAGAGCCCAAGTCCACACGGCAACTGCTCAGATCGCGACAGAGCTCAGCAAACTCGGCATCTTTGCTGCCAGCTCTATGCAGGCGCTCTTCCATAGCACCATTCTGCTGCTGGAGGGTCTCGATGCGACTCTCGGAAAAGGAAAGGTCCTCTTGAGCAAGTTGCAGCTCTACAGTGACCGCCTGAAGCTCAGCTATCTTGGTGGCACAATCATTGTTGACTCTCTCAATCAGATCCTTGGCACGACTGTTGATATCAACTGACTCAATCAGAGTGGTCTCGAGACTGCTGTAGTTAGCCTTGAGCTGAGCAACTTGTTGGTTCTTGAGCTCCAGCAGCTCCATCATCTTAGCATTCTCTTCACTCTGAGCATTAACGACTTGCTGAGCGAGAGCTGCCTTGGTGCTAGCTTCGAAGAGCTCGAAATAACTGGGCTCCTGAATCCCCATTCTAATACCGGCAGAGCAGCGAAAGGTACCCATTTGATGCTGCATCATAACGTCTCGCTTTTCAATATCGTTGGTCAGGCTGCCAATGCGGTGTGCCTGACTCCGGGACTGCTCTGCCAAGGAGGTGAGCTCCTTCTTCAGTTTCTCGTTCTCGGCGGTGATCGAGACGCGGTCAGTTGCTTCATCAGCTAGCTTAGCAAGAGCCTGATTCAAAGCCTTGGAAAGTTGTTGCTTGTTTAACCCTTTGATGTCGTCGGCAGGATTGGCAAAAGCAGCGGAAGCAGCCGCAGAAGTAGCAATGGCAGTGAAGGCGGCAGGAAAAGTCGCAGGAGGAGTAGGAGGAGATGTAATAATAGGGGCAGTAAGTGCCAACTCAGGCAACATGTCTTGAATAATTGCCATTCAAGAAATTAAAGCTGGTAAGGTGTCTGCTTGTTTTGGTTTCTGCTGGATTGATAGCAGAGTGGGGAGGTGTGGGTTCTTCGAGAGTTGTGGAGCTTTGGAACTCAGATGGGCCTTGGTAGGATGGTATGCAAAATAGTCCCATCGCACCAGTTAATATACACGCAAAATTATGGGGATTTATGGTAACTGTGAAAACACCATATGCGGAACTTGCATGAACCTGCAGTAGCAAGTGAACAGAAACGATAACTTTTCAGTGATTTCGAGAGCCAATTGGTTAATAAAAAAAGCTACGATTCAGAAAAGATAAAAAATCCACTCGCTGAGAGTACATTTCCCGTAGATATAGCCTTGGTAAAGTCGTCGTACCGCTGAGCCACCTTTATGGTATAGTCGCGATTTCAGGGTATAGGGTCGTCGCCCGTTCCATAATCCCATCACAGGTGGAGTTATTGAGAAGTGCTTCTCGTAGAAACGTAGAATAAGGAATTTCAGAATAGAAATTATATGAACCCTATTTCTGGGCAACATTTTGACCTAGAATTGGCTTTATTAGAGCCCTTTCAGGCTGCAACCCGCCGCCCATATCTCGTGCATGGCCCATACCCTTGTTCAATCTTGAAACGCTTGAACGGATTTATGGTTACGTGTCCTTTGGTTTCAGTAAACAAGCTGGTATATACTGAATATGAAGGGCCATATGTCCTTCTATTGCGTGTCTGCTGCGATCGTCCTGCCGGCTTAACCTGATTAGAGTCATGCCCGTTTGAGTTTCTAGTTGGTCGGGGTAGTGATTGCTATTCTTTGGGCGGCGGTATAGAACTGTTAGCATAATCAACTGAATAGGAATAGTAGCAATAGTTAAATATAATAAATGAATGTGCAATGATAGAGGGTGCTAGCCGTTACCAACTAAAGGACTCCTCAAAGTACTCCACGTAAGGACCTGCGCGACTGAGGGTTTCAACAATGGCCTGCCTCGAGCTATCGTTTACGCCGCCAGGACCACAAACAAGAACTGCTAGAGGGCCGGTACTATCTAGCATCCGCTGCTGGACGATATCGTACGCATCCATACGTGTGTGCCGGTGGTCAACCGTGTCAGAAATAATCTGATGCTGCTTCTCCACAATGCCGAGAGACGTCTCAGTATCGCGCCTTCCGCCAATGAACAGCTTTACCTTGATATCGTGCATTCGCATGTATTGAATTTCTTGAGAAAACCACTTGAGAGGCTCGTCGTTTGCAATTGACCAATACAGACTGATATTGCTGTGCCCCTTCTTCACAAGATCTTGAATATGTGAAAACGGACTGGTAATACCGATGCCACCGGCGATCAAAACGATCTCTTGGAACCTATCGAGATTAACGATCTGGCCATAAGGCCCATCGAGCCAAACTCTTGTTTCAAAAGAACCACCATTCTCAATGCACTTGTTTAGCAGTCTCCGCGTCATGCCTTGTTTTACTCGACAGTATAGCTTGACGTGAGTATCACTGCCCTTTTCAACTGCCTCCATCATGGAAAACGGATGTGACTCCCAGAACATGCTTGGTTGCAAAAAATGAACAAAGACGTACGATCCAGGATAGATATTCCAGATCTGAGAGTGCTTGATGGTAATCTCAATAATAGAATTGCCGTGGTTGCAAACATGGGCCGTGGCAAAAGGGTGTGAGATGACAATACGGGCAAACCGCATCAGCCGGTCGAATCCCCAGATCGCGATAATCGCGTAGTGGAATCCTAGCTGCACGCCCTGGGCATGGAGGTGATAGTAGCTGGTGACCACAAATCCTATGGCTAGTACGATATGTACCACCAGGAAGAGTTCATAGTTTAGTCGTCTCAGCCAATATACGCCGAATATGCAGAGTGCCGCAACCACACAAATGGCGGAAACACCCCATTGCCAATACGTCACAGACCACATCGTGATATAACTTCCGGTCCTGGAACGCACAACCGAGTAGCATACTGCATGGATAATCAAATCGCATAGAGTAGCCCTCGCCAGCCACTTGTGAAAGACATTGAAAATATCCAGGGGCCAGCCGGTCATGTACAGCAGGAAGTTATTTCTACCGGCAAACAGAAACAGCAGAGGCAGTTTGAATAAGGCCATGAAACTAGTGCGCATCGCTAAATGTCTGGCAAACTGAGTACCATTTCCACTTGGATAGATATAATTCGTTCCTCTCCACATGGGTGTGCCAGCAAAGTCTAGGCAGATATTGAGAACGAAGGCACCGGCCAAGATCAATGAAGCAAGTCGCACGGGAATATTAAAATGAAGTTTGCGAAAGAGAACTGGCATAGATGTATGGTGGTAGCCGAATGTTGCGGGAATAACCAAAGAGCTCCGGACGGCTCTCGTAGCTTTGTTGTCAAGAAGCAAGCTCATCTGAGGGAAGAGTAGAGTTGCCATGTACCAGAGTGTACGCAAAATGAATACACCAAACCAATAAGATATATAGCCGTAGCCATAGTTGTAGGAGCGTCTCAGTGACGTGTTGTATGCCTCGTATGCCTTGCAGGGGTCTACCATTTCGTCCGCAGTTACAGCAAACGCAGTAGTGGCAACGGGCCGCGTTCCCGATTGAGTTCGGTTGAGTGGTTGTAGTCTTTGGCTTTGTTGAGAGTACCGATTGAGGTCTTCCAAAGTATACTGTTGCTGGCCACAGATGGACTGGAAACATCCGTAGGCTTCGCCGTTGGAGGTGGCAGGATCCTTGTCAATGAGCAGGTCAATACAGTAAATGGACGATTCAGCAAACACAGGTAAACTGCATACACACTCGGTTAAACTATGACCGTATCTTCCTGCGCATCGTTGCCATACGTATGCTCGGGATAAGTAGTCGACGCAGGTACCGGCGGGCAAGTTGGTTGAGCCTTGGACCAGCACAGGTACGGCTTGGGTCACAAGATATAAAAGGAGCATTTGAATTTTGATCATTGGATAGTATTCCGGAGTATTACTTTAAGTATTTAAGTATTGGCAGCACACCATTGACACAGTACTGCAGGGTGTAGGGTTCCCTTGCAGGAGACGTTGCTGCCAGACTGCGCATCTTGGCACCGGAAGCCCGATTGCTTTCAGTTATGAGGTATTGACTTGACCTAGCCCATGGTTGTGCTGATAAAGACCCATAGCATTTGGAGATGGTCGCATAACTTAGTCTGGTGGTCATGTGGTTTTTGGCAAACCCAACCTAGGAACCAACATGAGCCATTCGAAACCAGAAAAAAAGAAGCCAATACAGTTTTAGGGAATCAATTGAAAATTGTCTCACTGTCAACGCAACAATTGCATATAATTATTTACTGAAACTTATCGCCAAGAAGAGGCTTAGTGAGGAGTGGACAACGTGGGCCGGAAAATAGGTTCGGCCTGCCAAAAGTCACAAATCTCGATCACAATCGCATTTTGAAGAGGTGGAAAAAAAATGCCGCACCCGAAAGATAGGTCTAGTGATATTTGGGAGCAGATTTAATGAACTTTTTGCTCGCCGTGGAGAGGATCGGCCTCCCGACGGCCATAATTGCTGTTACCAATCCATGCATGAGCATGCAGGCGACTAGGGTAGCCCCCTGATAATTCGCTGGTGTCCACTAATCTATAGTTTCCGCGGTTATTCTCGTTAATCACCTAGAAAATACTATTCACTAAAAACATCCTTCTTATTGTCGCTTTGTTTTCTTTCTAAGGAAATAATGCTAGACCAGGACCATCGTTTAACCGGCCGAGCTAAGGCTCGTCATACATGCATGCACATGTCCACATGAAAACCCTTAAACTTCGATTGTAATACCACTGCAATGCGGAGAGCCGATTGGCTTGAGCTTAGAGAGTTAAAAAAAGAAACGCTGGCCGTTTTGGGGGATTATGCCACACCCTCTGGGGCGCCCTTAGCGGATGTGTGAGCCCTTGGGTGGCCCAGTCTACCGCCTTAAAGCGGAAAACAGACGAGCTTTAGCTCGGAGAGTTAAAAAAAGAAAAGAAAAAAGAACCCCAGCTTCTTGGGGAATACCGCTAAACAGTCTGTGGTGAGGTTTGCCGTGAACAAAGGCGTAACGGGCTCGGAGAGCTAGATGAGTGGACCACTGACTGAGAGCTCAGAAACGTAGGAGAATGAAAAGCATCCCAGTTGGAAGGGAGCCGTAGGAAGTACATAAAGTAGGGGGCGTATATAGACTATGAGTATCGCTGGACAACGACAGCGTTGGCGAGGCCTGCGTTCTTGATGGACTGTGTTTTGTCCGTGAGCGCCTTCATAGGGAAGGTTGTATTGAGAACGTAGCTGCGGCCGCCGTTTAAGGCATCGACGTAGTCGTAGAGTTGCTGCACGGGTCCGTCGCCAGCAAAGCGGGCTCGGTGCGCCTGGCCGTTGCCGAGACGGACCTGCACGGTTGTGTCACCGCCCGGGCCAGCCGCCGACGCGCCAGCTGCGTCGTTAGTCGTAGAAGAGGCTGGTGCACTTGTTGAGGCGCTCGACGAAGCGAGGATCGGAGCCGGCGTGGTCTCGCGCGAAGACGCACCCGAAAGGTGCGGCCCGGTGGTTCCGAGACGCGTGCCGGCGCCCGAGAAGCCTGGCGGCCGTTTCGGAGCCTTGTAAGGCTGATCCACGCGCTGATCGATCTGCACATCCACATATTGGTTCTGCACGACGCCAAGCACATCCAGGGGCGCGCGGCCGGCATTGATGGACTGCAGATGGCGCACATTTGCCGGGTCATCGTAGCGATAAAGCGGTCCATCGTCGACGCTGAAGCCGTCTTGCCAGAAGTAGATGGTGCGCTTGACGCGTTCAGGCACCTTCTCCTGCTCCTCACCCTGGATCTCCTGCGACTGGTCCTGGCTGTCACCCAAACGGAACCCTGAGCCTGCAAATGTGTTTGCCGGCGTGTCGGGTTCGTCGTAGCCCTCGGGAGGGCCCGCCTGCTGCGCCTTGGAGATGATTCGGCCCACCAGCTGGTGCTCGGCCGAGAACCTGCCGCCAACGCCCCGGGAACTTCCGGCGGCCTGGCTAGCCTGGTCGTCCGGATTCTGAACGGCCAGACCAGACTTTTCGCCGCCTGTGAAAAGACGATTGTCTTCGTCGTCGCTGCTGTTGTCGTTGTCCTGGCGACTGGCCAAATCGCCGAAAGACTGCACGCGGCTGCGGTCGGAACGCGTCTGCCGGGCCCGGCTGGACCCACCGAATGGCCGAGATCCCGAAAAGGGGCCCGACGGCGCGGGTCCGCTGCTGGAACCCGCAATTGGACGGCTACCGCTGCCGTGGCTTGGGCCGGCACTTGGACCAGCACCGCCAGCACCACTCGGACCAGAGCCGCCTTCTTCTGCATAATACGCGGCTAAAGCCATGTCTAGGTCGCCGCCGGCAGCTTCCAGATATCGCTGCGCCGTGGCAATGGATGTCTGTGCGATATCCACAAACGCCTGCTCGTCACTCATTGTTAGTAAACCTCCACTTCGGCCGCTGATCCCTGCTTACTTTCGCCTACTAGCTGCTTGTTTTCCTTTTCAGAAATCACAGCAAACAGATAGAAGAGAGTCTTTTACGGGGACTTTCCCCTACCACCTGGGCCGCTTTCGTGGGGTCGGGTTCTTTAGGGGTCGGAAACTTTGCTCGGAGTACTGAAAAATAAAATAATTGGTCAATTGAAGAGGAATCCACAGTAAGGTGGAACCCGGTGAGTTTTAGCTCGGAGATATAAAAAATAAATAAATTCAAGATTTTGCTGTAGCGGAAAAGCCACAAGCTTTAGCTCGGAGATAAAGTTCGGAGATCCAGATCAGACAATCTAAAAAAAAAGCAATAAAATTAAAGCCTACCACCGCGGAAAACCAACGAGCCTTGTCCCAGAGAGATAATAAAAAGAAAAATAGATTTCATAAGGGACCTTTCCCTAGTCCAGATCCCCAGATTTTGGGTCGGCTGACGCAGGGTCTGCCAAGTGAAAAATTCAGCTTAGCTGAAAGATCCAGTGAAACTTCAGCTTGGAAAAACCGGCCGTGCAAAATCCCATCGGGAGGGTGAAAGCTGAGATCTTCCACGGAAATAAAGTCAATAAATAAAAACATATACGAAAACACTACTCAAAAATTCATACGGGGATAAGCGCGGCCAATAACGTCTGCCCCATATCTTTTGACTCATCCCCATGTCGCGCATGTTCACTCGGCAGGCTAGCGCCTTTGCCGCGGCCCGGGCCCGTCTTCCCGCATCGCTTGCAAGCAGAACCCCTCCCTACGAGGCCCTGACGGCCAAGCTGGAGCTGGCGAAATCCATTTTGGCCCGGCCCTTGACCCTGGCCGAAAAAAATTTATATTCGCATTTAACCAATGTCGAGGAGAGTCTGGCCGGCGTCGATGCCATCAGAGGCCACGCCTACCTCAAATTGAGCCCTGACCGTGTTGCCATGCAGGATGCTTCTGCCCAGATGGCTCTGCTGCAGTTTATGACCTGCGGTATGGCCGAAACCGCTGTGCCTGCGTCCATCCACTGCGACCACTTGATTGTGGGCAAGAGCGGCGCCGATAGCGACCTTAAGGCTGCTATCGAGCAGAACCGCGAGGTTTTCGATTTCCTCGAGAGCTGTGGCAAGAAGTACGGCATCCAGTTCTGGGGTCCCGGCTCGGGCATTATCCATCAGATTGTGCTGGAGAACTTTAGTGCACCCGGCCTTATGATGCTGGGCACAGACTCGCATACCCCTAATGCCGGTGGTCTCGGTGCTATTGCCATTGGTGTGGGCGGTGCCGATGCCGTCGATGCTCTTACTGGTACTCCCTGGGAGCTCAAGGCGCCTAAAATCCTCGGTGTTAAGCTGACCGGCCACCTGCACGGCTGGGCGTCGCCTAAAGACGTTATCACTACTCTTGCCGGCATTCTGACCGTCCGCGGTGGTACTGGTTCGATCATCGAGTACTTTGGCGAGGGCGTTCAGACCCTCAGTTGCACTGGTATGGCCACCATTTGCAACATGGGTGCCGAGGTTGGTGCGACAACTTCCACTTTCCCTTTCACTGAGAGCATGAAGCGTTACCTTTCTGCTACTCACCGTGGTCCCATTGGTGACTTGGCGGCCGCTGTTAACGCCGATACCGGCTTCTTGACTGCCGACGAGGGCTGCGAGTACGATGAGATTGTGGAGATCAACTTGTCTGAGCTCGAGCCTCACATTAACGGCCCCTTCACGCCCGATCTGTCGACCCCTGTTTCCGAGTTCAAGACCTTTGTGGAGAAGGAGGGTCACCCCACCAAGACTGCCGCCGGCCTGATTGGTTCGTGCACAAACTCGTCGTACCAGGATATGACCCGCGTGGCCTCGCTGGTTCGCCAGGCCGAGGATGCCGGAATCCGCCCCAAGGTGCCGTTTCTGGTCACTCCCGGCAGTGAGCAGATTCGTGCCACTATGGAGCGCGACGGCCTGATTGAGCTGTTTGAGCGCAATGGCGCCAAAGTGCTGGCTAACGCCTGCGGTCCCTGCATTGGTCAATGGGACCGTAGCGAGGAACCTGCTCATGACGAGTCGAATGCTATTTTCACTTCGTTCAACCGCAACTTCAAGTCCCGTAACGACGGCAACCCCAAAACTCTCAACTTCCTCACTTCCCCTGAAATCGTGACTGCCATGACCTATGCCGGTAACACCACTTTCAACCCCATGCAGGATTCCATTGGCGACTTCAAGTTCCAGCCTCCTTCCGAGGGTCTCGAGTTGCCCCGCGAACAGGACGGTGGCTTCACTCTCGGCCCTCGCGAGCAGTTCTACCCTGCCTCCGACCCCGTCCCGCACCCCGCCACTGAGGTGGCTGTGTCGCCCACTAGCGACCGGTTGCAGCTACTGGAGCCGTTTGAGGCTTTCGATGGTAAGGAACTCAAGACTACCGTTCTGCTCAAGGTGCAGGGCAAGTGCACCACCGACCATATTTCTGCCGCTGGTGTGTGGCTCAAGTACAAGGGCCATTTGGAGAATATCTCCAACAACACTCTCATTGGCGCCGTGAATGCCGAGACCGGCAAGACCAACGTCGTGGCCGACTTTGATGGCAGTGAGGTGTCGATCCCCGATCTCATGATCCGCTGGAAGGACACCAACGTCCCGTGGTCGGTTGTGGCTGAGCACAACTATGGTGAGGGCTCTGCCCGTGAGCACGCCGCACTGTCGCCCCGCTTCCTGGGTGGCCGCATGGTGCTCGTCAAGTCCTTCGCGCGTATCCACGAAACCAACCTTAAGAAGCAGGGTATGCTTCCCTTGACGTTTGCGGACGCCGCCGACTACGATAAGATCGGCTCGCACGACGTCATCGAAACCGTCGATCTCGTCGACATGCTCAACAAGGATGGCCAGAACGGTGGCACTCTCACGCTGAAGGTCACCAAGCCTACGGGCGAGTCCTTCAATATCACCGCCAAGCACACCATGAGCAAGGACCAGGTCAACTTCTTCAAGGCCGGCTCGGCTATCAACTATATCGGTGGCCTGCGTGCTGCCGGAGCCGCCTAGTCGTGTATAAACTACTTAATCAAGCTTAACCCCTTCACCAGTATGCCGGCCCTTTCTTCTTCTCTACTATCCTCTCAGCTAATAGATTTTCTGCTATTCGCTTGGCCCTATATTACCATCTGAGCTAATGCTTCTTTCTTAAAGGCGACACTAGCATCGCCCGGTACAGTTATCCATGCTGCCCTTTGTCGACCTGTACTATAAGCCGTAGATGCGTCAAAAAAATTTCTCTATATATCGACAGGATTGCTTTGCTCCATTTATTTCTCCTGACTTTTTTTTTTAGTAAGCTGTCGTTCCTTTTCAGTATCTTGCGGTGAAGTGGTCACGCCAGTACATATGAGCCTATCTCATCAACTTACACCAAAACGTCTCAACGACGCAACAACCCTAACCCTAATATGAAAGAAAGGAAACAGTCTGAAAAGATGTAGTTGAGCCTCTCTGGAAATGCAGCCAAGCGGTTTAGTGAAATGAGAGTATTCGAAGTAATTCGGCTTTCATCACTAAACCGCATGGGCTTTAAGCCTGATGGGACTAGTCAAGCATTGCGCTTGGCTAGCACCGATGGATTCTGTGGATTATTAGCCGATGGCAAGTGTTTACAGAAATCATTTGGGGGCACACCACGACAGATATCCGGCTTTCGGCTGTGATCTGTTGATGGGAACCTCCTCTCAAGTTGTTGATGTCAAGTTTACTTGGCGGACTACAACTGAGGAAATCAAAAAGGCAATTGGATAGCAATCAGTTTCGGCTGAGAGCACAATTTGAATAACTACTCTTTCGCAAGAAAGAGTCGGACCAGCAATGGCTCCGAAAGATAGTTATCTGGTTGATCCTGCCAGTAGTCATATGCTTGTCTCAAAGATTAAGCCATGCATGTCTAAGTATAAGCAATCTATACAGTGAAACTGCGAATGGCTCATTAAATCAGTTATCGTTTATTTGATAGTACATTACTACATGGATAACCGTGGTAATTCTAGAGCTAATACATGCGTAAAATCCCGTTTGGGATGTATTTATTAGATAAAAAACCAATGCCTTCTGGCTTTGTGGTGATTCATGATAACTTCTCGAAGCGCATGGCCTTGTGCTAGCGCTGGTTCATTCAAATTTCTGCCC
>JAKIRT010000006.1:0-380438 GCA_022577695.1 Wickerhamiella spandovensis | reverse complement strand
CTGAAGCGAAGGCGAAGGCGGAAGCTGAAGCGAAGGCGAAGGCGGAAGCTGAAGCGAAGGCGAAGGCGGAAGCTGAAGCGAAGGCGAAGGCGGAAGCTGAAGCGAAGGCGAAGGCGGAAGCTGAAGCGAAGGCGAAGGCGGAAGCTGAAACGAAGGCGAAGGCGGAAGCTGAAGCTAAAGCAAAGGCAGAAGCTGAGGCTGCAGCAAAGGCAGAAGCTGAGGCTGCAGCAAAGTCAGAAGCTGAAGCAAAGGCGGCAGCGGCGAAAGAAGCTGAGGCGAAAGAAGCCGAAGCCATCGCGGCCCCAGCCGAAGACGCAGCCGGGACTGCCACTGACCCCGACTGTGTCCAAAACACTAACGACACCCCAGAGGATACTGCTGCCGACACCCCAGAAGCTAATGCTGCCGACAGCGACCCCACTGAAGTACCCGAAGAAGCAGCCCCCGTTGCCCAGCAAGGAGCGACTTTCCCCGCCAAAAACGGGTCTTCCAAAAAGAAGAAAAAGTCGAAGTCGAAATCTAAAAAGAAGAAATAGGATATCTCTGTTTATTTTATATAACTGGCTCTACATCATTTTCTTAGCCTTGGCGCTTCCTGCCTTGAACATGGCCCGCTGCGAGCCACGCTTGGTATTAGTGGAGCGATCCTTTTGGGTCTTGCGGTAAGCCCAGTTCTTTTCTTGGCCAGCCTCGGCCTTTTTCTTTTGAGTCTTGGTCTTGGCCTTCTTGGTCTTAGCGGTGGCATTATCATCAAACCATGTCCGCTTAGGACGCGCCTTAATCTCGTCGCGGTGCTCCAAGAAGTTCTTAGCTTTAACCATGTCACGCTCAGCAAGGGCCAGCTCCTTGGCAACCTTCTCCTCTCCCAGGACTTGGTCGACGGTCTCCTGTTTGACCTCGATTTCCGTCTTGATCTCATTGATCTCCTCCCAGTTGATATCACGACCAAGAATCTTTTGCTTCTCAGTCTTGGAGTTCTCGTTGGCCGACTGAATGGCAGACCGAACAACCTGACGCTCGGTGGCACTGTCACCCACCAACGAGATCGAAGTACCACTGCGACCAGCACGAGCAGTACGACCCACACGATGCAGGTACACTTCATAAGTGGAAGGCAACTCGTAGTTGATAACCACCTCAATCTTGGGGATATCCAAACCACGCGAGGCCAAATCTGTACACAAAAGAATAGGAACCTCGAGGTTCTTGAAGGCAGTGACCGACTCCAAACGCTGCTCCTGGGAAAGCGCACCGTGTAGCTCGCCGACCCGCAGGTTCAGCAGGCCAAGAATCACACGAAGGCGATGCGCGGTTTGCTTACGGGCAACAAACACAATAATGCGCTCCTTGCGACTGATTTTGCGCAACAGCGACACAAGAATAGCCGGTCGCGAGTCCTCGTGATGACGGATACGCACAAACTCCTGCACTAGGCCAACAGCCGCCTGCTTAGGCGGGTCGATCATGATGCGAACGGGTTTGTGCAGCGAGAGGCGGATCAGCGACTTGATGCTACTGTTCATAGTGGCCGAGAAAAGCATGGTCTGACGCTTTGAAGGAATCAGCGACAGAATCTCACTCAGTTCAGCCTCGAAACCCTCTTCAAGCATACGATCGGCCTCATCAACAATAAGAATCTCCACATCATCCACTGAAAAACTGGGCGAGTTGCGCACATGATCAATAAAACGACCAGGCGTAGCCACCACAATGTCTGGCCGGGTCTTGAGTTCCTGCTCCTGGGTGCGCAGGTTCAAACCACCCACAGCCATGCCGAATCGCAGGTTCGGCACAAACTCTCCAAGTTTCTTGCCAACATCGTAAACCTGAACGGCCAACTCACGCGTAGGAGTCAGAACAACCACGCGGGTAGAAGGGCTCTTCAAGGGCCGGTAAACCAACCGCTCCAACGTAGGGATCATGTATGCAGCAGTCTTACCGGAACCGGTGACGGCACCAGCAACAATGTCTTTACCCAGCAAAGCAATCGGGATAACCGAACTCTGAATAGGGGTCGGCTGGGTGTAGCCTAGCTTGGCAATAGCTCTTTGAATAGGGCGAGATAGAGACAGGTGCGAGAACGACTTGTGGGCCGTCATGTCGGCCTTTCCTTCCTCGAAAAAGCCACTCTTGTCGTCGGCAATCCGAGGACCAGCACCCTCGGGCTCATCACTGTTTTCTTTCTTTTCCTTGTCTTCATTCTCCGAATCAGAAGAGCCTGAATCCTCATCGTCCTCGTCGCCCTCCGCATCAACGCTGATTTCGTCTTCCTCAGCACCTTCTTCGCCGTCCTCGGTCTTCTTTTTGTCCGACTTCAAACCGCCATGGCGCTTGATGATTTCATCCAGAGTGTTTGTCTCCTCCTCCTTGGTGGACCCAAAATCCCAGCCTGTTTCGTCGATGGATTTGCTGAAATCGTCACCAAATGTGAAGTTGGGATTTAATTCTCCAGCCTTTTCCGTATCAAGGTCCTGGACTGTGTCCTCATCCTCAATCGTATAGACAAAATCTTTGGATTTCCCCATAGTTAAGTTGGATCCAAATTTTTTTAGGTAATTTTTTTTCCCAGGCCACTTTAGCTTCCCAGTTCCAGCAGGCGTGGTGTAGCTTCAAGTGCAGGCTTGGACCCAGGTTTACGTGACCCACAACGTTTGTACCGCCATGGCGAAACAGTCGCCAATATTGGCGCCACGGCGATTATTAGCCCAAATCCTGGGAATGCAGGCCGTCTATTTCGCTATTGGATTCGGACTTATAACATTTGATCTGGTAGTGAGCGGCCAGGCATGGAACATCAAGTATTTATTATCGTGGGAGTATGTTCGCTTCGACAATACTTTCGGCTGGACATTGGCTCTCTTATGGCTGCTGGACACATTTTTCTCTGTCGTTGCAATGGCATTAATTGTTGGCAGAAGCAAGCTGGCCCTCGACTTTGCATTGACTCTTCATGGGATCAACCTCGCCGTTGTGTGGCTATACACAGGCAAATTCCCTCGCAACTGGTTCTGGTGGGCCGTCCAGGCTCTTTCCGCTGCTCTAATGGTATCTCTGGGTATTTGGGTCACACAATGGCGCGAACTCCGCCGAGCATTCTTTGAAGACTTTGAGCTCGTAGACCTGAATAGAGACGGCTCTGCACAGGTCTAAAGCTTGACGTCGATTATGGTTTCTTCAATACTGCAAAGAATCTACAAGCAAAAACAAAAATCCTACTTAAACTGTATTATTATCATAGATCAAGCTCGAATCTTGTGTTGATTGGCGCCAGAAAATACCGCCAGAAACTACCGCCAAAACTAGCACGCATAAGCGGATTAACTTTCAGCAATAGTCCGTCAATTCTGCGTTATATTCAATTGATTTTCTAGAGATCTCAATTCAAGTTTGCAGTTAACACAGTGGCTTATATGGGTCATAAGGTGGCATGAAAGAGCTGCTGGCCCATATCCAGAGATGTGCACTAAGACTAAGAGTAAGACTCTAAGAGGTTTTCCAATGAGACCCTAGAAGACTTGAGAGTAAATAGAAGTGAAATCCGCAAACAGACTCATCAATAAATTCCTATTTCCTAAACAAGGGAAGATGCGATCAACATGCAGATACCCCAGGAATCTGGGGAATGGGCAAATATGTCCCCGAATTTCGTAATGGTCTGTTTGCCGCAGTACAAGCTTACATGAATTTCATCCAAAGCTTGCTTTCATCTTTCTTTCCTACCATGTCATTGTCCCCCGAGAAGAAGCAGCAGATTGATAACTGGATCAAAAACGAGCATGTGTTTGTGGCCAGCAAGTCTTACTGCCCCTACTGCCACCGGGCCAAGAAGTTGCTGCAGGAGTACAAGGTCACCCCCAAGGTGATTGAGCTGGATGAGATCGAAGACGGTGCTGCTATCCAGGCTTACCTTGCCGAGCTCACTGGCCAGCGCAGTGTTCCCAACATCTTCATTGACGGCAAGCACATTGGTGGCTCTGATGATCTTGCTGCTCTGGAGCGCAAGGGCGAGCTCAAGAGCTTGCTCTAAGCACGCGTATATCTGAATAGAAATATAGATGGACCCATCAATTATCTTGTTTAGAACGCTTTCTCTGCAGATCCATTATAACTACAAGCCCAATGCCGCGCTTGAATCAAAGTATATCCTTTTTTGGACGTTGATGCTAAATGGGTAGTTTGGAGGATGCTCCACATCGAGGCTGACCTAACCCTACGACTTTGAAATATACGCATAATCAGAAATTTTCCACTGCACAATAAAATAATGGTTAAATCCAAGAGCTCATTGAAAAAGCCCACCGCTGAGCCGGTGCTTGATCCTAATGATTTCGCCAGCACAGATGAGGAGTTTGGAGGATTCGAGTCGCAGGACTCTTCTGAAGAAGAATCAGAGGTCGAAGAGAAAGATGAAAATTCCGCTGCTGATGAGTTCAACAAGGCTCAAATTGCAAAGCTCGCCAAAAAGGCAATGAAGAATGTCGAGGTGCCCTCTGGTTCCAGTAATGAGAAGAATGCCGGTGTGGTATACGTCGGCCGGATCCCCCATGGTTTCTTTGAACGCCAAATGAAGGAATATTTTGGTCAGTTTGGCGACATCAAAAAGCTCCGCATGAGCAGAAACAAGCGGACCGGTGCATCCAAGCATTACGCTTTCGTTGAGTTCGAGCATCCCCAGGTGGCTGATGTTGTGTGTGATACTATGGACAATTACCTGCTGTTTGGCCATCTTCTTAAAGTTAAGCGGGTTTCTCCCGAGAATGTTCACCAGAACCTTTTTGCTGGTGCCAACCGCAAATTCCAAGAGATTCCGTGGGGTAAAGTCGGCCACCGCCGCTACCAGCGCAAGCATCCTCAAGAATGGTGGGAGGAGCAGGCTGCCAATGCCGTGGAGCGTCGCAAGTCCAAGAACGCAAAGCTCAAGTCATTGGGAATCAATTACACCCTTTAGTTTGTATTTAATCTAGTGTTGTCTACCGCCAGACATTTGCAAAAACATCATCCGTAGTCTCAGGCTCCGAAATAGATACTTTCACGCCAGTCGCAGGCTGTTGGGCCGGCTGTTGAATAGGGGCCCGTGTGCTCGGAGCACCAAATGACGCGTTGGTGCCAGTAGCATGGACCGATGCTGGGGCTGAGGTGCTGCTGCCGCCAATGGAAAGACCGGCTAGCGAATCAGCAAATGAAGACGACGACGAGGTCTTTTGGGTGAACAGGGCTGTAGATGCCGGAGTGGCAGGAGCAGTGTTCCAGCTTCCAAAGTCAAAGTCGGACTTTGTAGCCGCCGGCTGCGATCCGAAATTACTGGGCTGCTGGGCATTAACAGCTGCCGCTTGCGGCGACGGCTGTGGCTTTTGAGCATAAAGAGACAGAATGCTCTTTTTGAGATCGGCCCGGCTATTGGGAGCGGCGGCCGGTGCAGCTGCCGGGCTTGCAAAATTCTGAGCAGAGCCTGTAGGCTGCGCTCTTGGCGCTGCTGCTGCAGAGGCACCAGATGGCTGCCGGACTCCGCTGGCAGGAGGAGCGGAGGTTGCTTTATTAAATTGAGGAGAATCATCAAAGTCCAAAAGCGACGCAGAGGTCTGTTTCGGGGCCCGCGAAAACGACTGTTGCTGGGGCTGCTGTGCAGCCACCTTTGGAGCCGCTCGAGGAGGACCACCGCCTAGGAAATCGCCCAACAAGTCCACGCTACGGGTGCCTTGAGCCGCAGAAGTTTTAGGAGGGACCGACGGACGCAGCGTTGTTTTCACTTGCGCAAGCGGCACATCGTCGCTATTGGACTCGCCAAGAGTAGCGGGATCGGGCAGCGTAGGCTGAAGAACCCACTTTTTGAGCTCATACTTTGTGCGGATAAAGCTCACAATCTTGGACTCGTCAGGCACGTAATTGGGGCCCAGCTTGGCCTCCCAGTAAAGATTGGCTCGCTTGTTTCCCCACCGGATAAGCTGCTCCAGGTGCATGTCCTGCCAGGAATCCAGGTCAACAGACCGAACCTTGGAGATATGAGTGCCGAGGCTGCGATGGACACCGCTACAGCGAATGCAAATAAACACGCCAAGGTTCCAGCTGGCCCAGCGAGGATGCTGCGTGTTGCAATCAGCACATTTCTTGTTCCCAGGATCAGCCAAAAGCTTCTTAAGGATCTGCTTGTTTTTGGCAGATGTCTCTCGTTCCACCATAACAAGCGGTCACGTAAACACTCCACCCTACTGCCTTCTCTCCCACTCCTAGCTCCGACCCCTAGGAGCCGCTCTTACGTATGCGGCTGGCAGCCAGAAAGATAGTAACACAAGCATGCATCACGAGGAAACAGAAAACACAGACTAACAACATAGGCTCCTCTTCTCTGCGTAATCTTTCTCTGCGTCTTTCTCTGCGTAATTCTAGGCATAATATTCTAGGCATAATATTCTATGGCGCTAAATAAACAAAATTCGACTGCTCTCGACAAAAAGGAACGACCAGAGTCAATAAAAATAAATGAAATGCACGTGCAACCGACACACACTAGCGGACATACCCAATTAATCCTCGGGCACAGGCATCACACTTGAGAATCGGGTCTAGCCCATGGAACGGCTTGGCCACACAAAACGCTCGTAAATACAAAACGAGCTTGTTGTGCCATCTCATCGTGAAGCAGTGGCAATAAACGATCCCTCCAGCACGCCTTGCAGCGTATACCTTGCATAATATGTCATCTCTTTGTCAGCCACCAGCATGCACTAGACAGTAGGATAAGGGTGCTATCTGAGGTTCTCGATTTGTGATCAAAAATGATCCTTACTAGCCGCTAGTCTATCTATTTCGATTCGGCAGGGGGGGCGCTACCGGCGGTGGGCAGACCAACGTAAGCCTTGAACGAATCGTAGATCAGCCACTGCAGACCGGTCAGAGTACCAACCATGATGATACGGGTGCCCAGACCATTCCAGAGACCAGCAAAGCCGATCTTGGCGTAGATACGGCTAATGCAGGCACCGGTGCTCTCACCAGGCAGCTTCTCAGCGTTGATCTTGGAGACCATAACATCAGCAGGGTGCGACACAACAGCGCAGAAAATACCAGCAATGTAACCACCCAGGAAAGAGACACCAGTCTGAGCCAGCAGGGAGTACTGGTCCTTGCGCTTGGGCAGGAACGAGTAGATAGCCAGAACAGTGTTCTCGAAAGTAGCAAACTTAACCATGGTGTAAGGAATCTGGCGAGCCCACAGGGGAACCAGACCCTTGTACAGACCACCGAAGCCCTCAGCGGCAACAATCTTGGAGAAACCAGAGAAGGGGCCCTTGGCGAAGGGGGGAATGGTGGTCTGGGTCTTGACCTTGACGGCCTCCCAGGGGCACAGCAGAATGTCGGCAAAGAACTCGGCCGAAGCAGAGGCAATCAAAAACACACCAGTCTTGTACTTGGTAGCAAAAGCATCGCCAAAGAGGTCAGAGTACTGCTTCTTGAAGAACTCGTACAGACCGTACTTGCCGGCACCCTGCAGCGAGTAACCAATCAGGGTGGCACCGAAACCAGTGAACAGAGCACCGGCACCCTCAGTGCGGATGATGGTCTTCCAGGCGTTGAACATGTTACCAGTGTACATGTTCTTGTCAACCTGCAGACGGCACTTGACAAGATCCAGAGGAGTGACAGCGGCATGGGTAGGACCGCAGGCAAGCACACCACCAAGAGTGCAGTACTTGTAGTACTCGAAAGAGTACAGAGGGATCTTGTGGTCGGGCTTGACGAGCTTGGCGACCTCGGCCTCAACCTCATCAACGACCTTGTGAGCCTTGGCCTTCACGTCCTCAGTAGAGGGAGCCTTGACCCAGTAACGGGCACCATTAGGATTGAACGAAGCCTGGAGCTGCGACGGAGTCGGGAAAAACACCATGATGGGGTGGGAGAGTTGCTGTAAGCGCACGACTAAGATATATCATTGGGCAACGCAAGCCGGGTAAACTACGGGCAAGGGTTTGCAAGCAAGCCCAGGGGTGCCGGCTCGGTCGCCGAATCCTACTGGACCCCCTTGTTTCGGTGGCTATACTCATCTCCAAAGATAACCTTTTTAATTCTACTTTTATATTCTCCCGCCGATAAACCGAATCTTCCTCGAGATTATAGCCCTTTTAGTATCTTCCGTTGATATCCGAGCGGCTGCACTGCGTCAGCTTCCTGCAGCCTATGTGCACGTCCGCAAATCAGAGGCCGACCGACGACCGGCGAAACTATTAAACTGGGCTCCATTTTTTAATCCTGTTTATTCGTTTCCAAAAAATTAATTTCGGTAACTAAGATTTCTCCGTCTACAATAATTCAACAACGATAAGCGTCTATATCCAATTTCCGAAAAAAGCCCGCACAAGCGAAAAAGCGCGAACGCGTTTGTTGACAGCTGTGCGTCGGCCAATCAGCGGCCATCTATCAAAACAATCAACTCAAGTGCATCTCAGCAACTTATGGGATTGATATCTAGAAAGGAAACAACATAACTTTCAAGCTTCTCCTCGTCGCTATTGCCAGGACCTTCTGGCCCTGTCCGCCCTACTTACTGCTTGAGGGTCTGCGCTTACCTATCTATATTGTAAACAGGGATGCACGCCAAATTAGAGCCTATTCTGGGCGACGGCCGCGTTGTTCTCGCCTCCAAATCGCCGCGAAGATTGGATATTATTCGGACCCAGCTGGGCGTCGACAATGTCGAGGTCCGGCCGTCGTCCTTTCCCGAGGATCTGGACAAGGACCTGTATGCACCTTTTGAATACGTGGTGCAGACCGCTATCCGCAAGGCAATTGACGTCTACCAGGGCGAAGCCGATGCCGATGAACCGCCTGTACTTGTTCTGGCCGCAGATACAGTTGTGGTTAATGAGGGTACGATCTTGGAAAAGCCCCGCGGCATCGACCATCATGTGGCCATGCTCAAGTCTTTAAGAGACGCGCCCCATCCCCACAAGGTGTTTACTGGTGTGGTTGCCATCGTTCCTTTGGAGAAACCCATTGTTCCCGGGTACGCTATGGAGACTACTCTTGGTGAAAGCACTGTTGAATTCCGCAAGGATATCACTGATGAGGAGATCCTCAACTATGTTGCCAGCGGCGAGGCGTCGGACGCTGCCGGTGGCTACATGTTTCAAAAGAACGGCAAGCAGTTTGTAAAGAATGTGGTTGGCGACAAGTTCAATGTCATCGGGCTGCCTGTCGACGGTACTGTTGACCTTATTGAAAGAACATTTGAGGTTGCTCGCGATACCGACAGTGATTCCGATGGCGATCTGCCTCCGTTTTAGACGCTGCGGTCGTTACCTCAAGCGCATTCATCTGCCAGCACATGGCAGCCATGCACTTGAGCCTTCTTAACTTTCTGAACTTCTAAAAAAATCATCCTAGAATCATACTATCATACCCCATACCTTCAATCATTGTAACTACCACCGGCACCGGTCTTGTCGAACAAAGTAAACCCGAGCTCCTCTTCTAGCTGCTCGTTTTGAGAAATGCCTTCCCCGCCATATGGCTTTTCGCCCGTAACAGTGACGCGCACAGCATGGCGGTACGCAGGATAGCATCCGTAGACCGCAGCATGGGCAGTAGAGCGGTTGTCCCAGATAGCCACGTCGTTGTCCTTCCACTTCCAGCGAATGGAATGGGTGGCATTCGTACTCATGAGCTCAAACAAGTACTTGAGAACAGAGGTGCTTTCAGACACAGGCACGCCCTCAATGCGACGCACAAACCCTTCATTCGCATACACAGACTTGAAGCCGGTAACAGGGTGAACCCGTACTAACGGATGAAGCGTGGCCACTGGCGGGCGGCGAACATGGTTGCCGGCTTTAACTGCGTCGGCAGCCTGTTCTTCCACAGAGTGCACGGCGCTGTGGTTCTCCAGATACTTTTGCATCATCGGCGACAGCTGGTCATAGAGATTGCAGCATGAAGTCCACAGTGTGTCACCACCAATTGGTGCCTGCAGCATCTTAAGGGAGGTGTATGCTGGAGGCTGCTTCTCGTAGCTCGAGTCCGTATGCCATTGTTGGGCCTGGCTGTAAGTGGACCGAGGCAATTTATGTTCATCTCCCCACACAACATGTACGTCCAGCAGCTCCTCATCTGCCAAAGAGGCTTTGGGGAGAGCCGTACTGGCATGGCGATGCAGAGGGCCCCAGTAGCGGCCCAGTGCCAGCTGCTTTTTGATGTCCAGATCGGCCTGATCTCGGAAAAAGACCACTCCGCGGTAAGCAACAAACCGAGCCAATTCGTCCTTTTGTTGGTCCGTCAGCTCGGCCAGCGAAACACCATAGATAACGCTGCCAAACACAGGTGTCAGGTGCTCCACTTCAGTGGCCGCATCAAACAGGGCCGTGAATTCCGGGTCCGCATTCACGCCGCGGTCTACTCCCACATCCACATCTCCTAGCGGTTCCCATTTGAGGTCCGGGAAGATAGATTTCAGACCCTCGAACTCGTAATTGCGGGCTCGCTGGGCAGGAATGACGTCAATCTGGTGCTTGAACACTTCATACGCACTGCGGAGCTTCTTGGGCAGCGGGGCTCCAGGCACGGGTTCAGGCTGTTTCCGCTTAGCCTTGAAGCCGGCAGAGACGGGCGTTGCGGAACCAACATCAAGAGCGGTCGAAGTTGGCGGTGCCATTGGGAATTGTGGGGTATGTCAAGATAAGTGGTGGATCAATCAACACATACCGAAAGGGTAAGGTAATGCGGGGGATATGCCGAGTCTAATGGCACCACTGAGCCTCTATTCTTCAGTCCGTCCACCAACTAAAGGAGCAAATTTTAACAAAAAATAATTTCTTAGATATAGATATGTAGGACATGGTTTTTAGTCTAGTCGTTGTAGTTGCCGCCGGTACCGTCCTTGTTGATAGCGCGGATGTTGAGCTCCTTCTCGAGCCATTGAGTCTGAGAAGTGCCCTTGTCGTCATCAGCAGGCTTCTCGCCCGTCACAGTGACACGCACAGCGTGGCGGTGAGCAGGGAAGAATCCAAATGAAGCGGCATGCACGGTAGAACGGTTGTCCCAAACGGCAACATCGTTCTCCTTCCAGGTCCAGCGAGTGGTGTGAGTGACGTTGGTAGCCAGAAGCTCGTAAAGATGGCCCAGAATAGCCTCGCTCTCAGCAACAGGGACGCCCACAATGCGACGGGTGAAGCCGGGATTGACGTAGACAGACTTGAAGCCAGTGACGGGGTTGGTGCGCACCAAAGGATGCTCAGACACAACCGGCTCGCGGCGCACCGCGTTGCCACTGCGTCGGGCATCAGTAGCCTGCTCCTCAGCGCTGTGAGTAGCAGTGAGACCCTCCAGGTACTTCTGGAGACCAGGTGACAGCAGGTCGTACAGGTAGTAGCCCGAGGTCCACAGAGTGTCACCGCCAACGGCAGGACCCTGAATGACCTTGAGGAACGTGTAGGCAGGGGGCTGCAGCTCGTAGCTGACATCCGAGTGCCACAGATGCTTTTGACTGTATCTGGTGTTGGGGACCTTGCGCTCGTCACTCCAGATGACGTGCACATCGAGCAGGTTCTCATCGTCGGCAGAGCCCTTGGGGAGGGCAGTGGTGGCATGGCGATGCAGAGGACCATAGTAACGACCAAGATCCAATTGAGTCTTGATGTCAAGGTCATCCTGGCCACGGAAGAACACAACGCCACGGAAAGCCACAAGACGGGCCAGCTCGTCCTTTTGCTTGTCGTTCAACTGAGCAAGCGAGACGCCGTGGAGAATGGTACCGAACGAGGGATTGAGGTGCTCGACCTCAGTGGCAGCCTCAAAGAGAGCAGCAAAGTTCTCATCGGCATCAATGCCCTTGTCCTTGGGGACCTCAACCAGCTCGAGAGGAGCCCACTTGTGGTCCGGGAACGAAGGCTTCAGGTACTCGAACTCATAGTTGCGAGCACGCTGAGCAGGCAGCTGGTCAATGTAGTGCTTGGTGATGTCATACACACCGCGCAACTTCTTGGGGAAGGGAGCACCAGGCAGGGCTTGCTTGTTGTCCTCGGTGGTGGTCTTCGAGTTATCATTCAGAGAGGCACGGCTAAGAGCATCAGCAGCCAGGGAAGCAGAGTCGACAGCAGTGGGAGGAGGAGGGGGAGCCATTGTTGGAGTCTGAGAAATTATCACCGGGGATTTCCCCTCCTATATAGCTTCAAAGTTCCATCAGACAAAAGCACGTGAGATGAAGCTACCTTACATGCTCGTGCATATGCTGAGATGACGTGCGAAGATAGCATCCCCACCAACTAGGTAATTGGACGGCCGGCACTCGACCTGTGTGAAGTTTGAAGCCTAAAAAAAGAGGATTTTTCAGTTATAATCACCGAGAATTGCCGAGGCTTCCTAATATAAAATCAATTGGCATTGCCAATGGATCGATACCGTTGGATGTTCGCAACCCTGCGTCCACAGCTTCGAGCTGATTATGCATCACCGTTGGTCACGTGTGGAGACATAATGTGGAGACAGAAACACGGGTCCGCGTCTGCAGGCGAAGTAGCTTCTGATTGCGAAATATGGGGTAATCGGGTGATGAGCAGTTAAGAGTCATTGGGGATCGGCATGACCTGCATCCAATTGAGTGCACTTACCCCGGGACAAAATAAGGGTGGTGCTAGAGACAAAATTAAATATTCTATAAATTAAATACACGCATCCGGAAAGGAGATAAAAACAATCACTGCTGGTTATTGATATAATCGCCAACACTCTGGATCAGATGCTGTAAATGATTATCATCAGTCTCGCTCTCCTTGAGCATACTCAGGGCCCGGTCCAAGGCATCTGCGGCAGGCAGCATGTCATTGCCCGTGGATTCTCCAGGCAATTGCGGCATACCCTGGCCAGCGGCAGATCCCGAAGAGTGAGGCAATGACTGATTGTTCGCTGTAGTGGGGGCAGTGGGGGGCAGATCCATCGGCACCTGCATGGGGACCTGCAGTCCGCCGGGGAAAGTACCGTGCAGAGGAGCGGCTGTGGGCAGCTGCAAAGCTCCAGCGTCGCCTGTTTGGTCGATAGGCAACTTGAATCCGCCAAGGTTCTCGTCCAAAGGCAGAGGAGGCAGCCCCGATTGCGGTTGAGTCGGCTGGCCCTGCTGCTGCGGCATTTGAGGGCCCTTTTCCTCGATCTTCTTGCGAGCACGCGCCCGCCGGCCAGCGCCTCTTCGCGTATCGTAGTCTCCGGTGACATACTCAAACACGGCTGGAATCGGCAGGCCACAACGAACAAAGAACATTTTGAGATTGCGGGCCTTATCTTTGAGCTGAACCTGCGTGCGGTCCTTGAGGACCTCGGAAATCGAACCTCCAGGACCGTACAGCCCCAGAATCTGCGCCCAGTAAGGGCCATGGACCTTGTCGAGGCCCTTGAGAAGTGCCTCTTCTTCTTGCTTGGTCCAACTTCGTCGCGCCAGCGCAGATGGCCGCCCCGACCGAGACGCGGTGACGGGCTCTGCCGTCGAGCGCGCCGCCTCGTACTGGGCCAAAGTGTCTTCGCTCATGAGCTGGCCACTGCTCTGCGCAGCCTTGGCCGCCTCGCCAAGTTCACGGCGTATCCGCTTGCTTTCTTCCTGCTTTTCTTGAGGTGGTTGTGACTGGCTAGGCGAGCCATCGGATTCGGCAGAAGAACTCACTGCTCCAGCAGCACCGATATTAGATGGCAATGGTGCTTGTGGAGCAACAGAGGTTGTGACGGGGGCTGCGGCAGATGGTGATTGGAAGCCCTCTTCCGAAGGCTCCTCGGTAGTGGCTCGCGATCCTTCGGTTACGGAAGGAGGGCCTGCCGGAGCCGCCTTTGGTTGCGGCTGTGGTTGCGGTTGTGGTAGAGGCAGTAGAGTATAGTGATGTTTGCTGATGTAGTCGCTGAGATCGCGTAAGAAAAACACCCATTGATATCGGTTTGCAAGCACAAGCTGGTCTTCCTCGCCTTCGATGTTCTCGCGGCGGTTGGCGCACCGGCTCACAAAGTCTTGCTCCACCGGCGTCATCTGGGTTCGATCGCGGCCTTGCAATAAGCGGTCCGACAGGTCTTTTGGGAATAGCTCGTCCAGGACTTCCTGGAGGGGCTTATCATCCTGCGACATTGCTGAAATGTAGGCCTGGGTTTTAAGGTCCAAAAACAGTCCTGCTTGGCTCTTTAGCAGCCGGCTATTTTCAGGAACAAAGGTCCGATAGAACCATTTGTTGAGGTCCATGAACCCAACGGGAATGGACCCAAACACGGCCGCACAGAACGTAGCCAGGTTAGCTCGCTGCAACGACACGCTTGCTTCGCGCGTGGCAGCAAAGCCCAAGTCCTCCACAAGTAGAAACGGATGGTTGGCACGAGCAAACATGTGCTTTGTTTCTTCAAACACATCCACGATCATGGTGTAGGCCTTGCCGCGGTCGCTTTCCGGCTGGGTCACTGCGTTCAGGACATCCTGATAGTGCTGGGCACTAAGAATATCCAGCAGCTGGGAAGCCACGCTGCCCAGGATCGGCAGGAACCGGCGACGGAGACCAATCAGCATACTGTTTTTGGGGGGAGATGGTTCTGAAGAGGGCGGGGCCAGCCGCCGCGTGAGCTGGGCATTCAGCTGCGAAGCCAATTGAGACGTGTATGCTTCCGAAGGCACCGGCGGTTCGTGTTCTTGCAATGCCACCGCAATATCGGCAGTCTGGTCTGCTTGCTGCGGGTGATGGTGGGCGAGTGTCGCGTCGTGGCCGCCTTGAATTGAGGCTAGCGCGCCCTCGAGCTGCTCCTCCAGAGTTAATGCATGGTCGTTGTCGCCGTTCTCGGCTGCTGCCGCGTGTTGGTTTAATTGCGATACAAGGGCCTCTAAATCCAGGTCTCCCGCACCAAACGAAAAGCGTTTTGAGGGGGGATTTTCTTGACCGTCTAGGCCTCTTTTCATGCGGGCGTCCATGAAAAAAGTTTGTCAGCGCAATGAATATGTAAAGGGGGGTACTAAATCTATTACAAGGTTGCCGCGGTGAATACCGTACATCCGAAATATATAAGCTGGATATTGAACAACCGTCCATGCATTTCTTTCAATTCAATTTGGATACGCAAACATCCCTTTTTTTAACCTTTTTGGTTTTTTTTGGTGCTTCGGATTATTTTTCTGGTTATGCATGGATACCTCTTTTTCGGGGCTTGCTGAATTGCACTTGATACACTATATACATCATCTCTTTACTTGAATTGCATTTTATGTACTCTCCCATTTTATTCGGGCTCTTTGTTCAAATCTTGAATTGCTTCTTGACTTGATTCAGTGTAGAGCTTCCAGGTATCCTGAAGAGCGACGGCATGGGAGGAGAGTCAGCAATGTACTACATCAAGCGGGCGATGTACGGGCCCGACCCGCGGGAGCAGAAACGCAAATGCGACGCTCTTATCCGTAAAAACCAGCGCGAGCTGGATAAGCAGATTGCCGGGCTTCGCGGAAGCGAAAACAAAACCAAGACCATGATCCGGCAATGCGCCCGGCGGAACGATTTGAAGTCGGCCAAAGTCCTGGCCCGAGAGATCTATAAAGCAGGCAAGCACAGGGAAAAGCTCTACAAATCAAAGGCCCAACTCAATTCCATCCAGATGCAGGTCGGTGAGGCCTTTGCTCTCCAGAAATTGCAGGGATCAATGGCGTCATCGGCAGTGCTCATGAAGGAAGTCAATCAGCTCGTACGCCTGCCTGAGCTCATGGGAACTATGCAAGCACTTGGACAAGAGTTGGTAAAGAGTGGTATCATTGATGAGATGGTCACGGATACCCTCGACACGCTTGATGAAAGCGATATGCTTGAGGAAGATGCCGACCAGGAGGTGGCGGGCATTCTCAATGACATTCTGGGCCAAAAGGCGCCTGCTCAGGCGGCCGGAGCGTCCTCTGCTGCTTCTCCTGTTGAAGAGGAGGCCGAAGAAGAGGATGAGGCGACTATTCTGGACATGAGAGAGCGCCTCAAAGCTCTCCAGAATTAACCTATTTATCTAGACTTGTAATACTTTTTTCTTTGTAGAACAATGATTCCTCAGGCATCCTCGTGGCCAAATTCCAGTGTATACTTGCTTGAGGAAGTTTCAAGTGTTTTTTCTTTGTTATGAAATGGAAACTGGTGAAGGGCATGTGGGACAAGATTGGCCTGCATATCAGGGTTCGTTAACCCTTGAAGCTCGTAGTCCCTCGCATGGTTCAAATCTGCGCCGAAGTCTACAATATTTGTACAAGCCTAGGGATAGAAATCACATCCGGCCACTTGGAGAACTGGTGTGAAGATAACGAGGATATGGCGCGCGCTCTCAATAATCTGGCGCGCCATGCGTCTAGTTCCAGGACCGCTGTCGACTTGGCGCAAACAAAACTTGTAAATCTCGAGCGGTCTATGAGACTAAACCAGCACCGCATTGGACCACTGAAACGTCACGTCGCTCGTTTGAATGCAACGCTCGAGAAAGTGGTGACTGAAGAAACCGAGGCAGACGCGACCGCTCGTAAAGAGAGGTTTGCAGTCCGAAAACTACGAGACCAGACCACTGCTCTGGAGAAAAAATACAGCTCTCTTTCTAAACGTACCAATCAACTGGATCTTGAGACTTTGGGGGAGTCCACTCCTGGAAGTAACGCATGGCTAAGTACTCGGCTAGAAGCCCTGACAGGTCAGTACATGCCATTGTGGCACGGAAAAAAGAAGGACAGAAATGTATTCGGTACCGTGGAGGCTATTCTCATTAAAGCAGCTGAAATCCACGAGTCTCTAGTGCCAATTGAAACTCTTAACGAGATGCATGAGACAGTGCTGGGCTACCAAAGTGAGCTCATGTACACGAATGCTCTCCTACGGATTGTCCTTGACGAGTCTTAAGAGGGAAACAGCTTGCAGGCACATAGTCTCACTCTCATTGCTTCATTGTATTTCTATTTATTCTTATACCGGTCCCTTGCTTGATTCCTCGGAAAGAGCATTCCTATAGAATTCCCTATTCACATGCACAAACGGACTGAGACATTATTTTAGTAAAATTACGCCTATCCAGGATGCTAGTGACTGCCTCTCTCAAGCCCCACCTAGGATGCGACAGCAGCGCAGACCAGACCCAGTCTTTGCTCAATGCAAATGTCGTTTTTATTAAAGAAATCTGCTTTGTTGAACCTATCTATATATCATATAACTGAAACTAAATATCCAAGCAATGGACGAAGTATATACGGAACATTCAACTCAATTAATTGGAGCCCAAACCCACAGCTGCATGATGTGCGCTCGAGCTTGAGCACCCCTTGCCGCTGCGGCATGCATGGCGTTGTAGTCGACTTCAACTTTAATGCAATCTAAGTGCTAGAATGAGGGTGTGGCAAACTTAAATACGGCTGACCATGTGATAAGCTGCATAATGGCAGCACCCTATAATGAGGTTCCCCAATGCGCTTTAGGCAAGAAGAATACCTTCCTAGCCGTATCCCGGGTCTTTCCACAATAGCAAACTCTTTTCAGCGACGTCTGACGGCCGGTCCATCTACATTTCAGGATTTGCTGAGGCAATGGTTAAGCCTGGTGTTCCAAGCCGGCCATGCTCTAGACAAGCTCAGAAGCTCCAAACTGATTCATACGGCCAGCTGTTGTGTGCGATTCCAATACTATCCGGCGAGGCTGAAACTGGAGACGACCAAACTACATTTACAGGTCCCTTTAATCACTACACGAGCACAGTATGTTCCCAATCACACTCGATGCACATATTACAGGAAGTGCTACGCTACTTAGACGAAGCTCACAATGTTGCACATGACAAGTTTATGCGAAGACAGAACTACCACCCAAGGAGGGGTCTTGGCAATGATGAGTATTATGCGCTGCTAGAGACCGAATGTGCCAAGCTTGATGAGGGACGTGCGTTGCTGCGTACAGCTCTAGCCGCTCAGGAAGCCGCAATGACAGGAATAGGCAACTGCTTTTCGCTCCTAACGCCATGCCCAGGCAGTGTCGACTCGTCATACGCTACTAAGGATATGCAAGAATTAATTAACACGACTGTGCGGGCCCAGCGGATGGCTAACAAAAACCTCGTGCTACTTTCATATAATATGATTGAACGTTACCATGCCGTCCAAGCCCTGCATGCGCTATTCCTGTTGGGAAGAGGCGCGAATCGCCTGACATGCGGTTAGAGGGGTTTGCAGGGTATTTCTGGCCCGCTATATTTCTGTAACAGTTCTGGTGCCTTTGAAGCTGTTGGGTATTTCTTTAGTCGAGAGGCTATAAACTTATTTATATACCAACTAGAAATTGATTCTACTGCCAAGAAGACAGCTCCGCATAAGATTCATCTCCCAAAACTATCACTTGAGGCGGGACCGTCTCTGGTGTGCTGATTTCGACCATACGTGCACAGCGGGATGCTTTGCTGATTTTCGCTCGGCTGTTTCTCATTAAAACTGCGTCAATGGCACAGATAGAGTCTGCCTTGAGAATTGCAGTACAGTAGCGACGAACATGTCATCCTTTTTTACTTCTACATGTTTATATCTATCCTTGCATTTAATGCAGAGTTAACCTTTATAACGTTTAGGCGGCAAAGAAAAAACTTTAATAATGCGGGTGATAAATAGCAAGAACCCATTATATTCTATACATACATACATTCAGATGACTTCTCCTAGGCTCGAAGCACGCACTCTCGATACAGATGGTACCGGTCAATTGGACATAGTAAACTACCCTGTCTGTGATCATGACGTCAAACTCGCGCGAGTCCAGGATTCGATAAATCAATGCTTAAGCTTGGCAAGTCAAGTTTATATTGTCGTTGAACAGGCACAGGCAGACCAGAGTGACGCTGCGAAGGAACTGGATGATGCCTTTGAAGAATTTTATGGCGAGTCAGGTTATCCAGGGAACCAAAGCACCTCTCTTCATTGCTGTGTTCGCCCCTGGATAGCATTCCACACAACGGTAAATGCCCCAGATAGGCTGGAAATAGCAAAGCGCCACTTGTTTGAGGTTCGCTATGTTCTACATAAAGAGCAACGGTATGGCCAACTGGATAATGTTCGCAAGGATGCAAAAGCACGCCCGTCTAAGTCTTTCCAGAACCATAAGCACCTCAGGAAGCCAGCATACTGCAGCTTGATAGCTGAGGGAGATGATTTACTAAAAAAAGCCCTGGGGTCTGTGGAGCTTGCAACCCAAAACTTTCGCGCTTCTATTGCGAGGAGCAGGCGGAGCTCCGACGATAGCTCGCAAGGAACATTTCTAGAGGCACAAAATGTACTGGATTATGCCACCGGCCTTAAACGTTTATTGTCTGACTTGAAGGAGTTAGAACAAAAGCTGTGGGATGCGCACCACTCTCTTCAAGCTGAGCTGTTGCGTATGTCCTTCGTAGAGCTGGTTATTTGAAGACCCAGCTAATGATGATTTATGTAGTGTTTCTGAGGAATTGTACAGCACTGTCCCTACTCCAACCTTTTTTGATGTGCAGCTATCTTTAGAGTACTTTTGACTAGTCTCAGTAGGAGTGACATTCCCTACCAGCCATTACCGAACCAGCACCACAGAGCAGCCAGGTTACCTGTCTGTCTCATAGTGGCCTCGCACAGATAGTGATTTCACTAACTTTACTTATATCATGGACATAAAATAAATACCTTAGCACTTGGGTCCAAACATGGGACCAAAGCAAAATAGGGGGATCATGAGGCCGCATCTATAGGGCGGTCATTTTTGAGTTGAGCCTCTTCATCACGATCGATGGAAGACTCCACTTCGGCAGTTGCCAAGCAGGAAGCTACATCGCTTTCCAGTACTACCGGCTCCAGGCCGAAGTAGCGGACTCTAATGGCCCAAATGGCATGGCTAACAAAGATACCAACTTCCAGCGCCAAAACGATAATATACAGTACCAAACCAAGCACATCCACCTTGCCAGGCTCAAATGCCACACTCATGATACTGAAGATAGCACCGAGTGAATCCATAGAAAGGAAAATGAAATTGATGCCCACAACCTGACCGCGTCGCTTCCATAGTTCTGGGTACGGCGGGATGAGTCCAACTGCCAGTAGGACAGCAGCAATGATACCGGGGATTAAATTAGGCCACGTCGTGCCGTTTCGATAGAGGTGTCTCAAAGGAAGAATGCATGCCACTTCGATGCCGGCACTAACCACGACCTGCAGGGTCACGAAAACAGTTGCCTTGAGCCAGCCGATCTGACGGGGCGGGTAGTACATTGTTTGCCAAAGCGAAATCATGCAAAAGAATGTGAACAATTGAGGCTGGATGCGCAGGGAGATGTTTGAGTCCTGGACAACAAAATAAATACTAAACGGCACGCCTGACGCGGCCCACAGGAACATCATCGCTACGGGGAGGCCCGTTGTATCTTTGCGTCGCCAATTGTGAATGATCTGAGGAATTAATTGGATACACCAAAAGGCAGTGCCTACGGCGCCCAAGGCCGTTGCTACCGAATCGTTGTGTGCCATTCAAGAAGAATAAATTTTTTCTCCTTCTAATTTGCCATATGAGTCAAGCTAAGTTGGCATGTGCAAATTACAAATATGCTCATGTACCTGGGGTGCATATCGCAGTGCAGTACCGCGTCACCAACGCAAAATTGCGTAAACCAATGCCGTTGATAAAACTATTTATATAACTGGGTTTTATCAATGGTTAATTTTGTATGCATTTGTTAGTGCTTGCAAACGTTTCCAGCAGGCTAAATCGGGAAGATATGCAGGGTCATGTGAGCTATGCGGAAGCAGCTGCCGTTTTCAATCCACCGAAAAAGTAAGTACGAGCGAGCTTGCCATCTCGGTGAATGTGGACGGCTAGAATGAATTTCAATGCTGCTGAGAATAGCTAAGAACATGTAGAATTTTTTTAACCATTTTTAATAAAGTTCTTAAAAGAAATTTTACAGGTTCTTAATTCAAGGCAAGGAACGTTTGACCCGGATCTCTTGTGAGCTCGCAAGAGTCTCTCTCTCTCCCAACGATGGGAAATGATGCTGGGCCAGCTGCTGGGACTATGGAGCCTGATTAGGTGACAGACTTGGGGAGAGAAGAGCTGGGAGGGAATAGCTGAGCTGACATGAGAGACTAGAGAAAGGGAGCCGGCTCGAGACGCTTACCAACAACCATGTCTGATATCGACGACGATCTGTTGGCACTTGCCGGTGAAGGCCAAAGTGATACGGAAGAAGAAGCCGTTCCGTCACATAAAGCATCTGCCGGTGCCAGCAATAGCGGTACTGCCAATTCCGGCGACGAGGCTGGTGAGGAAGCAGACGGCGACAGCGATGCGGAGCCGACACAGGCATTGTCGAGTGCTGCCAGCGATAATGAGGAACAAGGCACATTCGAACGGGAACCGTATCCGTTGGAAGGCAAATACAAAGACGAAAAAGATCGAGTGTGGCTTGATTCGCTGCCCATGATTGAGCGTGAGACGATTCTCTTTGACCGGTCGCAGGAGACGCAACGACACACCGAGCGGCTGTTTTTGGCAAAACGGCTGCGGCAACGCAAACAGCAGCAACAGCAATATCAAGAGGATTCCGACTCGGGCGACCGTCATAGCAGGAAACGCGGGGCAACGGGCGTGACCGGCACGAAGCGGTCGCAGCTGCAGGAGCTCAAGAAGCGCCGCGTGGCGCGGGCCCAGCGCCAGGATTCCGACTATGAGTCGAGCGAGGGCTCGGAGGATGAGGATGCGTCCGATGCGTCTATGGCAGATGCCAGTGACTACGGTGGAGAGCGCGAGGTTGAATGGGCCGAGGCCGAGGAGGCGGAAAAAGCTCCGCAACCCTTGACAGCGTCGGACTTGAACCGCACGCGGTTCGGCAAGACGCTGCTGGCCCGATTCTGCCACTATCCGCAATTTGAGGATGCCGTGCGGGGCTGCTTTTTGCGGGTGAATATTGGCTACAACCACGGCAAACAGCAGAATGTCTACCGGGTTTGCGAGGTCAAGCAGGTAGTGCCTGCCAAAAAGCCGTATGCGTTCATGAACCGTACTGTTGACCAAGCGTTAGTAGTGTCACATGCTGGGTCGGAGCGCACGGTGGATATGGGCATTGCCAGTGACTCTGCCATCACTGCCGACGAGTTCCAGTACTGGGAAAAGGCCATGGAAAAGGCCAACTTGACGCTGCCCTCGCGGCGACGGATCGACCGCAAGTTCGAGGAGATCAGCGATATGCGCAAGCGGCCGCTTTCCAACACCGAGATCGACGAGATGATTGCTCGGCGCCGCAAACTTACCGGCACCGGCGCCAGCCTTTCAGCGACCTTGGACAAGGCCGTGCTGCAGCAGCAGCGGGAGGTTGCGGACGAGCTTGGTGATGCTGCGCGGGTGCAGGAGATCGACGACAAGCTTGCGTCACTGAGCACGCGCTCGCGGGCCGAAGACGACCGCCTTGCGAAGCTGGCCAAGGTCAATGAGCGGAACCGTAAAAGTAACCTCACGGACGTGCGCAAGGCCGAAGTCAAGGCCCAGGTGGACCGCCGCAAGAGCGCCAACGTGATCAAGGCCGATCCGTTCAGCCGGCTGCGCACCACGGCCCGCGTGTACTATAATCAAGCCGGCGACGAGCCGGCCCCGGTGGTGCAGGTGGAGAAGGAGCTGGAGCCCAAGCAAGAGGTGCGGATGTCTGGCCTGGACAGCGTCATTGGCAATCTCGACATCAAACTGGAGATTGCGATTTAATATCAATACGAGTATATACTATCTGAAGCATGCAGTGCAGTGCATTCCCGCAGCTAACCCACTATCGTATATAATCCCCCCGGGTAGGCTTAGACCATCAGTCATCATGCAGGGGGCCACTGAGACGGAGCAGCTGGTGGGCGCTGCGCGTAGCAATAATGAGAGCCTCATTGAGAACCTGTTGGAAAAGAAGTCTGCCATTACGAGGGCTGCGATCATCAATTCCACCCGCGATCCCGTGGGCAACACGCTGTTGCATCTGGCGGCTGCCAACGGCGCCTACGAGGTGCTTGATCTGCTGCTGGACCAAGAAGGCGTGGAAATTGAGCCCGTGAACCGCCTGCAGCGCAACACGCCGCTGCATTCGGCCGTCGAGTTTGCAGTTGGCGACGAAATCGCCGGCAAGCCTGTCGTCGAGCTGCTTATCGAGGCGGGCGCAAGCCCGCTGCTGCGCAATGCCGCAGGAAAGAGACCCATTGACTTGGCTGCGGGCGCAGACGGCGTCGCCCAGGTGCTCCGCGGTGCACAGTATGCGCTGGAGATGGAGCGAGAAGCCGTGTCGGGCGGTGCTGCTGCCGGCGACGGGCCTGCCGAGGACTATGGCGAGGATGATGGGCCCTCAGATTCCGACGAGGAACCAGAAGAACCGGTGGGTGCGCCCAATGTCTCGGCTGCACCCCCAGCACCTCCTTCTGCTCCAGCCCCGCCTTCCGCACCTGCAGCTCCAGCTGCTGCCCCGGGTGCACCTCCAGCTGCACCGCCGTCGCTGCCCAAATAACCACTAGGAGCGACCAATCTAGACTACGGTACTGCCATAGATTTCTATGTACATGCGCAATAAAATAAACTCAATGCTCTATCAGGAAATCATCCGGGGCAGTCTGCTGCCAACCAGGAGGGTAGTACTTTAACGGATCCTTCATGGAGACATAGTGGCCGGCGCAGTCGATAAGTCGAGCCGCCAAAGAGGCAACTTGAAACCGGCAAACAAAGCTTTGGCCTTTGCCACTGCCAGGCTTGCATCCCTGCCGAACACCTCCCGCAAGCACCTCGTAGAAAGCAGGCGTCCACACAGTACATACTTGCGAGGGAACACTGCCTTGAGCGTGCTCAAACTGCACAAGAGTTTCTTGGCACGAAAACGGCTTTGTTGAGGGCCAGCGGTTAAAGGCCCGCTCATAGTCAGTCAAAATAGTAGGCGTTACAAGGGCATCTAGGAAGAAACCACGCGCATCAAACACGTGCTTGCACAGGCCCATGAGCAGGCTGTTGCGTTGTTTAAGCGCGAGCTTGTCGCTGCACGACTTTGACATGGTCAGCTCGCTATCGGCTCTACCTGGTTTTGTGCGGAGATATCCCACACAGTCAAAATTGTTTCTTCCTCTAATGAGTTCTCCCTTTTCCGGAGGATTACCCCAGGGCTCGCCCGACAGTAGCGACAAGGACCCATCTCCGCAAGGTGGGGCAGAGATATACAAGTAGATGCGTAGATTTGGTCTGGCTTGGAACAGTGCAGAGCCTGGCTCAGCACAGGGCTCAATGAACGTATAGTCTTTGGTGTGGACGCATTCTAGCAGCCAGCGATTAAAGGCACGCAAAGCCAGGATCTCGGCATGCAGATCATGAACAATTGTGCCGCCGCAGCCGCCAATGATACTATCGGGAGTTGCCTTGACTCCGGTGGCCAGCGAGACGCACTGCATGGTGCCCTTGAGTTCGAGAACCACGCCGGCAAGAATCGTCCATTCCTCGGCGCCATTCGACCGTTTCAGCGGCTTGCCCTTCTTCGGAAGCCGTTTGTATGCCTCGCAAACCAGCTGGGCTGCTGTGTTGGCGTCCTGCTCGGAAATAGTAGGGCGAGGCAGTGCCTCCACCAACGAGCTCATCTCCGCCGCCGCAGCAGTGCTCCCAAGACTGCTGCACCCACTGCAACTGCGCCACCGACGATGGCGACGCCCAAAAGGCCCTCCTTGTTGAGCTTATCCTCGATCTCCTGCCGCAATGCGTTGACCTGTGGATTGCTGGGCTCGTACTCCAGCAGCGTGTCTGCGTAGCGGCGAGAGTTTGTGTAGTCGCCAAGCTTGTAGCAACCGACCGACATGTAAAACAGCACCTCGCGGCGGCGGTCAGGCGCATCCTTGAACAGCTGCGTGAGCAATTTGAGGCCCTCGCGCTGCTCGTCGGCCGCGTTGCTCTTGATCAGGCCCCAGGCGTAATTAAAGCGGGTCTGCAACGAAACATGTCCTCCCTCTTTATGATATTGACGAGCAAGAATCTCCAATTCCTCGCGAGGAAGTGGTGTCGATGCTTGGTCCAGTGTTGGATAATAAGTGGCAACCATAACAAACGAGAAGACGCAGATCCGTGCCCTTAAATTGTCTCCCAGTCTAAGCCTGGGGAGTAAGCCTGGGGAGTAAGCCGAAGGCCCAAGGATTTGAAGCAGGCCGGGGGAGCCAGTTTTCACTGTCAGCATGGGCATCAATATCATGGGAAAGTCGATTCGCGGCAACGTCAAAATCAAGGACGGCCTTGTGCTCAAGTTCTTTGGTGTTGGCAACAAGACCTCGCAGGAGATCTGCTCCAAGCTGGGCTTCTACCCCCACATGCGTATGCACGAACTAGACGAGCCAAGAATCCTGGCTCTCACAAAGGAGCTGTCGACCCGTAAAATCGAGACCGAGCTCCGCAACGAGATTCTGGGCAATATCCGCACGAAGCATGAGATTGGCTCCTACCAGGGTATCCGCCATGCGCAGGGTCTGCCTGTTCGCGGCCAGCGGACGCGGACCAACGCCAAAACGGCCAAGAAACTCAATTGGGTGGATCGCCGGATCTAAAAAAAAAAACGTTTTTAGCGCTCTGTTTTTCTTAATCCCTCCTTTTCGGGGTTCTTTTTATTATGTTGTATATACGTCAAGATTTAATAGAGACATTCTCTTCTGCAGGTCCCGCCTTGTCACGCCTGCATTTTTACATGAAATTTTCCCCTTATTCGATGGTGACTCTAGAGATAAGGGACCCGTGCCCTGTCCTCGTGAATTTAAGAAATACTGTGAATAAATTAAAAAATCCTATAATTCGATCCGTCTGGATTATCCCTTTCAATCCAAATCCACGCTGGAGACACCGCTTGACGGAAAGTGATTGGCTCTACTGGCGGCCTAATCTCAGTTCCAGGTCCCTGCAGACGCACCTCTCCCCCTTACCCCAACCACATCATTGCCAAGTCCAATAATCTGGTTGTGGTTTTGTCATGCTATTCTCTCGAAGCTTGTTGAGAGCCTCTTCCATTGGGGCTTCTAAAGCAAGCACGCGGGCGGTGGCTGCGTCCGCCTCCATGGCGGGCGCACACTCCCGCCATTCTCTGTGCAAGCGGGCCATGTCCTGCTCCCCCGCAGTTGCTAGCGCAGCCTCCTCGTCTACCCGCGATACCGTTATTCAATTGTTGGACAACATTGGCTCCAAGCGTGAGGTCGAGCAGTACCTCAGCTACTTCACTTCTGTCGAGTCCCAGCAGTTTGCCGTGATCAAGGTTGGCGGTGCCGTCATCACCGATGAGATGCCCCAGCTGGTGTCTGCTCTGGCCTTTTTGTACCACATTGGCCTTTACCCGATTGTTCTGCACGGCACGGGCCCGCAGATCAACGAGCTTCTGGAGCGCGAGAACATCGAGCCCGAGTACATTGATGGTATCCGTGTCACCGATTCGCCTACCATGAAGGTCGTGCGCAGCTGCTTCCTCCAGCAGAACCTCAAGCTTGTAGAGGCTCTGGAGGAGATGGGCGTGCGTGCTCGTCCCATCACCAGTGGTGTGTTTAGCGCCACTTATTTGGACAAGGACAAGTACAAGCTTGTTGGTGACATCACCAAGGTCAACCGTGCCCCTGTTGATGCTGCCATTGAGGCCGGCTGCTTGCCTGTTTTGACTGCTATGGCCGAGACTGAGGATGGCCAGATCCTGAACGTGAATGCCGATGTTGCGGCCAGTGAGCTGGCCCGCGTGATTGAGCCTTTGAAGATCGTCTATCTTTCTGAAAAGGGCGGCCTGTTTGATGGCGACGGCAAGCGCGTGTCGATGATCAACTTGGATGAAGAGTTTGACCATCTGATGCAGCAGCCCTGGGTCAAGTATGGCACCAAGCTCAAGATCAAGCAGATCCATGATCTGTTGACTTATCTGCCTCGCTCGTCGTCGGTGGCTATTATTTCTACCAACGACCTGCAGCGTGAACTGTTCACTGATGGCGGTGCCGGCACTATGATCCGCCGCGGCCACAAGCTGTCTGCGCATGACTCCATGACCAAGTTCAAGTCTCTGGAGCGCGTCCGCGCTGCTCTGGAGCGCGATGCCGAGCTGTCCGAGCAGGGCACTTCGGTCTCGCAGTACCTCCACAGCCTCGAGAGTGCGGCCATCAAGGCGTACGCCGACGAGCTTGTTGATGTTCTGGCGATTGTCAAGACTGATACCGAGATCCCCACGCTTGAGAAGTTCCTGGGCTCCAAGTCGGGCTGGCTCAACAATGTCACCGAGAACCTTTGGCGCGTCCTTAGCGACGACTTCCCGCAATTGCAGTGGGTTGTTCGTCAGGATGACGAGAACATCAGCTTCTTCTTCAGCAAGGCCGACGGCTCGTTCAGCCACAACGGCCGTGTGCTTTTCTGGTACGGCGTCGAGCCTGCCCAGGTTCCTGAGCTGATCAAGACCTTTATTGAGACCAAGGCTCCTGCCTCGGTTGGCTACGCCTCTACCACTCCTACCACCACTGCTGCTTCGTCTTCTTCGTCCGCTTCTGCCGCTCCTCGCGGTGCCCGTGCGTTCTCGACCTCTCGCCGGGTCTGCTCCAGCAGCAACCCCGAGCCTCCGTTCAAGAAGGGCACCAACGACAAGAAGGCCAAGGTTGCCCTGATTGGTGCTCGTGGTTACACCGGCCAGGCTCTCATTGAGCTGATCGACAACCACCCCCACCTGCAGCTGGCCCACATCTCGTCGCGCGAGCTCGAGGGCCAGAAGCTCGAGAACTACTCCAAGGGCAACGTCTACTACGAGAACCTGCGCCCCGAGCACGTCCGCAAGCTGTCTGAGGACGGCGCTATTGACGTGTGGGTGATGGCTCTGCCCAACGGCGTGTGCAAGCCGTTTGTGGAGGCCGTCGAGGCCGGCCGCAAGCCCGAGCACAAGCAGGTGATTGTCGATCTTTCGGCCGATTACCGCTTTGACGACTCTGGAGAGTGGGTGTACGGCCTGCCCGAGCTCAACTCGCGTGCCGCGCTCGCCGAGGCCAACAACATCTCGAACCCGGGCTGCTATGCTACCGCAGCCCAGGTCGCGATTGCGCCCTTGCTGGAGCACGTCTCGCCCAATGAGCGGCCCTCGATCTTTGGTATTTCGGGCTACTCGGGAGCCGGCACCAAGCCGTCGCCCAAGAATGATATCAACAACCTGCGTGATAACCTCATTCCGTACTCTCTTACCGACCACATCCACGAGCGCGAAATCTCGCGCCAGCTGGGCCGCCAGGTCGCCTTTACCCCTCACGTGGCCCAGTGGTTTCAAGGTATTACCCACACGATTTCCATCCCCTTGGCATCCCCGCTCACCAGCCGTGATATCCGCAACCTGTACCAGGACCGTTACGCTGGCGAGGAGCTCATCACCGTGACCGGCGAGCCGCCTCTTGTGCGGGACATTTCTGGCAAGCACGGTGTTGTTGTTGGTGGCTTTGGTGTTAACGCTGCCCAGGACCGGGTTGTTGTGGTTGCTACTATTGACAATCTTCTCAAGGGTGCTGCTACTCAGTGCCTGCAGAACATCAACCTCAGCCAGGGCTACGGCGAATACGACGGTATTCCTTTGGACCGCGTCATCCGCGGCTAGATAGTGTTAGTTTACCCAAATGCTCTTAGACATATCACGCACTCGAGGCTGCATAGTGCGAAGTATACTCTGAAACCTGGCTATGTACGGGGATTTCGTATGGAAGTAGCTCTAGGGCTAGGCGCGTTTCGCCGGTGAGCCAGCGGTACCGGATCGAGGCGGACCGCCGCCTTGAAAGCCCTGTGGAACAAGTCCTGGAGGCATGCCAGGCCCGCCCATAAGACCAGGAGGCATAGAGCCATATGAAGGCATCATGCCCGGAGGAGCTGCTCCACCTTGAGGAGCGTGAACATGGGCTCCATGAGCAGGATGAGCCCCTGGGTGTGCCCCGGGGTGAGCCGCGGAATGAGCCCCGGGATGAGCTCCAGGATGAGCCCCGGGACTCGAAAGGCCACCCAAACCGCCTTGTCCAAAGAGAGCAAGAGGAATGCCTTGGTGAGGCGCGGGGGTGTAACCCAGAGGCGTATGGTGAGGAACATGGCCGCCAGGCACCCCGCTGGGAACGCCCGCAAGGCCATGAAGAGCAGCATTGGTAGAACCGCTGCCTTGGTTCGAAGGGTTGGGCGATGCCTTGGTTCCTTTGGACAGCAGGCTGCCGAAGAAAGCGTCATCTTTAGTAGTGGGCTTGGATGGCTGTTGGCCCAGCGAAGGAGGTGCCTGAGTGCCGTTGGTATCTCCGCGGGCAAGACTTGAAGGGATTCCAGCTCCAAGCCGTACAGACTGGCCATGTTGACCAGATTGGCCAGGCTGGTTGGCGGGCTGGCCAGGGAATCCTGTTGGACCCATGAACGCAGAGAAGCGCGACGAGCCTCCTCCGCTGGCTTTGAAAGGCAACTGTGACGATTCCCAGAGATCGACTTGACGGCGACCGCCCGAAGGAGTGGAGGCAGAAGACGACTCACCGCGCGGACTGTTTGCAGTTGAGTTGCCATGAACAGGCGTGCGGGTAGGTGTTTCAGCAGTCAGCCCGCCATCGGCAGCCGCAGGCTCAGCAGCAGGCTCCTTGCCCGAAAGCTCGTCAAAGCCGGCATCCCGCAGGGCCGCCTGCTTTTGCTCCAGCTTCCACTGCTCGAATTCAAGCACTCCTCCGCCCTGCAGATCGGGCGCAGCTGCATCGGTATCGACGCTATCCCAGATGTTCTCATCGATCGCATCTTGTTCAAAATCGTCGTGTCGATTGCGGATGTTGCCATGATGGCCGGCATTTCTTTGGTTTGGATTCGAGAAGTTGGGCCGGTCCGGCAGCCCGTGGTTCGCGCGGTTGGCATTATTTGCTCGGCGACTGGTGTTATTGGCAACGCTCTTGGCGGCCACCAGCCATTCGGGGTCGATTGCGACCATATCCTTTGGCGCAGCCACTAAAGGCGACTCTGAAAGCTCCTTGAGTACATCAAGAGTATATGTATGAGTACCGGCCATGTTTTTTTTGATGCTGTATTGCTGCGCGGGACCCGTTCAGTTGGATGGGTCGAGCTTCCAATATGTGCTTTGTCACGTGGGGCGCGGGCCTTCACTTTATCTCAGTGAACCCTGCTGTCAGCAGCAGCCGCAGGTAGGACCACCTTTTTTTATCCTCTACCCCCACATTCAGATTTGAGAACCTAAATGGGCAATAAGGATGCATGACCGGTAAACCTTGAAGTTTCAGAAGTTAAGTTGCTTGCTAAAAATCGCAGAAATAACCAAAATGAATAGTCGCTTGTAGTTAATATTAAATATCCAGCCTTTCTTCCATATTATTTCCAAACTTTAATATTATCTACTTGCTGTCTGCCTGCACGCCTATTTCCCAGCCCAGCCACTCAGTGCCCCATCGGCATGACATCAAAGCCGGCAATGGTCACGAGATAATAGCGGAAAATAACTAGAATCACATTCAAAACAACTAAACTCAAGTATAGATACACTGGGAGAATACTATTTAAGTAGCTTTGAGACAAATATGAGACACGGTGGGCCGTGCATGAACCTGCAGCTGACTGCAGGAGGGCTGGTCACCAGCCACCACTGACGCACTACCACCATTTTTAGAATGGCTTAATCGCGACTTACTATTCTCACCTGCTCGTGATCCCATTCGTTCTACACCTCACTTGATGCTCACAGACCAACTTCCCGGACCTTCGCAGTCCGACCGTTCAGGGTCAGCATCCCGGCAGCGCAGACGGGCATCGTCCACTGCCCACTCAAGAGCCCAATATAAACCAAATCTTCCCGATAAAGACCAGGATCGTCGACAAAAAGCCGTCAATGCGAGCGGCTGGCAAATGGCCGAGACAAACTTCGACGCCGACCATCCCTATCGTGCGCACCTGAAGCGCAACGCCAGCCTGCGGGGAAGCGGCGGCTCATCGTCTAAAAAGGCTGGAGCCGCATCCTTGAAAAGACAGAATGCAGTTCGCATCTCACCTTTTGCCCGTATTAAGCGGTTTTTTGTGCGGGCATGGAGAAACCACCTCATGCGAAGCTCATCAAAGTCCAGCTTTCATTTCACCCGCCGCTACCTTCTTCGCAAGCAATCGTTCATTGTCACGCCCGATATTTCTACTTTGAACTTTCGATTTAGAAAGCGCGATATGATCAAGAAGAGACCTCGGCCAGACTCATGGCAAAGCGCCCGCCAGATCAAAACTTATAGAGGTGCGGAGGCGGTGGCCATGGGAAAGAACCCCCAAGGTAGCTACTCGAAGCTATACCACGCACCGGACGGTACGGTACCTGATGTACTCAAACATGCCGGTGAGCGTGAGATTAACCATGGTCACACACTTCCTGGAGCCGATACTCTTCCGCGGAACCGCAGCGACCCGTTGACTTCCAAAGAAGATAGCAAATGGGCCAAAGTATCCCTGCCGGTGAGGCAGGGCCATTCAGCTAGCAATTCCAGCGACAGTGAGGAAAAGCAGCGAGCCGAAGCTAGGGATAAGGCTAGCCAGCCTCACGGACTCGGCATTCTGGGTGGAGAAGACCCTACAGAGCAGTCGGAAGATCTTACTCCTCGTGCCATCAGCGATCAGAATTTCGCCCCGGAGCATTCAGGACTACAATCGCGCTCTCGTGAAGACTTGCCCAAGCGATACAGTGCTCTTCTTCCTCGCGTTCCTTCAGGACCCGAAGCCGTTCAGGTCTTTGCAGACGGCAAGCCTGCCACCGCCGATTATCCGGAGGACAGCATCGTGGATGTGACTGCAGCTATGGATTTTGTTGGTGCATGGTCTGCATATCTGCGACGCGCCATTGCCATGCGGGCAGTGCTTCGCAGAGAAATCGAGCATCTCGAGGTGGTCGAGGACGAGAAATGGAGACGGCAGAGCCGCTTTAGCCGCATGAGCTACACGGCCAGCGAGAGCGGATCGTACTATTCGGTCAGCTCCATGGATATCTCCGACGATGAGGATGTCGCTGTTCACAGTAGAGCCGGACCTTCAGAGTCAAGATACTCAGGTATCGCCAGAGCCGGCCCCGAGCTCTCTCAGGAGTCGCTGCGGTCTCTGGGCTCGTTGGGCACGTTTGGTTCAAGCTCTTCGGATCAGAATAAAGATGCGCCTACGTCTCGACCTGCTGCGACAGACCCCGCTCTGCGCAGTATTACCCATCGCTACTCACATTTGTTTAGTGAAGACAAGCAAGACTCGAGCCGGTTCGAGACCCCTTTGCCGTTTAGCGACTCGTCAAAAACCATCTCGCTGGCACAGCAGAGATCGGGCCAGGTTAGCCTTGCTGAGCCCATTCAACTGGCTAGTGATAGCAGCGTCGAGGCCATTGCTTCGGAAACCGAAGTGGCCACATCTTGGGTTCGTCAAGCTCCCCAAGAGTCTTCCACCGACTCGCATGTTTCCGATGCTTCTTCGGCTATTCCTTCTGTTCAAAGGTTGCAGCCCAAGCCCCGGGCTTCTGGTGAGAGAGGAGTATACAGCAACCTTGAAGGTGAAGGTCTTTGGGTGTCGCAGCGTCTAGACTCGTCCAAATCTACGGTGGTGACTTCAGGACAAGAAGCCCAGGAGGCCAGAACTAGCCGTGAGGTTTTACAAGAGATGTACAAGTCCAGTGAGAGCATCTCGAGAGGCCAGGGCACCGCTGACCTGCCTCGCCAGAACACGATTGCTTCGTCGTGGCGCGCCAATAACGACAGCGAAGGTGAAGAGTAAGAAGTGCCTCACTTCTCCATGCGGTTCTAAAAAAAACAAGAAGATAATATGATCGCAGAAAAACTCTATATATGTATTTTTTTGATAGTGTAACAACAACATCAGTTCGTGCCCCGCAGCATATCAAGACGGTCATTCTCAAAGAAGCGAGGGCGGCTGTCGATGCTGGCATCTATGCTCTTAACATTGGCCTTGTCGAGGGCAACAAGGTATTTGGCAATAACATCCGCATGCCAGCGGTAGCCACCAACACCATACCAGCCCAAATGGCCGCCAGTGGTGGTGGTGAGCATATGCACGTAAGGGTTCTTGGGGGCATCTCCGTAAGGGTTGGAAACATCGCCGCAGATAGGATCATCTTGAGCAGCGACAATTAGCAGAGGGGTGCGGACCTTACGCAGACGCATGATAGGCGATGTGTTGCGGTAATAATCAAAGGCCGAGTCGAAGCCAAACAATGCCGACGTGAAGTACTCGTCAAAGTCACGGATGGTCTTGACCTTGCGGCCCTTATCGGACTTCTCCCACTGCTTCAAAAACGCAGGGCTATGCGAGAGCTCTTCAAAGTTGTTCTTAATAAGACGCATCAGATTTTGAGCCATAGTGGCGCGGTAAACGTTACGACCCATAAAGGATTGGTCCATTTGGTGAGACGAATGAACGAAATCCCAAGGAGCAGATACGGCCACACCTCCATCGACCAAGGAGTCGCTGCCTTCCTGGCCAAGGTAGTTGGCAATAATGGAGGCACCAAGAGAGTAGCCCACCAGGTAAATGCGGCGGTTGGGCTGCACAGACTTGACGTACTTGATGTAGTTACGCAGATCGTCGGTCCAGAGGCCGCAAAACAACTGAGGAGTGGTGATCTTTGTACGGTTGCAGCCACGCGAAGTGATCACGACGGTATCAAAGTGATCAATCTTCTCGGTCTCAGCCACAACAGCCCGCAGGTAGCTCTCATGGGAGCCACCCGTGAGTCCATGCACATGGATAACCAGAGGTCGCTCAGTAGGGTCATCAAGCTTCTTGATTTCCTCAGGACGGAGGTAGCGGGTTCGCACCGGGTAGCGAGGCAGGCCCTCGATGGGGGCGTACTTGACATCCTCGAGCCATTGAGGCTTGGCGGGAACAGCACCAGAGAGCACATAGTCCAAGCTGGTCTGCGCACCATCTTTCCAAGTCATCAAGCGACGACCATAGTAGATACGGTGAACATCTTCCTCAGGACGGCTAGTCAGGAACGTCTGCACATGACCGTTGTATGCCAATGGGAATGTCCAGTACCAGAAGCCTTCACGGGCCTCCGGAATTGAGTTGATAAGATCACTGTGAGCAATGGATTTACCATCAGTGGACTTCAGAATGGCCGGCTCCTCGGCAGGGAAAGAGTTGACAACTGTCCAAGGCTTCATAATATGCAGGCAACCAAAAATTAGGGAGGTTCAAGGCGGACGAAACGCAGGGGAGATCGCCCGGAATTATAAACGTTAGATCCCTTACCCCAGCCGACCGAGATCCCGAGAGGTGCATCCCGAAAAAGACAGAATCTCAGGTGATTTAAAGGTAGTTTTCCATTTTATTTGAGATTATTTGAACAGTTGATGTCTACGTGATTTAATGGACACGCACCGTATTGAGGAATTCTTTCTAAATATATGGTTGTGGTCAACATGGCTGTGCACGGCAAGAGCCTTTTCAGCCGCTCGGAAGAATTATGCAGTCTGGGCATTTCTGTGCTGATCAGTCTACAGGGTGTGTGCAAGCCCATAGAGGTTGACTTTCTGCTTGGTAAAGCTATAGAAGCCGATGACTTATCGTTCGTGGGGTGCTTACGAATGATTGAGCCGAACATCCCCCACTTTGAAAAGACTCATTCGGCTGAAAAATTGGGTAGATGCATCTCAGCATGGTACCGAAAAGCCTTGGATTTCTGCGACCGCTCGGCTCAAGGTTGAGCCATTATAATGCTACGGCAAAGCCGAAGATCACTATCCCGTATCTCTATGAACTTCATCGCTCAAAGACCCCCATTACTTGCATTACCGCTCATGACTGCATCTCGGCTCGGCTCGCAAGTGCCGCGGGGGTAGACATGGTCCTTGTTGGAGACTCTTTGGCAATGGTAGCCATGGGATACAACTCGACTAGCGAAATCACTCTTGAAGATATGATTTACCACACGAGAGCGGTATCTCGCGGCACCGAATCGCAGTTTATTGTGGCCGATCTGCCGTTTGGATCATATGAACAAAGCGTCGAGCAAGCGTGTGCCTCGGCCGTCAAGATGATCAAGCAAGGCAGAGCCGAGGCAGTTAAGTTCGAAGGCGGCCGAGAACTCGTGCCAATTGTCAAGCATTTGAGTTCGTTTGGCATCGCGAACATGCCGCATATTGGCCTAACCCCGCAGCGGCAGGTCGCGACGGGAGGATTTAAAGTGCAAGGCAAAACCGCCTCGAGCGCCTTTGATATCCTAAAAGATGCTCTTGAATTGCAAGATGCGGGTGCAACTATGTTATTGCTCGAAGGAGTACCGGATCGCGTGGCTGGATACATCACCAGTCGCCTGGATATCCCCACTATTGGAATTGGCGCTGGCCCCGGAACATCTGGCCAGGTCTTGGTTCAATTGGACATGCTGGGCGGATTCGATGCATTTGTTCCCAAATTCCTCAAGCGGTACTCGAATTATCTCGAGACAAACGTCGCTGCCATCAAGGAGTACCACCAAGAGGTGAAAGAAAAGCAGTTTCCTTTGAAACAACATTCATACATCATCAAGAACGATGAGTATGAAAAGTTCTTGGAGATGGCCGAAAAGTATCACGCTTAGAAGCTGTTCTGACGGGCGACCGTGCCGGGGAACAGCTTGTTTGATGTGGTATTTGCAGCCACGATTGTTATGTCCAACTTTTATATGTTTAAATTATGTATTATACTTTGTAAACCAAGGTTCTACCAAACACAGGAGCCTGTACGTCTTGGAACTGGCCAGATGCGCCCGCCTTCAGTAGCTCTCGAGGTTCAGTGTAAGGCTCTTCGCTCATCACAAACGTACCCCAATGCACACCGACCATACTTTGAGCCTTCATATCTGACATGACTTCCAAGGCCTCTGAAGGGTTCATGTGCTGAGATCGGAGGTGCCAGCGAGGAGTATAAGCTCCGCAGGGCACCATGGCCAGCCTTACTCCCTTGCCGTATACTCTGGCAATACCTGAGAACAGTCCGTCTGCATAGCCTGTATCGCCAGCGTGGAAAAAAAGGGGCTTTCCATTCTTCAAAATAAGGAACGAGCACCACAAAGTCTTGTTGGCATCTAGTAACGTGCGGCCCGACCAGTGCATCGCAGGCGTGCATGCGACCTCATATCCCAGAGCAGGGTCACTATTAGGCAAAGGGATCTTAGTCCACCAGGACATTTCAACAAAATTAGTGATGCCGTTCTTCTCGAGATGGGCACCTACGCCAATTGGCACGACCCATTTCGGGGTATTGCCCAGTTCCTTGGCAGCTTCCAGATCTAGATGGTCTTGGTGGTCATGAGATACCAAAATAACGTCTGGCTTGGGTAGGTCTTTAAGCAGACACGGCGGCGGCAGTAGCCGTTGTGGACCGACGTGAGGGCTCACCACCGAATCAGAAAACATAGGGTCGGTAAGAATATTGATCGGGAATTTGGCGGGCAATTGAATAAACGCACAGCTTTGCCCAATCCAAGTAAACGTCATGCGACGGTCGGCAGGCGGAATCCCCCAAACGCCCCATGTTTTCACACTGTTCCGCAGCAACTCAAAGTTCGGGGTCTCACTTGGTAAATCAATTTGACGAGCAGAGATATCGTCGGGGACACTGCCTCTTGGATGAGGAAGAAAGAGTTCTCGGAAGCGACAATAGACAAACTCAAACAGTGTCTGGTGCCGATACTCGGAAAACGGATTGACATACCGGCCATGAATTAGCATTGGCGCGAACCGCTGTTGAGGGTCCTCATATTCCTGTGCCGGGGCAGTACTGCGTCTAGAAATCCATTGCCATGTGGTGTACTGCACATATGCCGTATAACCACCATATCCAGCACATACGCCGGCCAATGCAAACGCAACGCGGCGGGTCCGTGTTTTCATTAGTTTCCGGGAGAAATAATTGGCTCGCTTAGATTATCGTGTCTGGATCAACAAATAGTGGTTTTCTCCCTTCGACGCGATATCCAACGGTTCAAAAGCTTTGTAGGAAATCAGAGCAGTTTTCTAGGATTTATATAGGTTGTCTGTTGCAGTATGCTAATCTGTTTATTTACCGTCAATTCATGCTAGGGCGAGGCTAATAATATGGAGACCATGCCTACTTGGTCTCTATTATATTGGCCGCCAATTTAAATAAGGAAACCAAGTCGATGCGCAGCAAAGACCAAACTTAGTTAACAAAAATCAATTGAGGTCGAGATGAAGGTCGCTATCACGAGCTTGGTTCAGATCATATACCCTAAGCATCTGGCATGTCTGGTCTGCCTGGGCATATCCAGACACTGTTTAGAGCCCGACCTCCGCTTCCATATAAACCACCAACTGACCATGCGCCTGAAAAGAGACGGACGGCTCATATTGCTGGACTAGCGGCATTCTTGGCGCCTATGAAGGCAGCTTCAAGTGAGGAGTATGTGCGTTCTCAGACGGGCCTTCAGCAGCAAACGGAAGCGAAAAATGCCAAAAAAGCCCACTTTGCGGCGAAACTTAAAAAGGATATTGAAGAATGGGTGCCAAGGAATGATCGGCATATTCGGGGAGATCCTACAAGGACTGTTTTTGTGGGCCGGCTGCGATACACTCTTGAGGAGCCAGACGTGGAGACAGAGTTTGCAAAGTACGGTCCTATCGAGCGTCTTCGTGTAGTACGCGATACGCAAGGTAAAAGCAGAGGATACGCATTCATTGTGTTTGAGAACGAACAAGACGCTCAGGCGGCCAAGCGCGAGGCCAATGGATCGCTAATTCGAGGACGTCGTATCGTCACCGATTTCGAGCGAGGTAGGCTACAGGCATCCTGGCGTCCACGACGACTTGGCGGCGGTAAAGGTGGCCGTAATAATATCAAGGAGCAATTGATGGAGCTCCAACGGCGACCATTCAAGTACGCTCGTCGTGACGATCATAGTAGACCGGACAATCATCGGTCCGACTTTCGCCAAGACCGCCAAGACCGTCGCCGAGACCATCGGCAAGAAAACCAAACGAGAGACCGCGGAGAGCGATTCAATGCTCCAAGGGATACACGTGAAAGACGGTATGACGAGGATAGGCGAGCGCGGCCCGTGCAGAGCCGCGACCCTGGTGGTCGCACCTTGCGGCGGTACTAATTTGCGGTACTAATTTGCCTACTAAAAATAGGCCGGTCCTTTCATGTGGACCCGGGTTCCATGTAGGTGAAATGATAATTAAATAATAAAACTAAATGAACAAAATGGAAACCGGGGGTTTTTGAGGGACTTGGAAGGGCTTCTGCCTAGAAAATAACTTTGCTGCCTGCTCCCCAGTACCGGGCGAGCGCAAAAAATGCACCTCCACAGATATACACGACACCGCTGAACAGAATCAGACCCAGGTATTGGCTATGTGTGAGCGCACCTGCGATTGGAAGGCCAGTTAGGACCGAGAAACTTGCAAAAAAGTAGCACGTGCCATACCGTTTTCCGTAATCCTTGGTAGGGGAGAGCCGCGACACACAGACCGGAGTCAGGGAAATGGACGAGCCACTCCAGAAGCCAAATAAAACACCAAACGCAATCTGTCCGCCAAGAGTATGGCCTGCGGGTAGCCAAACAGCTAAACACATGATGCCACAGGTTGTGGATGTGATGATCATAGTATTAAACGCACCATAGCGATCGGCAAACCAGCCTGGCAACGCTCGACCAACCGTAGAGCCGACGTTGAGATACGCGAGGATCTGGTTGGCTTCTCTGCGGTCGAAACCCCGCATGAGCGCATATGAAACCAGATAATTTACGGGGATGAAGACGGCCCATTCGATCAAGAATACTGCAATGACCAGCGCTGCAAACTGTTTCTCTCGAAGGGAACCAATATCAATCAATGCATTCGAGGACTTGTGTTCTTGCAGAGGTCGAGACTTGATCAACAAGAGACTGATTCCACACAACACCAATACCTCGAATCCCATGATTCGTACGGCCCAGGGGAAGCCGTACTTGTTCAGGCATTTGTCTAAACTTAGAGGGAACAAAATGCCCCCAATCGCACCTCCCGATGCAGCTAGGCCGGTTGCCAAGGCCCGCCGTTTCAGAAACCAATGACCAATGACTGTGATTGATGGGTTGAAAATCGCCGAGGCAGAGAGACCCCCCAAAATGCTAAATCCGAGAATAAACTGGTAGTACGACTTGCACCATGCCAGAATGAAGATTGAAAGCACATATACCACAGATCCAGGAACCATTAAGCATCTGGCCCCGTAGGTGTCGAAAATCGGGCCGACTTGAACACTGCCAAGAAACATGAGGGCGAGCCAAATACTAAAAATCCACGACACTTGCGAGTCCGAACGCTTCAGAAGCTCGTGGTCGGTGAGCCAGGCTTGCAACGTACCGGTGGAGTTAGCCACGCCGAAGGTGGCTACCATTGCGCACCATGAACCAAACACCACCCCCCAGGCTTTGCAACCCGAGTCAGGAAAATCCCGAATATCATCGTCTTCGTCGTGGGATAAATTCTGCGACTCCCCAACTGTGCTGTATCTGGTAGGAATAGTTTCGGAAAATTCGTAAGAAGGGGTGCGGCTACGTTTTTCTTGCTTTCCCCGACTACAAGTTCCTTTTAGAGACTCGGATATTAACGAGCCCATATGATGGTACCTCGTGATGGGAAGTTAGGTCGCTTACAGAATCCGGGGAAGGGTGGGAACCAATTTAGTTTTTTTTAGCCCGCTTAGCGAGGCTGCACCAGCTCAAACGGCGGCAAAACCGCCCTAAAACAGGGTAAGGTCCAGTTTTCACCTTTAGCCTGGTTGTTGATGAGTGAGTGAGATCCTCGACAGAGTCTTTGGGTGTGTTTGCAGGTGCAGCTTGCAAGTTAATACAACAAAAAAACAGGGCAACAGATATAACAATGGAGCTGCCGCCCTCAAAACTCGGGACCAAGAAGTATTGGCAGGATTTTTACGATGTCGAGATAAAGAACTTTAATGATAATGCTGAGGATACTGGCGAATGCTGGTTTAGCGACAGCGGAGCCGAGGAGCGCATGATTGAGTTTATTGAAGAAATGGGACCCAGCCATTCCATCCTGGATCTTGGTACTGGTAATGGCCGTTTATTATTCTCACTGCGGGATGCCGATATCGAGGGTGAATTTTTGGGGGTCGACTATGTTCAGTCGTCGGTGGACTTTGCAACAAAAGTTGCGTCTGCTGAGGGCTACGACGTCCAGTTTCAACAGGTGGATGTCCTTTCTGATAAGGCTTGGACTGATAAAACTTTTGATATTGTTACCGATAAAGGTACATTGGATGCCATCGCTCTGAGCGGCCACACTTATGGCGAAGGATCGCCCGCACAGTTGTATATTGAAAAGGTCAAGCCTTTGGTTCGGTCGGGCGGCACTCTCTTGATCACTTCTTGTAATTTCACTGAGCAGGAGCTGGCGGAGATAGTTGGCCTGCCCTACGATTCCATCGAGTATCCAAAGTTCAGTTTTGGTGGTCAAAAGGGCAGCACTGTTGTTTCGTTGGCATTCAAGGCATGATACGAACTATATGCACTACGTATTTTTATATATCCGGTCTAGAATCATTTCGTGTCGGGGTCTTCCTGAGTGCTTGTTGTCTCAGTTTGCGTCTCCAGCTCTACTGGAGCAGCAACCTCCTGGGTAGAGACCGGCTCTTGCGAAGGCGCATCCAGCTCGGAAGGGGCTTGCGAGTTGGACTTGGAAGTGGCCGGCTCGGTATCCTCTTTGGTCTCAATCCGACCATCTAGGGCCTCGTAAAGCTCAGCGGCAACATCGCCAGACTTGAGCTTGACTGCATATTGATGAGGAATATCTTTCTCAACACCGGTAATGCGAACAAACTTTTCCGACGCCAGCGAGCTCTTGAATCCCTTGGAAATGGTGGTATTTTCCACCAGCGGAAGATTCAGAATCACTCGCAGCAGACCGTCGCTGCGCATAACGAGACGGGCCTTGCCAGCCGTGTCGATGTTCAGCTTCAACGACCCCACACCTCGCTCTTTCCAGCCGGCGGCCGTGTCTTTGAAGCTCAATGCATATAAACGAGCCCGGCTCGTGAACACTGCAGTCTCCTCCTCCTCGCCATTTTCAACATGTTGGGCCGTCAATGAAACCCGCGCATACCGGTCAGGTTTTTGAGTAGGAGTATCGATAGGCGTTTCATCAGGCTTCGTTTCCTCTTTGGCTTCACCCTCAGCCCAGGGATTGGCCCCGACCGGCGTATCACCGGCCGGTTTGGACGCCGTAAAGGACGCCGTAAAGGGACTCTCTTTGGGCGTGAAGGAGCCAAACGAAAGGTTCGAGTACTTTGCAAACGGATTGCTGGGAGTCGAAGTAAACGACTTGGCTGAGTCGGAAATTTTAGACGAACCAAAGATGCTTGCCGGAGGAGCCTTGGAAGGAGTCTCAGTAGTTGTAGTGCCGGCAGAGGCAGTCTCATTGGCAGTACTGTCGCCATTGTCTTTGTCCGCAGCCCCCTCAGCAGCTTCCACAGTAGGCACTTCAGTAGATGTAGTGTTCGCATCGGCAACATCAGCCTCTTCTTCCTTGTTATCGGCAGTCTCAGCAGGTTCACCAGCAACTGTTTCAGAAGTAATCTCCTCGGCGACAGTGACTCCCTGGACGTTGCCGTTGCCAATTACACTAACAATTTCTTCAGTTTCTTGCACCACTTCATTTTTGGCGTTCTCAGTTCCCTTAATAGGCTCCGGAACAGGCTGTGACCGATCCGAATCCGAGATGTCGGATAACTTGCGTTTGCCCATATGGAAGCTTAGTGAGACCCTTGGGGTCTGCACAACACCCACACATACCCTTCGTCTCAAGTCCCAAACAACAAGCACCCAGGTTTCGGCGCACCCTTGCCCTGGGCCCATTAGAATGCAGCCCTTTCAAAAAGTAAACAATCCCACATGATTCCCGTATATTTGCGAACGCGGCCCACATCGTCGACTGCGGCGCCGTGGCTTGAATTCATTGACTCGAAGACCGCCCGCAGAGGCAATGACGAGCATGCTTTTGCTCGGATCTTCGACAATGCTAGCCAGCAGGAGGTCTACAAAGAGTGTGTAGATCCGCTTGTGCAACATGTTCTAGCTGGAGAAAGTGCCAGTTTCTTTACGCTCGGAGCCACAGGCTCTGGAAAGACGTATAGTGTTCAAGGAACACCCCAGAGCCCTGGTATGGTCCAAAGAGCGCTGGAGACGCTTTTGAGCCAATGTCCCCAGGCTACCATCGCTATGGTGGAGATCTACAACGACAAATTGTTTGACCTTTTGGACGGCACCAGAAGGGGGCTGACGCTACGGAGTACGGGAGAAGTAGATGCGGTTCGTGTGCCGATTCTTAATGTGCATACTGCTTTGGAGGTGCTTGATCGCGGGTACTTGTCGAGAGCGGTGCAGGCGACCAATATGAATGCGCGCTCTAGCCGGTCTCACTGCTTTACTCTTATCCAAGTCGGCTGTGCGACGCTGACAATTGCCGATCTGGCAGGCAGCGAGCGTATCAACGATGCGGGCTCGGTCGGGGCTCAGCGGGTGGAAGCCGGCGAAATCAACAAGAGCTTGATGATGCTGGGCCAAGCTCTCCAGAGTTTGCAGCAGGGAGTGTCGCCGCAAAGAGGATCCAAATTGAGCCAGATGCTTCTATCTGGCGTTAAAAAGGGCACAAAGACCGTGATGCTGGTAACAATGGATCGCTATGACAACATGAAGTCAGGCGTGCAGATCCTCCGCTACGCGACGCAAGCCCGCCATGTGCGCCAGCCGAGCCCCTCTAAAACAGCCGGCCATTCCATGGCAACAGGCATGGGAGCCGAGGATATCCAGCTCCGCGTCTACTCGCAGGTCGATGCCACATTGGCACGGGCTATTGAGGGCGTATTCAAGTGAGATACTAAGCCTATATAATATCACTATTTTAATCTCCATATCCACAGCCTTAGACAGTACGTCTATCAGTCAAATGCTTTGTGACAACACCTTGGCCACCGAATTCAACTACTTTTTCGAGCCAGGTGAGCAAAACACCGCCATTGGCCTGGCCAGAAGGCACACCCATGGCCTTGTAAAGGTACTTTGTGAGCACGACCTGCTCTTCGGAGTCCAGTGCCTTGACCAGGGCAGGCACTTCAGGAGCACGCACAGCAGTCAGAACAGTCAACACAGACTTGAGAGCAGTATCTTTGGTGGCCTCATCGCTACCGTACGGCGGGTTGGCCAGCACCTGCTTCAGGGCCTCCTCGGGACGGCCTGCAGAGAGCTGCTGGCGTACAGACGACTCCAATGCCTGAACGTCGCTCAGTTGAACTCCGGAAGGAGTGATTTCAGGAACCTGGTTGACCACGGAATCGGGGTCCAGCTTGTCGATATCCACTTGCCGAAACGACATGGCTGACATGTTGATCGTTGGCTGCGGCAGCTGGGACAGACTAAGCGGTTCTCTGTGCTTAGCGACCCGCTGCCGCGCTTGGGTCCCGTAGATTATACTAGTCACGCCATTGTAAAAGCCGCGAGTAGTAGTAACCAGCATAAACCCATAGCGAAATGATTATACTAAATTAACGTGAACTTTGGTGGAAGACGTTGTAAAGACCTTTACGAGACTAAGAAAGTATTATTGTAAACAAAGTCTCGATCAATCCAATTGAAGCCTGTTATTACATACGCTTTGCCCTTCCCGAGCTTTCCCACCACCCCCACACTACAACCGTAGAGAAGCGCCTGTCTTCATTTCCAACAAAGCTCTGGGAAAAAAATGGCGACGCCGCCTTCTCAAGAACTTATAGAGCGGTTGGCCGCGATACGGAAACAGAAAGATCCATCATTACCTGCAGACAGGCTGAACCGGCCGTTACTGGCACTGCTGTATTCCGACTGTTACCAGCCGTTTGCAAATGCCGACCGGGTAGCCGAACGGCTGCTTCAAGTGATTCTTGAGGAAGACTCCGACAGCTCGATGGAGTCTGAGGATGAGAAGAAAGTCAGAGGAACGTCTGCGGAATACATTAGCATGCGTGAATTTGCCCATTTTTTACATGTCCGAACCTCGGAGCTCGATCGCATGTTCAAAACAATTTCTCGACGCAACCCGAACGGCATAGAGCTCGACGATCTGCTCGAGTATTTCGACAAACACAACATCCAGTACGACCCGAGCCAGGTCCATTTGTTGTACCATGCTTTGGACAGGGACGGCGACGGCCTGGTCACGCTGCCCGAGTTCAAGCGACAGCTCATGCTGGTGCCCATGCCTGCCAACGACCCGCATATTTTCAGGGACGCGTACCAGTTTTTTATGGATGATTTGGAGCTTTCTTCCGAAAGCGACGTGAATTTGGTTGGCGAGAGCCATAATGGGTTCGGCTATTTCTGGGCCGGCGGTATGGCTGGCGTGGTTAGCCGGACGTGCACGGCGCCGTTTGACAGATTAAAAGTCTATTTGATTGCCCATACAAGCTCTCACCCGGAAGGCATTAAGATCGCAGACGCCATAAAGGCTATTTACCGGCAAGGAGGCATCAAAGGCTTCTTTGTTGGCAACGGCCTAAACGTCATCAAGGTGTTTCCTGAAAGTGCTATGAAGTTTGGAGGCTTTGAAAGCGCAAAACGACTGTTTGCCCACATCGAGGGGGTAGACGATCCTGCAGATATCTCGCGGTTGGCGACCTTTGTGGCCGGCGGAATGGGCGGCATGCTCTCCCAGCTCTGTGTTTATCCTATTGATACCATCAAGTTCCGTATGCAATGCGGGAAATTCGTAAAGCCGAGCGCAGGCGCTCGCAGCTCCCCCGTGCTTGTTACTATCAGGGATATGTGGCGAGCAAATGGCCTATATTCGTTCTACAGAGGCATCACCGTTGGTGTTTTAGGTATCTTCCCGTTTGCAGCCTTGGATCTCGGCATCTTCAGTGCCCTTAAAAACGCTTATATCTCCAACCGGGCCCGTACTGAACATATCGATCCCGCCAACGTCACGCTGGGCAACTTGGTGGTCCTTAGCATGGGCGCTGTGTCGGGCAGTATTGGTGCTTCTGTGGTCTATCCTATCAACTTATTGCGGACGCGCATCCAGACGCAGGGAACAGCAGCACATCCTTACCACTACAAGGGTTTCCGCGACGTTTATCGACAAACCATAAAACGAGAGGGCTGGCGGGGCCTCTTCCGCGGCCTGGGGCCGAATCTCGCCAAAGTGGCTCCGTCCGTGTCGATCAGTTACGTTGTATATGAGAATGCCAAGCATCTCATGGGTCTTCAGTAGCCATAGACTCGCGCCACAGACTCATACTAAACGGCCCTGCATCTATAAACCGGATAGGATGTACATTAACCATCTCCCGCTCTTGCTGTTCAGGCACATGGGCAGCATCGGCAACAATCCACGGTCCATTGGGCCTGGCAAGCTGTTCCGTCGGCTGTCCATCTATCAGAAGGGAAATAGTGTAGTTAGACCCGCTGTTTTGTAAACATTCTCCATTCAAAACATTGACCACCACGGCCTTGTACTCGGCGGCCAACTGCAGTGCATCCACAAGGTCTACTTTTGTGCCTGGCGGAGGTAGATGAGAGGTATCGAGCACATATCTTTCCACAGGCCGGCCATCATCGAGCACCAAAATCGAGAATTGACGTGTGTTTGCGTTTCGGAGAATAGACGCTACGGTTGTGGCAGCATTTTCAACCCATTCCTGCACGCCGGGGTGCATATTCTGCCAAACGGCGCAGTGGTATTGCCTCACCGACTGGAAGGATTCTTTCGGGTACACATTCTTCACATAAAGGACGACATGGATCAACACAATCACAAACTCATGCAATGATTGGTACAGCTGGTCCAAGGTGAGCTTGCCGTCCATCCATCGAGCTGGGAATTGATTACTGCAAGGCCTCTCTCAGAGCAGATCATCCGCACCAATCCGCTCAGTTTCCCGCACCGAAGGCAATTCGAAATTCAAGCCATCGATTCGGCATTGGCCAACATTCTTTCGACTCTCTAAATTATACCAGACCCTAGATATTTTACAAGTATTGGCGCTTCCCCGGTTGTCAAAACCCCAGCCCTTAATTTATATACATCCCAGACGCGTCGGTACTCATACAAAGAGAGATGATCACCGCCATCGATCCTCGGTCGGTTGACCAGATCACTTCCGGCCAGGTGATTGTGAGCATGCCCAATGCTATCAAAGAGCTTGTTGAGAACTCTTTGGATGCTGGTGCAACTGTGGTAGAAGTATCGGCCATTAACTACTGCATTGATGGGTTCGCCGTCCAGGACAACGGCAGTGGCATTGCCGAAGCAGATTTCCCGATGGTGGCAAAAAAGCACACCACGTCCAAACTTTCGTCGTTTGGCGATTTGGATTCCATTGCAACTCTCGGATTCCGCGGCGAGGCTCTCGCCTCTCTGTGTGCTCTTGCAACCGTCGAGATCACCACCAGCACTGGATCAGGGGGCCACTACCTACGGTTCAATAATGTTGGCGATGTCATTGAGCAGAAGCAGGTGCCATCTCCTAAAGGTACCGTTGTTAATGTAACGAATCTCTTTGCTACTGCTCCTGTCCGCCGTAAGGACTTTGTGGCACATGCCAAACGGGAATGGCAGAAAATGATCAGCATGATTCAAGTCTATGGCTTGATATCGCCGGTTCGCCTCACTGTTGACAACGTTGTGAAAGCAAAGAAAACAAATTCGCTGCGCTGCCAGGGTGACAGCCTTGAGAAGCGTATTGCGGCTATTTATGGAAATAGTGCCGCTCACACCATCATGCCTGTGCAATTGGTACTGGAAAATTGTGAAGTGGTGGGTGCAATTTCAGAGCCTACGTTTGGAAAGGGTCGTACTGGTTCGGACCGACAAGTTGTTTATGTGAATGGCCGACCTTCAGACCAGACCAAGATAGCGCGGACCGTTACAGAAATCTATCAGCTGTACAACCATACAGAAGTCCCTTCGTTTGTGCTTGATGTCAAACTAAAGCCGTCTCTGTATGACGTCAATGTTTCCCCGGATAAAAGAACTATTTTGCTTCACGACGAGGCCCACCTCCTAGGTCAATTGCGGGATGCGTTCGTGCAGCTCTTTGACAACACCACGCATACTGTTCCCCGGGCAATGGCGGAGCCGCTGGCGAAGAAACCAAAGAGACAAACCCTTCTGTCGTTGAATCATTTCGCTGGCGCGGGAAACGTCATCCAACAAGGTAGCAGCTCTGACGAGGAGATGGAGGTGGACACTACGCCCCCTAGCAAACGGGACCCTAGAGGTATTGACCAGGCGTCACCTACGCCACCAGAGATTGTGATTCCAATTGAACGGCCAACTTCTCGCCAACGTCCAGCTACCGCACCGAACAATTCAAGGATCGGCTCGACCCCTGGGTTTATTCTCGCATCCGAACTCGGGTCGCTTGCCTCAGATCAGACACCCGAGGCTCCTCATCCACCAGTACCTGCGCCGGTCCCTGAGTCCATCTCCAAGTTGCTTCCTGAACACCTCCCAGAACTACTCCCCGAAGATTCTGAAGTCGCACCAGTGGTGGGAATGCCTGCGACTAGGCCTCCTGAACCCGTTGCGAGACGGGAGATTCGATCCGACCCTCCAAGGGGCCCATCTCACGAGCTAGCACAACCGTCACCCCGGCGTGTGAACGCGCCATCTGTACCCGCGAGTCTCATACACAAGGTTGCAGAGTACCCATCTCCAGCTGCATCGGCTGCTGTACAGCCTCTCTTTGTCGATGATCCTGTGGTAGATCTTGTCTCTAAAGGTAGTGACAACGAAACCCACTTGCCAGAGCCGCCCGTCATTGAATCTCGACTAGAGACTGAAAGCTGCTGCAACCACGACACGGAACAGCCTTCCAGCGCTGTCCTGTCTGAGGGGACTCAAAAGTCATCTGACCCAAAGTCAGAGGGAGCCCTCAACTGCCATATCACGGTTCCAACCTCCTTGGCAGACATCAAGGCTACACTGGCGACACAGCAGCCTCGAAAGGCAAATAAATTCAAGCATTATGCCATTGACCAAGAGGATGTTGAAAGGCGGCTCACGCTGTCCGTTCACAAAGAAGATTTCTCAGATATGCGGATTATCGGCCAGTTCAATCTGGGATTTATCGTGGTTGTCAAGAGCACGGCCAATAGTGACGATATCTTTGTGATTGATCAACATGCGAGCGACGAGATCTTCAACTTTGAAAAGCTCCAGAATACAACCGTGCTGAATCGGCAGCCTCTGGTGGTACCCCAGGTTTTGGAATTGTCTGTGATGGAAGAACTCACCGTTGCCAACCATTTGGATGTCTTTGAAAACAATGGGTTTGGAATTGTCTTGAAACCCGACGAGCCGCCAGGGCGACAGTGCCGTTTGACTGCGTTGCCGTTTTCCAAGGACACCATCTTTACCGAGAAAGATATCCATGAACTGCTGTATAAGATCCAGGAGAACCCAAGCGATAAGACAGTCAAGTGCGCAAAGCTGCGAGCCATGCACGCAATGCGCGCATGCCGCAAATCTATCATGATCGGCAGGCCATTGACAATGAATAAGATGAGAGAGGTGGTCACCAACTTGGGGACTCTCCACCGTCCTTGGAATTGTCCCCACGGCAGGCCCACGCTGCGGCATATCACACGGCTTAGTTAGAACATAAGTTATCTTATAAGTATTGGCAATACCGCAGATATATTATCAATGTGTTATCGGAAAAGGCCTTTTAAGGGAGTTGGGGAACAAAAAGAGGAAATAAAAAAAAAAGGTCCTGCCCGGATTCGAACCGGGGTTGCTGGAATCAGAATCCAATGTGATAACCGACTACACTACAGGACCGGATTTTGAAAATTTCAGTTTCTGGCTTAGTCACTGGAACTTCCAGGATGTATGTGTAGGGGCACTCAAGTAGCTACTGGCGACGAGATTCGAGCCTGAGACTTACTTTACATACTTATGTCAAGCCTTGAGCGCATCTACCATCTGGTATGCAACGTTGAGCACCTCAATCTGTTCATCTGCACCGTCAACGAGCCGACGATCGGCCTCACTAAGAGCCCACGAAATTTTGTTCTTTGCACCATCGCTGAGGCCGTTATCCTGCAGGAGCCGGTCGTGCAGTTGGTCGATCAATTGAGCTGCAGAGTAGCCCTCCAAATAAATATCATTAACAATGCCCTCGACATTTTTGTAGATGCCTGCGGCAATAGCTTCCAGCAAGCGATCAATGACTTCGTTGCGAACAGTACCGCTTAGTTCGTCCACCATTTCGACAGTAACCGGGTCGTTCTCGGCTAAATTAGACGACGACTGGAGCAGGGTAATGCTCTTGCGCAAGTCACCGGCCGCTACGGTCAACAAACGGTCGAGAACACCAGACTGCAGATTGAGGTTCTCCTTGTCGCTAATAAGCTGCAATCGAGCCAGTGCGTTGCCTTGGTCCAGAGGCTGGAATCTGAATTTCGAACAACGGGACGCCAGAGGATCAATGATCCGCGTGACATAGTTGCAGACCAGGCAAAAGCGGGTCATTTTGGAGTACGTCTCCATTGTCCGACGCAGAGCTGCTTGCGCGTCCTGAGACATAGAATCCGCCTCATCCAGAATAATGATTTTGAATGGCGGGCAAGGATAATTTTCCCTTGCAGCTGCCGAGGGTGTGGAAACAACAGTACGCGCAAAGTTCTTGATTTTGTCGCGAACAACGGCAATGCCACGCTCGTCACTGGCGTTCAGTTCCAGCACACGCGTTTTGAAAAGCTCTGGGCCAAAAAGGTCTTTTGCAAGAGCAAGGACGGTAGACGTCTTACCCGTACCGGGCGGGCCATAAAACAGCATATGCGGCAGGTTGGCTGATGCCAGTGTCTTCTTGAGCGTGGACACAATGACCTCTTGAGCAGCTACATCATCCAGGGATTTGGGCCGGTATTTCTCTGCCCACGGGGCCTGGCGAGGTGTTGTATTCTCCGATGCTGTTTTGGGTTTGAAAAATGACATGGCCTCGAGTAAACTGTCAAGTCCTCCTTCTCCCTAGCTTAAGCATCGAATCCCAACGCGACTCTTCGCATGGCAACCAGGGCAGGGGTAGGGTCGAGCCAAGCACGCTCCGCGGGCACCGACAGTGTCACCAATTAGTCAGGCCCTTTCGATTTCAAAGCCGGGCTTGATTTGAAATCACATCTCCACCTATGCAGAGACAGGGCTAGGGGACGCGGCTTATGGATGGGGCAGCCCCAGCCATTTGTTCATCCCACCATGCTCTTCCACCATCAGAAAAGTGCCAATGACAAGCCGGATGGTATCCCCGAGACTGCTCACAAGATTGAGTACAACGAATGGGGATCCTCGGATGTCCTAAAGTACGTCAAGAGCCCTGTGCCTGAGCCTGGCCCTGGCCAGGTGCTGGTCAAGAATCACGCAATTGGTTTGAACTTCATTGATATCTACTTCCGCAGCGGTCTCTACAAGGCCGCCAAGTTTCCCCATGCCGGACTAGGCGGTGAAGGTGCTGGCATTGTTGTGAAGGTTGGCTCTGGTGTGGAGAATTTCAAGACCGGCGACCGTGTCGCATACCTGCAGAACGTCGGTGGTTCTTATGCCGAGTATACTTTGGCACTGGCACCTGCTACCTTTCCCCTGCCTGACAGCATTTCGTTTGAGGTGGCTGCCTCTGTTTTGCTGAAGGGTTTGACCGTGCAGTACTTGTTCCGCCAAACCTCCAAGCTCAAGGAGGGCGAGACGGTCTTGTTCCATGCTGCTGCCGGCGGTGTGGGTCTGATTGCCATGCAATGGGCCCGTATTCTCGGCGTCAAGGTGATTGCTACTGCCAGCACTGATGAGAAATGCAAGTTGGCCAAGAAATTCGGCGCTTGGGAAACGATCAACTACAAGAAGGAGAATGTTGTCGACCGTGTTCTAGAGCTCACCGACGGCAAGAAGGTTCCTGTTGTCTACGACTCTGTTGGCAAAGACACTTGGGAAGTTTCGCTTGACTCGTGTGCCCCCCTTGGCCTTATTGTGAGCTTCGGAAACGCTTCGGGTGCCGTCACCGGTGTCGATGTTGGTATCCTTAACCAGAAGGGTTGCTTGTTCTTGACTCGCCCTAGTCTCTTTGCATTTGCTTCCAAGTTGCCTGAGATGGCAAAGGAGCTTTTCGGCTACGTCGAGAGCGGCCAGATCGTCTCCGAGATCAACCAGCGCTACCGGTTGGAGGACGCTGCCGTTGCCCATGACGACTTGGCCTCCCGCAAGACCACCGGTGCGACTGTTTTGCTGCCCGATGAGTTCGCTACATTGTCCTACGATTAGGTCTTCTATTAAGTGGTGCTTGGAGATTGCAGAAGTACATATTTTACAGTTAGCTTAATCCTTGGTGTACTTGCCGTGCTGCTTGTATTCATCATAGATAGGACGCAAGTACGCGCGGCTGGGCCCGTCTAGTGAAGCAGTGAGGGCCTTAAAGTCCTGTGCGCCCAAGGTAGAAAGGATATTAAATACAGCCGGTTGTAAGGTGGCTCGGACTGCTGGCTCGAATCCCCGGTTTAGTGCTGAAAACACAAAGTTGGCCAGCAGAGTACCGACATACTGAGCAACATATCTGCGCACCCTGGCCACCGAGGATGTCAGACTGTTGACACCTCCAACCTCACGTACACTAGACTGGGGCGGGTCGCACAGGTTCTCGATCAGACGCGTGTAGATAAACGCAAGCTCCGGCGACGGGACCATCCAGCTGATAGAAGACCGCGCGTCTACTTTCTCGGACAGTGCCTGCAAAAGCGAACTCAGCGCAGACATCACCAACGGCATCCGGCCATTGAGACGATGACGCTGGTAGAGTAGAATCCGGCTCATCACCAAACACAGCAGCGTATACAGCTCCGTTGGTTTTTTGATAACGACCTCAAACTCAGGAGAGCATACAATGGCAATTAAACTGACCACAGACTCCAGCGTGTACTGGTTCACTAACCATGCCCGTTCACACAGAGTTTCATCAATGAATTGCAGATAGTCCACAAGCTGCTGCTCAGACAATGCGTTGACATTCGTTTCCACTTTAAGGGCCAAGCGAGACACCAGCGGACCGTACTTTTCGTCTCTTTGAAACAGCTGAGAGGCAACCTGGAGAATGCTAAACTGGCCGTCAAAACCAGTGGCTAGCAGGCTAAAAAAGTCGTTGGGCGATAGCGACATGCAGTACTGCAAAAACTGGTCCCGGTATTCGCTTCCAGTAAAGACAAAATACGCCGCAATTAGAGACCAATGGTAATTTTGGCGACATAGAATTGTAAACACCAATGGGCTGGAGTCCTTGATGGCAATCTCACCAATATTCGGAATCTCGACATTAGCACCGCTCATTTCCAGAATTGCCAGGCTAGGTGTAACCACTTGGCTAGCCACAATCTGAGCTTTGACAACCGAAATCAGCTGCTCAGTCTCAAACCCACCTGGAATGCATGCGGCAATACACTGCTTCTGCCACGTGCTTAGGTCGAGTTCAGCTTTCAGCTTAGATACATACTCTTCGCGACGAGTGAGTAGTTTGGCCATAGCAAAGATATCAGAGTATTGCGCAGCCTCGGTATTTTGAACCAGCTGAAACAGCTTTTTAGGATCGGTCTCAAATTCCGTTAGTCGAGGAGGGTGTTCCAAAATTCTCTGTGCCAGCACAAGATCTCTCGCAGACCACGCAAGAGCGAGGATGTCTGCTTTGTCTTTCCTAGATAGGGCCGAAGGTGGAACCAAAGTAAGTGCAAATGTATCCTCCTTGTTCTTTGCGGCACTGATCAGAGACGCAGAGACGTTGGCAGCTTCAAAGAGGTTGTCGAGCTCGAACAAAGGACTAAAGGTGCTCACCTTGGAGACCACCAAATCCAGCACTTTCTGATCGACAGTGTCAAGTACGAGGTAGAATCGTTGAAGTAGGGACTCCGCTTCACCAGGCGCTGGGTGCCACTTTTTAAGGCGCTTAATAGCTGAAGCAATATCTGCGTTGGTATCAAGCTCTTTCAACCGCAGATTGCCTGCAAAGTATGCGTAGTCCTTTGAGGATGATTTCGCTGTGAATGGGCCGTGGGCTAACGCACTCACGGCGTATGCTGTTTGCCAATCCGTGACCAGGCCTGGCAGTACCTCCTTAATCTCGGGAGTTGCAGCCGCGTATTTCAGACTTGAAAGGACGCTGTACAAAACATCGCCTTGTAATTTAGACAGTAACGTCTTGAGTTGCAGAGTAGATAAAGAGGTTAGGAGCTCGGCCAAGCGGTCAAGCATGGCTCCAGAAAACCAATGTGTGTTCGCAACCTTTTCGACAAAGTCGGGCAGCTGGCGCAGCTGAGCATATTTCGAGAGCAAAGCAAGGACCATGTTTTCATTGTACTCGCGATGCAATGACTGGATCACCTCGTCAATCCGTTTTAGAACTGGCGACGACTGCATGTTGAGAAGAATAACTAAAGAGTCCCAGTTGATCTCTTTCGCTTGTAAAAGCAGAGCAACCAACTTATCAACACTGTCCGGGGTAAGCTTAAGTTTGCCGAGCCGTGATAGAAGGGAGGGAATTGCCTGGGGATAGGCAGCAGCTAGAGCATCGAGACGAGCATGCACGTCCACACCGGACTCCACAATGGCCGTGAACGACATACCTGCGGTATCTACGTTCAATTGGTCGACAAATTTTAGTCCAGGAACGGTAAAGTAGGACTGAAGATACTCAGACATATCTTCCTTGGCTTTGAGCAGAATCGGCAACACATCTGTATCACCTTTAAAAATATTCTGCTTATACCGCACGTTTTCAAAGATGATCTTCGAGATCACCGGGACATTTTCCTCGCGAGACAGATACTCTTTAACAAGCTGACCAGCCTGGGCATCGTTCGCAAAGGTAAGGACGGTAGTCTTTGCGAGCACGGACATAGCTGTAGCGATGTCCTGCAAAGGACCCAACCTAAAGGCATCAATAAGGATCTGAACGAATCTGTGGGTTTGATATATTCTGAGACAGACCTCGTCATCCGAGGAAGACCAGCATTGAGCCAGCAGCTGCCAGATTTTGGGGTCCTGTCGAGCTTTTGGATCCTGGGCCAAGACATCCCAAAGCCACTGGAGCACTACAGTTTCCTTGTGGGGTAGGTACACCTTTGTTTTACCATCGAGCAGATCTTTCGCAGTTTCTGCTCGTTTGTTTATTGGTGACTTGCTGTCGCGCAGGGATTTAGTGACCGCTTGAGCACTCATGAAATTTCACTCAAGACGGATGACCAAGAGTGAATCTACACTGAGCAAAAGGGCAGAAGAGTTTCCGAAGTTACGAAATTACTGAAAGCGTATATGCCTGTCTAGGTATATACAAGTCAACGAAAGAATTTTTAGATTAATGGTTTCAGCGGGCGGCGTTTCTTTGGCACTTTTTTTTTTCAGGGCCGAAAGACTATATGATCACCGCTTAGTTAATTTTTTTCCCATTGATGTCTGTTGAAAAAAGCCGTGAGGAAATCGAGCTGGAAAAGCTCGTTTTCGGTGATATCAACACCTTCGACGAGGCATTAAGAAACCTTGATGTTGGTGACTCTGACGAAAGCGATGTTTCTGATGAGGGACCCGAGCTCGATGCTATTGCAGACGATCAGCTGTTTTTTGTGGACGACGGAGACAAAGACCAAGACGAGTCGGGGTCTGAAAGCAGCAGCGACGACTCCAGCGATACTGATATGAGTGATGCTTGGAACGATAGTGACGATGAGCGACTGGTCGTGTCGTTGAACTCTGCCGCGAGAATAAAGAAGCTTCGCAGCTCGATGGCCGAGTCCTCTGTGTCCGGTCGTGAATACGAGAAACGGTTGCGAAGCCACTTCCTCAAGCTTCACCCTGAACCAAAGTGGGCCATGGCAACTGCCTCCACTGCTGGCAGTGACGATGAAGATATTATTGACGATGAGGATGTTCAGGTGAACCCGCTGGGTGAGCTACTAAACCAAAAAACAAGCTATGTTTCCAAGCTCAATTCGCGGTTATTGCCTACTAGTGATATTGATATTGCCCGCTTGCAGGATGTGAACCGACAAATGCCGTCTCGGTCTGCTATCCAGACTCTTGAATTCCACCCCACGCATCCGCTAGTGATGTCGGGTGGCTACGACCGCACTTTGCGGATCTACCATATTGATGGAAAGATCAACCCGGTTGCTACATCTTTGCATATCCGGGATTCGCCTTTCCAAACTGCGTTGTTCCATCCCGATGGTCGTCGTGTGTTTGCTGGTGGTCGCAGAAGGTACCTCTATATCTGGGATCTGCAAACCGGTGGAGTTGAAAAGATCACGCGCATGTACGGCCAGGGCCAGACTCAGCAGAGTATGGAGAAGTTCGTGCTGTCGCCGTGCGGTAAATATCTCGGCCTTGTTGGTGGCGGTGGCTGGATGAATGTTCTAAGCGCCGATAATGGTCAGTGGATTGCAGGGGCCAAAATTGATGGCGTTATTGCCGATCTCGTGTGGAATAAGGATGATACGGTTACTATTGCCAGCACTGGAGGCGATATTTATAACTGGGATGTCAACAAACGCATGTTTATCAGTCGCTGGCACGACATTGCAGGCGTTGGCATCACCCGTATCGCCCAAACCGACCGGTGGTGCGCTGTTGGTGCATCCAACGGTATTGTCAACATCTACGACCGCACCAACCCCAAACTGGCCAAGAAAATCTCCGATAGCGAGCCGGATACTTGGGAGCCGGCGTTTGTGCTTGAGAACCTTGTAACCACGATCTCGAGCCTTGCATTCAGCCCCGATGGCCAGATGCTGGTGGCTGCATCCAGAGCCAAGCGAGATGCCCTGCGCATTGTGCATGTACCCTCTTTCTCTGTGTTTAAGAACTGGCCCACTTCCAGCACCCCGTTGGGCCGGGTCACAACCATCGCCTTTGCCCCCGGTAGCCAGATGCTGAGTGCCGGCAACGAGGCTGGCCACGCGAGACTTTGGATGCTCAACCACTATGCATAAAAGTGTTTGCATAGACGTGCATGACCCGTCAGCATTCGCCGACGGCACCGGAGTTTCAGTGGTTCCGAAATATGTAAGGGGCAAAGCCTCTTTCGCAGGGTTCATGCTTGCCTCGCTGTAAATTGTAATTATTAGCCTATTAACTTCTTTAGGATAAGAGCCTTTCAATATATGTTGTCACCCTCCGTCAAGATACGACCTGCCACGCGTACACTCGGATATCTGCTCAGATCTGTGCGGGAGTTCTTACATCACAGATTGGCTGCATGGTCGATGCATCGAACTGCATACCGTAATGATCACATGCAAAAAAGTAGTTGCTAGAAGAAAAATAGGCACACGCAGCGCCACCACCTTTATAGGATGTATCAAGTAGTTTAGAGTATATCTTGTGCTATAACTGGATTTCTATAGAAGTTTCTCACTGCCTTTGACGGACTTGCCTCGCTTTTTAGATGCTTTGACCCCTATAAGGTTTCCCTGTCATTGCCCAGCCTAACCTCGGAGCCAACCTGGTGGCGGGTTTTTACTTACTGTTCCGGCTCCCTACCCCATTTCTAATCTGCAAGACGGTAACACCCGTTGCCCGTGCTCACATGGAACCGGCACACTGTTCCTAACCCTGCGGGTATATTAAACAAAAAGGGAACGCTGCGATAAACATCTGCATCCAGAGTTTTGATAAATACTTTGTCTTGCCGTTGGTACTTCTCTTATCGTCATTGATCTGATTCTCTGCTTCCAGTTATACTCTAACGATGGGTTTCCTAGACTTTACTACCAACCTTGTTAAGGACGTTTGGTGCCGTCCTGAGCCTACTTTTAAAGAGGCCGATTACCCCGACCTGTCCGGACAAGTCTGGATCGTGACTGGCGCTTCAGGTGGTATTGGCTTCCTAGTTGCCAAGCATCTGGCTGAGAAGAATGCCAAGGTCTGGTTGGTTGCGCGCTCGGAGAGCAAGCTCAAGTCCACTGTTGATGCAATTCTTAAAGACGCGCCCTCCGCCAAGCTGGACTATGCGCTTGCCGACTATTCGGACTTGAAGACAATTGCTCCCGGGTTGGAGAAGATCCTCAAGGCCGAGAAGTCCCTGCACGGTATTGTCCATAATGCCGGTGTCATGCACGTGCCCAAAGGTACCGTGACTGCACAAGAGATTGAGAGCCATTTGGGTGTCAATAATGTGGCGACCCAGCTGGTTCAGGATCTCTTGAACCCGCTGCTTCTCAAGACCGTTTCCCAGCCTGGCGCTGCTGCCGGCCGCATTGTTTGGGTTTCGTCGCTGGCTCACCAGCTGTCTCCTACCGGCGAAAACTACTTTGCAAACCCTAGCATTACCACCGATGGACCCAACAATCGTTATGCTTTCTCCAAGGCTATTAACATCATCCAGTCTATCCAGTGGGCCGATCGCCATAAGGGGGCCAACGTCGTCTCTCTGGCTGTTCACCCTGGCATTATCGGCACTGATCTCTACCGCCATAGTCAGGGCCTTAACGCCAAGATTGCGAATATGATGGTGTGGCCTGTAGAGTATGGCGCCTATACCGAGCTTTTCGCTGCTCTCTCTCCCGGTCTCAAGTCTGGTGAGTATATCGAGCCCTTTGGCCGCATTGGCACGATTGCCCCTGAAATCGCCAAGGCCGCCCGTGATAAGCGCGGTACCGGTATCTATGACTGGATCAACAACCAGGTTCAGCCGTTCATTCCTGCCGATTTGAAGTCTGCTTCAAGTTAAATAGATTAGCAAAGTATTCATGCATCAAACTATGTCTTCAAATATTCTGTCTCCAAACTGTGTGGTTTGATGTAGCTAGTGGGTTAGTCTAGGCAAGCCTTTGTATCGCGAAACGTCTCGGCGGTCTGAGTACTGGATGACCACGTTCGTTGGCTGCGAAGGCACCAGATAAGCTCCACGAGTTCTTTGATGACCGGCTCTGCATTGGCATCGCTCAAAAGAGCTTGGTCGCTCAACATAGAAATTCGCTGAACCAAATACGAAGCGAGTTGTTGCGTTGATGAAGCATTATCGGGAAGAGATCCTACAAGCAGTTGGCACCGCTCTTTGAAGGTTATAACAGCCCCATCAACCTCGCGAATAATCCGCCGGTAATCCTTTTGGTTCTGGCCCATGAATCCCAGTGCAAGCTCCATAGTATCTGCAGCGAGACATTGGATTTCCCGCTCTACTACATTTGTGTTCCGAGTAGGCGGCGGCATGGGCGGAGGCATTGCAGAGAAGTTCACTTGCATCTTCACCACACGGTCATCCCGCACGGTCGCGCCACCGAGAACCTCTTCCGAACTGATGCAGACCTGCATGATCGTAGGCCTCTCGCCCAGGCGGGCTACTGTCTGGGAGACAATATCGCTGAACTCAACACTCACTGATATCGAGCTGTAGTCGCCCGCAGACATGTTTCCAAGCTCTATAACGTAGTTTTCGCCAACTTGCGCCGGTGCTGAGAGCTCTCCTCCTAGCCCATGCGAGAAACCACCCGGGCCTGTCGAGGTTCCTGGAGACCAGCCTCGAATGGCCATGATCTTGGCTCCAGGCAGGGCTTTCAACAACAGTCGAACATTCTTGTGCGTGAGTTGCGACTCGTGCTCTACCACTCCACAGACGGTAGCTGCCATCTCCTCATGGCTGCTTAGGGTGACGTACTGTCCACCTGTGCTTGCGGCAAGTGTGCTCAAAGAGGCTGCGTCTTGGCTGCGTCCTACTCCAATAGTATTAATGGGGGTTCGCGCATTAAGAAATCCCCATGGAATATGATTGAGCTGCATGCCTGGCTTATTGCCAATTACAAGCACGGAAGCAGTGGCTCTGTGGGCCTGGTGGTGCTTGAGAAGCTGCGATGTGTGCTCCAAGACTTCGGCCAAGTTTTGTCCTGGAAAACCATTTGAACTTGGGCGCAAGGTCTGTAATAAGTTTTCCCAACCGTGCCACGTGCTGGGCCGCAGGGGAACACTGGAAATGTGGTTACGTCCATAGAAAACAAACCCCAGCTTATCGAAAAAAGCCATAGTCTTGAGAATGTTTGCCAGAATCTCAGCTAGTACCCGGAACTCCAGTGTATCGGTTAGATATGACGTAGGCACGCAGAGCACTAACTCTAGGGGTGCCCGGTTCTTATATCCACCATTAGGGACTGACAGAGCCCTTGAGCACGGTGCTAGCGGATAGCAAAATGAAGTGTTGTGGATGGCCTGGCACCACTTTTGTAGCGTGTCGGAGCTGTTGGTAGTAAAATGAAGCTCTCGCAATTCAGCACTGTTGAGGAAAAGAGTTAGGACAGGCTTTCCCTCCACAGAATGCACGGTTGCTTCTTCCAAATGGCTATCAATATCCACCAAAGCTTTGATTTGTGGGCTGGACGGGCCAGCAGCATCCCTAGTGACAACAATAGTGCCTTCAAAGAGATAGCATGTGGACATTTTCCAGGTCAGTTCTTCGTTAGAGACATAGAGTCTGTCCACAAGCCGAAGTTTGCCAATTTGGTGACTACCGAGAGGTCGCCCCATAAATTTAAGCGAAGCAATATCTCGTCCCTTCTTTCGAGCAAAACTCATGTCTGCGGCAGTATGGCGGTAAGTGGATCGATCATAGGCCCCAGCACCGCTCGAAACGCCAACAAGACATGAGACGGAGTTATCACCCCAGTACAAAGTATCGCGTTCAGACGTTGCCGAAAGCGTGAGCTCGCTCGAGCTGGTACTGTTAAGGTCCTCGTTGCCGTTAGAGTCTTCAATGTTGGTCTCGGAGAGCGTATTAGCGGTCGAAGCAGTATACGTGTCAAAAAGACTCAAACTCGACATAGGCTTGGTTACAGGTATGAAACCCTCACCCGTATATTCAGACGGAGGAGTGAACGACTCAGTTTTAGTGTCAAGACTCATTGGCGATGCTGAGGGGATGAGCATCGAGGTTTTCACTTGTGAGAGATCGCAGATAGGGCATGTGTGAGGCTGCTCTTCAACACTGTTTTGTCCTCCATAAGATTGGAGACACTCTGTGTGAGCCATGTGACCACAGTCAAAGCTAGTAGTGTCCTCGTGTATGACTCCTGCTCCGATCTTCATGTCACAAATGGCGCACACTGGCCGAGATGCTCGAGGAGGAGTGAGGTAAATAGACTCCTCCAAAGAGTGACCATAAGACCCATGGCCGGCGTCATCAACAAGCGAAGAAGCATTGCCGCCAGAGTTGACACTTTGAACGCTACAGGTGCTACTCTGTAGTCTTGAGGAACTGAATTTTGCTGCGGGCTGCCGAGAACTCGGACTGTCGTAAAGACCCGATACTGGTGAATATATTCCAGCGTGGTACGCAGTTTCAGAGGCGGGTGGTGAAGGGGGGCCACCCGGCGAAGCCATAGAAGAGGGGGATGTGCGTCGCTTGGGCCGAATCATAGAGAGACCAGCGGAAAATACATTCTCAGTTTTTGATGAAAATCTAGTTCTCAGTGGAGAGTTCGGAGACATGTGAGAAGCAATACGATAAACTTAAAGATGGGGTGATGAAAAAAGCTCAAATGGCCCGCTTACCGGTTTCAATATAGTCGGTGCATATGCACCCAAATGTGCTTTGATACCAGCCATGCATTAATTACATAGTACTGACCGCCCACTGCCGGTTTTCAAAACGAATTAGTGGCCGCCCAATCCCATGCATTTCAGCTGAAGTTTAATCAACAGGATAGTCGGAAAAACTACAACTCTTTAAAATACTTGGATGTTGAAATAGCTTATCTGTTTAGTTGGATACGGAGACAAAAGTGCCAAATAACCATGCCAAAACCCCAAAATGTTCCTTGCCCATACATTGCCTAATTCGGTGGGTCTGCATGCAATCTAATCAACGTGCAGCCCTAGCACACAATACAACTAGTCCCCTCTAAAGGGTACCCATTTCAAACTATGGTGGTTAAAGTACTAAATGTGTACCTATATGAATCTCAATATTGAATTTATTCCAAATTTGGCTCAACCTCACTCTAAAGAACGAGGCTATGCATCTCCCTATCCGAGTTTGGAAGAAGCTAGGTTGAAATGAGCATTTTAGTAATAGCCTGCGATGCAGCATCGCACATGCTCCTTGTTGTCCGAGTGCAGCCAGCCATCTCGGTAATCTCATTTTGCTTCTGCGGTCTTATGTCCGTTAGAGTACTCTAGATGCTTTTTGATATTCCGGAGGTGTTATAGGTGGATAGGCTCTTTCCTCGACGTATAAAAAAATCTTTATGCAGTAGCGGCAGGGCAGGAACCCTCCACGATGCCGAGGTGCGGGTCCGAGCACCACCCATATCGATGGTGTCGAACCGCTTTTTACTAGTTCGCACAAGGGCTTATGGATACTGAGGATTCAGATGCTGAGTTTTCCCTAAATAACCCCGCGGTTCAGCGTTCAGTCATCGTTGATGAGCAGTTGACCAGGACGAGCGACGGGGCTGGTGAGGAATTGCTCCGCCAAGACGACATATCCATGTTTGCGCTTGAAGTACTAGTAAAAAGAGTCACGAATGGCCACGGTCTGAAAACGTTCAGAGCAGATGTAGGTGAGATTTATCGTACGTTGGACGAAGCTGTACTTGGTGCAAATATACCCATTCTCAGTCCGCATCAGCTCCATACACAAAGCTATTCAGCAGAGAATGTTTCTAAAATAGCGCAATCCTTAGTTGCCGATGATGATTGGCGTATTTTGAAGATCCTTGTCCATGTCTGTGGCGAATGTAGGGTTCGCAGTCTACGCTACGCTGCGGCAGACCTCGTTGCAAGGATTATGCTGGCAATTCTACAATACGAAAGTGACCACGGCCTAGAGCACTCACATTTGGAAACTACGTTCCGTCAGTTCGCCAAAAGTCGGTGCAAGGATGTGGACCCATTCGTTCGCACAGTGGTGTTGCAAGCTCTCACTAAGGCTATCCATATATCGCCAACCCAGTTCAAACCAGAAGAATATCTTTCAGTATTTGGGATTTTTATCACTGATGCGCACCGTTCTGTGCGGATATGCTGTGTAACGTCTCTTTCACGGCTCCTACGGCTAGAGATTCCGCAGCTAATTCGCGAGTCATTTCAGGAAAAGTACTTGGAGACGCTGGTAGATGTAGCAAACCTAGATCCAGTTGTTTCAGTACGAACGGGAGCACTTGTGGCTATAAAGCAGTTGTATCTGCAATCGACTCCTGAGTCGACCGTACTTGAGGCCCAAGTGCTTGTACTGCTTCGGACTGCCTTTGTAGAGTCCGGTTTGGGTCCCCAATCCGTAGTGGTTGAAGCCGCTTCGATGTTCTGGAAACTAAGCACTACTGTTCTATCAGAACTCAGATCATCGCATGCTCGTGGATTCGAGACAGACTCGCTATTAAATGAGTCTTGCCAGTCATCTCTGGCCATGATGAAGAGCTTGGCGAGAGTAACTGAACAAGTTCAGCCCGAGGTTGCATCAGCCCTGCTAAATACGAGCTCTAAGACTTGGAAGAGTATTTACGATCTCCTCATGGTCGATTTTGAAGCAAATGATATGGATATGCTGGCGCAAGTATCCCTGGCCATGGAGATTCTAGGAGCATGGATTGAAGCTCATCTGGAGCATTCACCAAAGTCTGTCGATCAGATTATTAGCGCAATTTCAACGCTCTTGACGCGATACGAAAACAATGACCAGCATCTATTCCACTTAATTGAGTTGGTGGGAAAGGTACCCCCTCAGCTAGTGGTTGCGGATGAGTACCATGCGCTACTCGAGCAGATAATCGAATTGTTTGTCTCTCGTCCATCCGACGATGTGGTTGATGCTGTAGGAACTGTGTTGGCACTAGTCAGTACCAATGAGCAGCATTCAGAGTGGTTGCGGGAGTATGTTGATAGGCTGTGGGATCAAGTAAGTGAAACCAGCAGTGCTGCGCAACTTCACCAACTCACGGCTCTGGCCGCCAGTTTACCCAAATTTCCAGAACCTTCAACCTTTAGGAATAACCTCTGTGTGGCGCTCTTAAGTTATATTTCTGCCAAGTTGCAAGACAGGTCAGTGAATCTAGTCGAACTGGAGCCCTTGGTAACTAAACTGATCCAAACGAGTTTCGAAGAAGATATGGTTGTGGACATGGAGAAAGTTCTATATGTTGTTGGTGGTTATGCAGCTTTAGTGAGCGGAAGGTCTATGGCCGTCCCCAAAGTTCCGGACCAGGTCAACGGCTCGATCACAAGTTTGTTAGACGGCCATGTTGGGGCCCAACAGCGAGGGGAGCTGATTGCTTTAGCAAGAACAATCATGGGGCTGTGGCATTTTGATGTGATCTCTATGGAAGTAGTAGACACGCTAAGGCAGGCTGCAGGGGCGTATGCCGAGGAATTCCCAGAGCTTGGTTCAATAGTCAGTAGTAGTATGTAAGGAGCACGTGTAGTCGCAAGGAGAGCCTATTGTATATCCAATTTAAATATGACCGTCAAGCATAGCCTCGATGGCACCCTGAACGTTGCCGCCAGAGCGGCGCAATGCGCGGACATTGCGGTCAAAATCATAGAATCCAAGCTCATTGAGCTGCTGCAGCTGCGATTCGTAGCGTTCCTCCGGGGGACGCGTATCCTGCTGCTGTTGCTGGTGCTCAGCGGCACCAGCGCCGAACGCACCAAGTCCACCGAGACCGCCAAGGCCACCAAGACCGCCCAGGCCGCCATAGCCATTGAGCAGCGCGGCAAAGGGGTTCTCAAATGCACCCTCAGCGGCGCCAGCGCCGGTTCCAGTCGCAGATGCAGCGTTGGTGTCACTAACAGTACCGTCAGGATTGGTTGCCGCGCCAGGAGAGCGGCCGGTGGCACCCCCGCCGAATGCATTTAGGCCGCCTAAGCCGCCTAGGCCGCCTAGGCCACCTAAGCCAGCCAATCCATTCTGTCCGGCGCCTTGGGCACCACCAAAAATGCTATTGAGTTGCTCGGCCTGCTGCATCATCTGCCGCATGGCCTGCGGGTTGGACATGAGCTGGCGGAACTCAGGGCTCTGGGCGAACTGCAGCAGCTGCTGGCGTTGGCCCTCGGGCATCTGGCGCATCATGGGGCTCTGAGAAATGATGTCCGGGTCCGAAAGCATTTCGTTCATGATTTCAGAGAACCCAGGAGTCTCCATCATGTTCATAAACTGGTCCATATTGGGCGGGCCCATTCCACCGTCAGGACCGAACATGCTGGCACTCGGCAGATTGGCAAAGCCGGCATATCGGGCACCCGTGAGATCGGCAAGCATATTTCCAGTACCCTGGCCAGCAGCAAGGTTCGTGGGCACGCCCGAGGCCGCGGCACTGGCAGAGCCGCCACTGGAAGCAGCTGCAGAAGTGCCGTCGGCAGCGGACGAAGCGGCTGGGGCAGCCTTACGGGGCTTTCCGCCACCCTTGACCAGATGTAGAGTGTCGCCAGCATTGATTTTGTAGGTCGCAACGGTGTCGTGGTCCTTTAGGATGCGGCCAGAGTAGATCAAGCGCTGCTGGTCGGCTGCAAGCTCAAAAAGCTTACCTGTCTTTTCCTTGAGACTGGAAATCGGCAGATCAACCGCCACGGTGAGTTTCTTGGCCTCGCCGCGAGCAGGCTTCACCACAATTTCTATTTCCTGCGGGCTGTCACTCATGAGTTGTTGACGGAAGTGCAAGCTCGGGGCGTGGACTAAGCACTGGGAGGGGAGGGCACAACGGCCAGCTTAGGAACCAACCCCTCCCGCAATCACATGCACCCCAAAAGGCGCGAGGTTAGTAGGCTCCATTTTGGGCATAAGGGATGGCTCTTCAGTCCATCTAAGGGTGCCTTATGATACTTCTTTTTGTACAATCTTCATTATACGATGTTTATTATCCGATCTTCATTATTCGATCCTTATTATGCGAATTATACGTTCCTTATACGAAAGAGTAAATACTTTTAATTTAGCAAGTCTAGATGCTTTGACCAGTCTGAACCGATTCCTTGACATCTGCCATTTTCTTGGCAGGAAGGATTTCGGCGTCGCTCTGGCCAGGACTGGACATAGACACGACACTGCCCATCCGACTAAGATTGTCGATCCAAGAGCCAATTCCGTTAACCAAGTAGCGGGCTGCAGGGCGCTTATGGCTATGCAGCATACAGTCGTGAACACCTCCGGACTCCTCGAGGCAATTCACGATACCTACTCGTTCACAGAACTCGCGACAAGAATCCCGGAGAACTTCTTTCTCACCCCAAACAGCCAGCGACTGGACGGGAATACATGCTTGCCAATAAGCGGCATCGCCTTCAAGAGGATTGGCGACTGGGTCTTTGCGCTGCTCGGGCTCGCAGAAGGAAGTGGCCATCTCCTCTAAGGACGGCCCGTCGATAATATCGCTTTCCTGGTTCTCGGAAAAGGACTTGTGCACCTTTGGGTCACTGTTCAGAGTAAACCATGGCGAAACAAGCGCAAGTCCCCACACGGGAATATTGGCAAGCGGAGGGATATCCTTGACCGGATGCCGCTGATGAGCAAGAATCGCCATAGACAAGTTACCTCCACATGATTCACCAAACAGAATAATCTGACGGCAACTGTGGGCGAGCACGTTGTAACATCTGACGGCCTCGACCAACTGCTCGGGATACTTGGCAAAAGGGGTAACTGTATAGTCCAGCAGTAGAATTGAAACTCGTCTTGACTTCAGCTTGTCGGCCATCCATAACACAAACTGGATCTGCGGCGCGGCCACCTTGAGCGCATAACCACCACCATGTAGGTAGAAAAGAACCGGATCATTAAGTTGCCGGTCCGGTACCTCGTGAATCCAACGAGCAGAAAAGCCGTCGCCAACAAGCATTCCATTATAGTTTGCCAGGCCGCGAGCCGCTGCTTCCTTGTCATGGTCTTTGAGCTCTAGCCGTGCAGGCCGAATGGGGGTCAACATTCGGATCTGCGCAATAGACATAGACTTGGTCACAAAGCCCATGGCCCGAGGCATAAGTTCCTCGTGGAACGGCGTGCCTTTGGCGTTCCCCATGAGGTTGCCGGCTCCCCACATGGCCATGCGTCCCGACAGCGAGGCCAGTTTGCCGACCATACCCATCTTGTCGGCCAGGCTCACCTCGCTATTGCTGCGGCCTTCTCTAAAATCCCATTCACCGATCTGAGCTTCACCCATAGCTATGCAAAACCAATAAGACTCGAGAGATTTCCTCTTTATAAGAACGGCTGCCGACGGGAGGGTTAGTCTGCTGATAAAACAAGCTGCAGCGTCTAACTTAGCCTAACCCAGATAACACCGGGTGATATATGTATGTGTGGCCCCTGCATAGACCGGTCTAGAATACGCGGATACCGCCCAAAGACCATCGCAGAGACGGCAGAGTACTATTTCGCCCGGCCATTTAAATAATCGCTATAAATGTTACTAGAAACGGGAAATATAGAAAAGATAGGTTTGGGAGGTGCGGCTGAACAGAGTTGCAGCAAACTAGCGGTACCAATGTTTAATCACCAGTGTTGCGAGAAATGGATCCTTTGCTAGCCGCTTATGCGCGCATCATTTAGCAACCTCCAAGTAAACGCTGAAATAGCGGATACCCCTACAGCCAGCTAGCAATGCGCTCGGCGGCATAAACCTGGCCCTCACTACCGGTGCCAAAGAGAATGCAGTCGTGCAGGCCCTTCTTCTCCTCGAACGTTTCGGTGATACCGGCCGTCTTGGAGAACTTCTTGGCACCATCCTTGAGCACCTCGTACTCGCCCCATACAACAAACGTTCTCTCAGGCAGCAGTCCTTCCCAAAATTCTGCAGGGGCTGAGCTAGGGTTAGCGTAAGGGTTGTTCAAGTGCTCGGGGTCGGCATACAGCACACCAAACTCGTCCAATCGCTCGGCACTGCAAAGATCGATGTCTGCAAATTCAACAAACGATCCTTTCTTCTCATGAGTCAACGAAACCCAGGGCGAGATCAATGCCACGCCGAAAATCGGCTGCTTGGTTGCAGGAGTAACATTGGCGTGGCTCTTTCGCTGGTGGGCCAACAGTGACAGGGCCAGGTTAGCACCACAAGAGTCGGCAAGAAGAATTACACGTTCAGTTTGTGTAGACACAAAGTTGAGGCATCGAACTGCCTCTTCGAGCTGGCCAGGAAAGCGCTTGAATGGCGTCAATGTATAGTCGAGCATCACCGACGAAACCCGCTTGGTGTGAAGACGTTCAGAAAGCCAGTTGAGGAACTCTGCCTGCTGCTTCATGGCCGCTAGCGCAAAGCCGCCGCCATGAAAATACAACACAATTGGGTCACTAGTCTTGCGATTGGGATGGTTGTGAATCCATTGGGCAGAGAACCCTAAATCGCTAGGAAGCGAGACGTTGTTGTCCACTAGGCCTGCCTTGGCGGCATTCGTGGCAAGTGGCTTCATTGTATCAGCCAATGGAGCCATTCCAAGTACTGTGCGGATCTGAACCACGCTAAAGTTTTTGAAAATATAGCCCACAAGACGGTTTTGAAGATCGTTGGCCAGCGATAGATGGCTACCCCGCAGGATATGCACCAGTAACCAGTAGGGAATCAAGACCGGCAAGCAAGCCATCTTGGCGATTAGGGCAATCGTCTCAACCAGAGTAGGGTATTCTCTCAGAGGATCGGCCATTGTTGCTAATTCTTGCTATTTTGTGGACAGCAGTGTGAGTTAAATCTTGGTAGGCATGTAATATATACAGGTCTATGTGGGGTTGGGGTGAGCTGCAGGACGCAGGGTTGTTGACTCTGCAGTGGGGGGTTGTTCGGCTCGGCTACAGCAGAGCCGCCTCGATCATCTTGACCATGTCACGATCGCGTCGAGCTCGGTAGCGGCGGCGAAAAAGTAGGCACGCCCAAGCGAATCCGGGAGGAATGCGGGTAGCGTAAATTCCTCGGTCCAACCAGGCCCGGGCGCTGCCGGCACGAAAGTCGGGGTCCATACCGTCGTGCATGGCCGATTTCATGGGGCGAAACATTGAAAAGACGGCTTGCTTTTTGAAAGGGATAAAATAAATTAACAACTGAACCACAATGGTATTCAGCAAAGAGCGTTAAGTGTAGACAAATAGTTGGGTGTTTTAAATAAATGCGCATTGTCACCAACCATAAACCAAGCGGGTCATGCCAATTGCGAGCCAAAAACCAAACCTGCGAGCACAAAATAGAGAGCCAAAAGTCCCAGAATTCAGTCTTGTTGGAAACCAAACAGGACTAATGATGCATATTCAAGGATTGGCCCGCCGGCATCGCTAGCTTTCCACTGGCATTGCTAATGGTCACTCGGGGCGTCCCCAAAGATTGACCCGGGTTCATTGGAATATGTTGGTGCGGAGGCACAGATCCGCCCGGCCCTCCTGGACCCCCGGGACCCCCCGGACCCCCCGGACCCCCGGAACCATTGTGTACTGGACGCGACCCGTTGGAACCTACATGGACATGAGGGTGCGAAAGTGCGGACGGATTGGGAATCCCACTGGGAAGCATGGCGGGATTGTTTATTGAGTCGAAGATCGCAACGATTTGAGGTGGCAGCGAGCGAATATCGGTACTTGCGAGAACAAAGTTGCGCAAAGTGTCGAGGTTCCCTCTGAGTTTGGACACTTCGGTCAAAAGCTCGTCATTGGCGGCCATAAAGTAATCGGCTTTGCTTTTAAGAGAGTCAACAAACACCTTTTTGCGCTGCCGGCACTTGACGGCCGCAATGCGGTTCCGTTCCAGGAACTGCTTGCGCCGGTCCTCATCGCCTTCCCCATCTTCGCCATTCAAAGAACCGCCGTCGGAGTTGCCGGCATCCAGGCTCGGTGCTTGGCCATCGGTGACTGCGTTGGACGACCGCCGGCTGGGTCCATTGCTGCGCGTTCTCGGCTTCTTTAGTACTCGGCCGGTGAGAGCACCTTGCGGAACGGCTGAGGGATCTTGTTTGGCCTCATTGGTGGCCGGTCCGCCATTCGGGTGGGTGCCTAGACCGCCGTGGAGAGCCGTGCCTGGGTTGCCAGTTGTGTTGTGCGGGTTCGTGGTTTGCTGCGCCCGGTGGCTTAGCATGTACAGCCCATTTGCAGCCACATTATCGGTAGCATTGGCGTGTTGCGGAACTCCGTGCGTATGAGGAATGGCCGGATGGGGACTGATGGCCCCAGGCCCATGAGGAGATGCATGGTGTGCGTGAGGGTCCGGCGGGAGGTTGAGCATGCTGGGGCTCGGCAACGGCACGTTGGCGCCGTACCCCATATCTGCCGGGCCGCTCAACATAGCGGGAGACAGTCGGCCCGTTCGAATTGAGCCTTGCCAGGGTCCTCCGGCATTTGGAGGAAGCAAGGATGCTGGAGATGCGAGGCCCTGCACGCCGGGCAAGCTTGTCTTGTCGTGCCGGTGGTGATCCACTGCGCCACCAAGCGGCGTTTTAGGGGCCACGCCGCCTTGATTATGGCCAGCGAGTTCTTGTTTAACTGCAAACGATTGCTCGAAAGGGTTTGGTTCAAAAGTCAGCGAGCTGGGTACGCTGCCATATTGGTTTGAAGACATTGTGGTGGTGGTATGTGCAAAGTACGTCACCTAGCGTCACGCACGTCAGCCGTTTGTAAACCAAGTAGTTCCCTGGGGCAAGGGCAGTGTCTTGGGGTACTGGGTGGTTCGGGGGTGTTGAGGCGGAGGATTTCTGCAAAATCACGCTCTGGTTTTATAATCGGCCTGTGCCTGTATTGACTTGAAGTATCCCAGACGCTAAAAATATATGCTTGTTTCGATGTTGCAAGGCTGCATCCCAGGATATAACTCTAACCCCTGTTGGCTCAAGGGTGGGATAAACTTTATATAATCAACCATGTGGGCTTAACCTTACCGCGGGGAATCCGGATCTTTCGGCGGGGTGCACACGCCTAGCCTGCCTAGGGGGGTTCGGGTGAGCACGTCCTGCCAAGCACTCGATCCGAAACTCGCATTAGGCTAGGGTCAAAAAATCGCATCTTAAAAGGTTGTTGTGTTTACTATTTTTATATTTTTATTTTAAAAACACTCTAGCGACTCAATATCAAGGCCTAAAAGCCCGCTCGTTTGATTGGCCTTCTCGGAGCCGAGCTCGAGCATCGCGCGACCGAGGTGTGACGCCCTTGCCCTGCTCTGGGTCCTCGGAAGCGACTGGTCGGCGGCAAGCACCCCGACATCTCTGGGTATATTTTCAACAGATACATATACAAGCCGAATCCTAAATATACTGGTTATGTTTTTAAGCAAGATTCCACGTCACAAATCCCCTTATTCCTTCCAAAAGCGGCCGAGCCTGGTGCCAAAGAGTCATGGGCACGTGACATTTCCGACGCCGGAACCGAAGCATTACCCCGGATTACCGTGCGTCGAAGGTATATAAACCCCACCATCACCCCACATACGTTGCGTTAACAATGGCACCCATTGATCTCAAGAAAGAACAACAACAGTACAACGAGGAGATCGCTGCCGTTGAAAAATGGTGGTCGCATCCTCGCTGGGCTCAGACCAAGCGTGTCTACACTGCCGAGGAGATTGTCAACAAGCGGGGCACTTTGCCCATCCAGTTCCCCTCGAGTATTCAGGCTGAGAAGCTGTTCAAGCTGCTCACCGAGCATGACCAAAATAAGACTGCCTCGTTCACCTACGGTGCTCTCGATCCCGTCCAGGTGACCCAGATGGCAAAGTACCTTGACACCGTCTACGTCTCGGGCTGGCAATCGTCTTCCACTGCCTCTACCTCCAACGAGCCCTCTCCTGACTTGGCCGACTACCCTATGGACACTGTTCCTAACAAGGTTGAGCATCTGTGGTTCGCCCAGCTGTTCCACGACCGCAAGCAGCACAATGAGCGCTTCTCGGTCTCAGAGGCAGAACGGGCCAAGCTCGACTATGTCGACTACCTGCGTCCCATCATTGCCGATGCCGACACGGGTCACGGTGGCCTGACTGCCACTTTTAAGCTCACCAAGATGTTCATCGAGCGCGGTGCTGCCGGCATTCACATTGAGGACCAGGCCCCTGGTACCAAAAAGTGTGGCCACATGGCTGGTAAGGTTCTGGTGCCTGTGCAGGAGCACATCAACCGTTTGGTTGCCATCCGTGCTGCTGCCGATGTGTTTGGCTCGGATCTGCTTGCTGTTGCCCGTACCGATTCGGAGGCCGCTACTCTGTTGACCTCCACCATCGACGTCCGCGACCACTACTTTGTTGTTGGCGCTACCAACCCCAACGTCCGCCCTCTTGTTGATGTTATGGTTGAGGCTGAGCAGTCTGGCCTTATTGGCCCTCAGCTGGCCAAGGTCGAGTCCGACTGGGTCAAGGAGGCTGGTCTTAAGCTGTTTGCCGAGGCCGTTGTTGACGAGATCAAAAAGGGTAACTACTCCAACAAGGAGAAGCTCATCAAAGAGTTCACTTCCCAGGTTGGTCCTCTCACCAATACCCCCAACTCCAAGGCCCGCGAGCTGGCTGCCAAGCTGCTTGGAAAGGAGATCTTCTTTGACTGGCACGTTCCCCGTGTCCGCGAGGGTTACTACCGCTACGAGGGTGGCACCCAGTGCGCCGTCAACCGCGCCCGTGCCTACGCTCCTTACGCCGATCTGATCTGGATGGAGTCTAAGCTGCCCGACTATGCTCAGGCCAAGGAGTTTGCCGACGGTGTCAAGGCCGCTTGGCCCAAAAAGTGGCTGGCCTACAACCTGTCGCCTTCGTTCAACTGGACCACCGCCATGTCTCCCGACGACCAGCGCACCTACATTGAGCGTCTCGGCAAGCTCGGCTACGTGTGGCAGTTCATCACCCTTGCCGGCCTGCACACCAACGCTCTGGCTTCGGCTTCGTTTGCCAAGGGCTTCTCTGAGCGTGGTATGCACGCCTACGGCCAGGATGTGCAGTCGCAGGAGATCAAATACGACGTTGACGTTGTCAAGCACCAAAAGTGGTCTGGTGCCGAATACATTGACGATATTCTGAAGACCCTGACGGGTGGTGTTACCTCGACGGCTGCTCTGGGCACCGGCAACACCGAGACTCAGTTTGCCAAGAACAAGCTTTAGGGTAACTGAGGGCGTAAACTAACTTTTTTACGGTTGCTTATGGTCTTAGTCTAATTATATGCTATTCATGTCTTTTTTTATATCTTGCGATCGCCCGAATTGATGAGATCGCTGGCACTGGTGAGATCGCATCGCCAAGAGCTGCAGGTGGGATGATCAGTTGGGGCAACTAAGCATGCCCCACAAATCCGGAGAATATATAAGGGTTGGGAGAGCCGTTGTCATGTTACCATTCTCCAAATATGTTGAAACAAGTTCATCGTCGATATAACCCCTTGCGTGATAGTTGGGTGTTGTGCTCCCCTCATCGTACTAGCCGTCCTTGGCAAGGTGCCCAGGAGGATATCGTCAAGGACGATAAGCCCGAGTATGACCCCAAGTGCTTCCTGTGCCCCGGAAACACTCGTGCCAGCGGAGATGAGAACCCCAAGTACGATTCGACGTACGTTTTCACCAATGACTTTGCAGCCGTCAAGCCTGCCGACGGGCCTGTTAGTACAACCGACGAGAAGCTCGACGGTGGCCTCTTTCAGGCCGAGCCTGTGTCGGGAACTTGCAAGGTTATTTGCTTCAGCCCCAAGCACAATGTCACGCTCGCCAACATGAGCGTGCCCGCTATCGAGAAGGTCATTGACGCTTGGCAAGATGTCTACAAACAGGCCAAGGCGGACCCCGAGATTGTGTACTGCCAGATCTTTGAAAACAAGGGATCGGCCATGGGCTGCTCCAACCCTCACCCGCACGGTCAGGCCTGGATGACCAGCATGGTGCCCGACGAGCCCATGATCGAGTACGAGAATCTCGAAAAGTACCACAAAAAGAATGGCGGGCACCTGCTGGTCGACTATGTTGAGAAGGAATTGGCAGCCAAGGATAGCCCCGACTCGCGGATCGTTGACTACAACGACTCGTTTGTGGTGCTGGTCCCCTTCTGGGCCACCTGGCCCTTTGAGACCATGCTGGTTTCGCGTCGCCGTATCCCCAGCATTCTGGATCTTACTGACAAGGAGAAGCTGGAGCTGGCCGAGATGCTGCACTCGTTGACCGTGCGTTACGACAACCTTTTCCTTACCTCTTTCCCTTACTCGATGGGTATCCACCAGGCGTTTGTTGGCGGAGACTTCAAGAGCGAGGTTGACCATCTTATGTTCCACTTCTATCCTCCTCTACTGCGCTCGGCCACCGTTCGCAAGTTCTTGGTGGGCTTTGAGTTGCTGGGCATGCCCCAGCGTGACATTACGCCCGAGACCGCGGCCGAGCGTCTGCGCGCATGCTCCACGACTCACTATCTGCAACAGTAGATAAATTAATGGGGGCTACAGCTTTTTACTTCTTTTTGCTCTTTGGCCGTTGGCCTTATATGGACTTGCGAGAGGACGGAGACTAGAACTCTTCCTCCTCTGCTTGGACGGGGGTTTCAAAGCCCTCTGCTGTAGCATATAAAATAGCCTGCATGTTGCGGATCAGCTGCATCATGGGCGTATTAGCCATCCCGGCGTTCTTGTCGCTTTCATACATGTCGTCGATCTCTTTGCGGATTAGCTCCTCCATCTCCAAGAGCTTGGCGTAGTAGAGCTGGCGCTCGGAGCTGGCCACGCGAAGCTCCTGTAAAAGCGCTTCGTTCTCCTGCTCCAACTCCACCATACGGTGGTCCATGACCGGCGGCGTTGCTGCTGGTACATTTCCGCTAATCAGACTTTGGCGGGAACTGCTCGACAGCCCAAGCCGAGACGACGCGCTCTGGCGAGACGCAGAGCCCACCGTACTTTGTCGTGAGGAGGTGTTTGAGCGCGTGCCCGATTGCTGTCTGCGCAATGATGAAGAAGGGGTTGATGCGGTCGTAGCCAAGGGGCCACTGCCCGTAGCGCGCCGACGGGCCTTTGCGTCGTAATTAGGCACCCGCACATCACTATTGAGCCACAATCTGTACAGCCATTGGCTGAACTCGAGGTTATCCTGGAGCTTGCATTTGATAAGAGCAGGGATATCGATCAGGCGCTCGATCTTGTGTTTGTTGAAAGCTGCTTGCAGAAGCTTGAAGTTCTGCAGGTACTCAGAGTCGGCGCGACCGTTGAATTTCACTCGCGCCATAGGCATATCTCCATAGAGGCTATCGACAATCTGGCAATAGGCGGCGCCAGAGCCCAGCTCGTCGATTTTTTTGACATCCAGCGCCAAAGTGCTATTAATCCATTGCACCAACGCCTGGCGCGACAAGGACGGTTCGGGCATTTCGTGACAAAACAGTGCGCAGCCCCCACTGATTAAATAACAATGGCCGTCTAATGCGGGTCGGCGCGCGTAAGAGCGGCTGGTCCAACATGAAAATAGATGTCTAACTTCGCAGCTATGGTCGGCTCCTCATTTGGGTACGTTTCTTTTTCCTTTTTAGGGGCTCCTCTGAAACCAACTCTGAGTATCACTACTTTAACACTGACACATGCTCAAAGGTCATGCATACAAATTAGCCCACATAGCCTTGACTTGACACGAACCTCACCTGTATAACCTGAAAATATAATATGAACCTCTTTTAAATTAAAATTGAAATAGTGCATTCATTGCTTTTGTATCTCAGGTTACCTATATACATTTTTTCTGGATACACACTACGCGCTTTTTCACCTGTCCAACCCCTCCCCTCGTTTTTCATGCATGGCCATGCAGCTGTGCCGGGAATTATCAATCATGGCTACCCCCCCAGTGATTCGGCGCCTTGGCCCAGACAGCCGGCAGAACTCGAGTCTCAAGCTTAACAAAATTGAGTCAAGGATTGATACGGCGTCCTCGACAGCAACGCCGCCCCAGAACCACCGGGATTTCACCCCTCCGGAGGACCAGGAGTACCTGGCGATCAACAACTCGATCGAGTCGTTGAAACCGTCGTACATGGTGTTCCTGCTGGCTCTTTTGACGTCCTTTTGCGGATTCATGTTTGGCTACGATACTGGCTACATTTCCGGTGCGCTTGTCGTCATTGAAAGCGACTTGGGTCGACCTCTTACGTCCGGGGACAAAGAGCTGATCACCGCGGCTACGTCGCTCGGTGCCCTTATTACTGCTCTTCTGGGCGGTGCCCTGGCCGATGTGTTTGGCCGCAAATGGGTCATCTCGTTTGCCAACATCATGTTCATCATTGGCGGCGGTATGCAGACCGGTGCACACACGCTCTGGACTATGGTTGTCGGCCGCTTTATTATGGGCTGGGGTGTTGGTCTTGCCTCGCTGGTGGCTCCGATCTATCTGTCTGAGGTCGCCCCTACTCGCTTCCGTGGCCGCCTGGTGGTTCTTAACGTGCTGGCCATTACTCTGGGCCAGCTGATTGCCTACGGCATCGGTGCCGGTCTCACGCATGTCCACAACGGCTGGCGTATTTTGGTGGGCCTATCGCTGGTCCCCTCTGTTATTCAGATGTCGCTGTTTGTGTTTATGCCCGAGACGCCGCGGTATCTTGTTTTGCGGGGCCGACGTGATGCGGCTCGTAAGGTCCTGGCCCGGGTTTACCAAGGAGCCGATGACCGTCAACTTACCGACAAGATTGCCGAGATTGCCAGCGACATCCCGCAGCCAGCGGTGACTCTGGGCTCGGAGCCCACGCGGTCGGCCAAGTTCAAGGCCGCCGTCATCACGTTCCAGCACAACTTCAAGGCCCTGTTTATGGACGCAACCAACCGCCGCGCCCTAGCTATTGTGGTGTCGCTGCAGCTGTTCCAACAGTTTAGTGGATGGAACGCGCTGATGTACTACTCTGCGTCGATTTTCCAGGGAGTCGGCTTTGCCAATCCCACCGCCGTGTCGATCATTATTGCCGCTACGAACTTTGTGTTTACGGGCTTTGCATTTCTGATCATCGACAAGGTTGGCCGCCGTGCTCTGCTGGTCGGCACTATGTGGGGCATGTCTGCTGGTCTTGTCATGTGCGCTATTGCCTTCCACTGGCTGCCATTTGACGAGAACCAGACAGGCGAAGGCGATGCCCTGAGCGGTAGTCTGCGCAAATGGGGTATCATTGTCATTGTGTTTATCTTCTTCTATGCTGCAAACTATGCCACCGGCATTGGTAATGTGCCGTGGCAACAGTCGGAGATGCTGCCTATGCAGGTTAGAGGTATTGGCACCTCATTTGCTACGGCCGCCAACTGGTCTGGTTCTCTGATTGTTTCGGCTACCTTCCTTACTATGTTGAAGAATATCACTCCCACCGGCACATTTGCCTTTTATGCAGCTATCTGTGCCCTCGGCGAGGTGCTGGTTTTCTTCTTCTATCCGGAAACGGCCGGCCTCAATCTCGAGGAGATCCACAACCTCTTGGATGGTGGCTTCCATGTCTCCGAGTCGGTTCGCCTAAGCAAACAAAAACAGCAAGTATACCATGCTACCCGCTAAATATGAATTAAACGTACATAAACTAGTCTACTCTTAACTTTTATATCCCGCCTACCTGTGCTGCCTCCAGACATCGCGAGGACTAAAGACCCTTACTCAGATTGTCCTTGCCTTATACAAATTTCAATGTCGCGGCTGCCTTTGACAGAGCGACTGGCAAAGCCTATGCGGCAGCCCAAGGAGCTGGCTTCTTGGTCGCAAATAAAAGGAGAGCGGTTTGCAGACGACCGCTGTCTGCGGTACTATTACCTTCCTCGTGAGGAGCTGAACCGGAGCTTGAATCTGGCTACTGGGTTTGGAAAATTTAAAGAAAAGGATGACGGCGACATCCATTTGGATGCGATTTTGGAAGGTCTCGTCGACTATGAGAAGGTGAATGGCAAAGTGGATGCACATGTGGTAACTTGGCGAGGGCTCTTGACGAATGTGATTGCATTGTCAAGGGATAGCCGGGAAGAGTACGAGTTCAACGTGGTGTCCTTTGATGGCCAGATCTTTATTGAGCATGATTATAAGGCCGAGCAAGCCCGCAAAGACGCCCAAAAGTTTCCTGGTCAGGAGAAGTTCATGTATGCCGGCTACAACTTTGAAAAGTACGCTACCCTCGAGAAGCCCTGGGGAGACTGCACCCGACAAGCGATCGAGGACCGTTACAAGGGAACATACGAGTCTGGGTATGAGTACTGTGTTCTTGTCCGCTCCGGTGTAGGCTCTATAAAGGTTGCCTATGGTGCAGAGGTGGACTGTGTGCTTGGCGAAAAGAACCCCAAAGACTTGCTGGCCAACTATGTCGAGCTCAAGACCAGCAAGGAGATCCGCCATCCTAAGCAGGCATTCAATTTCGAGAACAAGTTGTTTAGAACGTGGCTGCAGTCATTCCTGGGCGGCATTCCTAAAGTGACTTATGGGTTCCGCGACGATGACTTTAACCTAAAGTCGGTGGAGGAGTACCCCACCGAGAAGATCCCCGGCATGGTCAAGCGATCTGCGCAGGCTCAAGGAAAGCAGCCCCAATGGAATGGTAACGATGCTATTGGATTCTATGCTGTGTTCTTATCGTGGATCAGGGATACCGTCAAGCCAGGTGAGACCTATAAGCTTCGGCACCGGCCGCGGTCGCAGTACCTCGAGCTTGAGAAGCATGATCTCAAGGTGGAGGGCCGCGAGGTTGCGTTTCTGAGCAACGATTTTGTCGAATGGCGACGGTCCCAAGCCAAGGCCGCTGCTGAGGCCGCCGAGACTACCGCTGCTGCTACTGACGGTGCAACACAAGTGGCAGTTGAAGCCACCGAGACTAGTTAGACATTAGTGATAATTTATACGTACAAACTCAATGCCGCCTTCTTGCCGAGTAATGGTAATCTAGCACATGCCTAGATGGCGTCATAGGCACCGACGCCATGGGCGTCTGGGGGTAAGCCATGGGGTGTTGCTGGGCGCCTTGAAAGTGCGCCGGGCCCAACCGAGACGCAAAAGTAGCATTAACAAGGATAAAGGAGCCTGCAAAGGCACAAACAATGAAGATCATGCTCTTGATGCCAATAGGCGCCAGAAACGAGTTGACAATCTCACCGAACGTCTCTGCAGAAACGCGGGCTCGGCCAACCTGCTTGGGGTCGCGGTTCATGCAGTTTTCCCAGGTCGTGCAGATCGTTTCAAGCGCAGGCACGCGTTTGCCCGGCTGGCAGTTGTTGCGAAGGTACTCTTGCGAGCACCGGTCGATTTCATTGAGGATATCGGTTGAGTATTCCTCAACCTTCAGATCAACGTCGTTGCGAATAGTGGTTATGAAGATCCAAACCGCCCATACAATTAGCCCCATCATCACGAGATTGAAGCCCAATTGCATGTATGTAGCGAGAATTTGCGGCGTAGACGGATCCCATAGCAGTTTGCTGGACCCAGGTAGCTCTTGGGGTATCTCCTCGTCGTCATATAGATACTCTTGGCTGCGAGAAGACCGAGGCGTGCGGTCTTGCTGCCGGCGACTAGACCATTGCGATGACGATGACGACGCCTGGCTACGGGCCCGCGGAGTATGTGGAGAGTGCGGCGGCAGGTGGGGCGCCGGCGCAGGAACGCTTCGGGGTCCTCCAAATGCCGTGCGACGAGGCGGCGTGCGCGGAGACCGCGAGAAGCGGCCCCCAGAAAGCCGCCGCAATCCCGAGCTTATGAAGCTAGCGTTGAACGGCGAGAACCCCATAAATGACGACGCTTCAGCGCTATCACCCTCAGAGTAATTGCTGTCCTCAGCATAACCAGCCTGCGCTTCATCTTCAATATCTTGCCATTCAGGCTCGTCATGGCGGGGAGCTCGAGTAGGCGTCTCTGGTTCCTGCAGAAGCATCTGCTCTTCTCGGAAAGGCTTGCGAGTCGAGGTAGGGTGTGCCGAGTCATAGGAAACAACCCGCTTGGAGGGCGAGAAACTGACCCCTCGCTGTCGGCTCAATCGATCCAGACTCGGAGAAGGCACATGCTTGGCAAATGAGAGACCTTCACGGCCCCATGTTGTAGTGGCGGGCCGCTTGTCGCGTTGACGACTGGGCGTTATAGGACCTGCAAGGTTCGCCATGTAACGTAAACAAACCCACCCTCGACATGCTTTTGTCAAGACCCGCGCCGCCCAAACAAGATCAGGGCAAGGGCCGTTTCGACACATCCAAGTCCTGTCCAAAAAAGCAGCATAATAATTCAGTTTGAATTTATAAAAAAGTTTCAAGACCTTGCAAGAACCTACTGAAAATGAATTGTGGTGGTCAGAAGTTACCCCCGCGAAGATAGAGGCCTTAAACTTATCGGCACTTGCCGAGCTCTCCAGCTGACATGTACGGTTATGCAGGCCGTCTGGACGAAATCCGAGATGAATATAACCTTATCGAGGGATATCTAGACAATGCCGGTGCCCCGCTATATCCCAAATCCATTCCTTTGAATGCAGGAAAGCTGCTGAGCGAAACTGTTCTGGTGAATCCTCATTCGCGGAGCAAGTTATCATATGAATCTGCTGCCTTGATAGATAACGTTCGAAAGCAGGTCCTCGACCTATTCTCGGCAGATCCCTCGGAATATGCCGTTGTCTTCACTGCAAATGCAACTGCAGCCGCTAAAATTGTTGGAGAGGCTCTCGGGAATACAAATTACACCTATTTACGAGACTCGCACACTTCCCTGGTTGGCCTAAGATCCCTGGCGAAATCATACAATGTTGTCGACACGCTAGAGGGCATCAATACCAAAGGATCCTTGGTGGCCTATCCGTTGCAATCTAATTTTGATGGTAAAAGGTACCCCGAGAACTGGGCTAGTAATGTTAGTTCCAGTGGTGGATTGAGTATGGTAGACATGGCCGCCTACTGCGCTTCAGCACTGCCTGATTTCCAGCAATTCAAGCCCGATTTCGCCATCCTGTCCTTTTACAAAATGTTTGGTTTACCTGATCTGGGCGCTTTAATTGTCAACAAACGTCCCCAAGTCCGACAATTCCTGTTGCAACGGGCATATTTCGGAGGAGGAACTGTGGCCGCATTGACGGCCGAAAAAGACTATATGGTCCGTCAAAGTGATTTGGCAACGAGTCTTGAAGATGGAACGCCGCCGTTTCATACGATCTTATTTTTGAAAGTTGCTATTGAGGAGTTCAAGCGAATCTTTGGCTCGTTCAGGGCCATCAGTGATCACACGGCTGAACTTACTATTTATTGCCGCAAAAAACTCGAGGAAGCAGATCTTTGCAATATCCTTTCGCCTGCTGGAAACGGGCCAATTGTTACTTTTACCCTCAAACATGGAGGCTATTATGATTTCTCCATTGTGGCTGGTGAAGTAGGGGTTTACGTGCGTACAGGCACGCTGTGCAATACAGGAGCTTTTACTCTGGCATCAAAATGGACCGACGATGAGATAGCCTCAAACAATTCCAAACTAGGCAAAACTTGCAACGACGAAACTGATTTTATCGACGGTAAACACACTGGTGTTATCCGGGCCAGTTTCGGTCCCTACAACAGCTTCAGCGATGTGGACAAACTGGTCAATTGCATCAAAGATTATTTTGGACCAAAACCAGCACCGAGTTCGGGCTTGCCTATGAAAGAAGGTATAATTACTGATCTGGTCATTTACCCCATAAAATCATGTGGAGGCACCAAGGTTACGAAAAGCGAGGTGTCTGAGCAGGGCCTGAAATGGGATCGCGAGTTTTGTTTGGTGGACCCGTCTACTCGAAAAGTTCTTTCATTAAAACGCAACTTGAAGATGGCGAATCTCAAGTCGCAGATCGATGAGATTCAAGGTGCGCTGGTAGTGACGATGGGGGCCTCAACCCTGCAGGTTCCGCTTAGCCCGCAGCAGTGGCTGCATGCGGAGAAACCGGAGCATGCCGACAAGTGTGGAGCCGGCAGCAGCAAGTTGATTCTTAATCTCGATGAAAAAGTTGTTTGTTTTTTCACAGAAGCTATTGGTACGCCTTGCACGATAGCCAAGGCCGATGAAGCCGACCGGTTTGCAAAGGCTACGCGAGCGCAAACGCTGGCCAACACAAGCCCGCTGTTGTTCGTATCTGAAACAAGCGCCGACGCGCTGGGTCTAGACTATCGCGTATTCCGTGGCAACATTATTTTTAAATCTGCTGAACCTTTCGCAGAGGATGCCTGGAAACAGGTTAAAATTAATCAGGAAACCTATGATATGAGCGGACCTTGTCAGCGATGCAACATGGTCTGCGTGACGCCAGAGGGTAAATCCGATGCCCGGCCTTATCTTGAGTTAACAAAGCATCGCAAGACCGAGAACAAGATTTACTTTGGAATGCTTGGAGGCTTGTCCCCAAAATCGGCCTCAGATTCTAAATATCCTATTGAGGTAGCGCTCGGGGACTTGTTGATCGGGTTGTCGTGAATCCTTCCTGCAGAACCACCTGAGCGATAGAGGGGCTGCCTTGCATAATATGCATGACATGCACGAGCACGATGACATAATTCGGCATGTCGACTTACCTCTCGGGGGCTGGCGCCTGAGGAGCAACGTTGTGAGGAGGTGATATGTGTCCCATGAACAGGGAGCTAATTTATACAAATAAAAATCTATTTTTGAATTGATACTTGCCCGATCCTTTTTTCGTGATCAGACCGGCAGATGGCCGCGTGGTTTTTAGTAGCGCAACCTACCTCAATTGAGGGTTCGGCACAGAGAGGGGCTTTGGGGGCTTGTTGCCGTGGCAGCGAACTCCTTCCTAATCGAGGTCAATGGGTGGCCATGTATGGGTTAGGGTGAGCAAACGCCACATGTTGGGGTATATATATCTGGGAGGGGTACCTTGTCCTCCCAACTCATACATCCATCTGGAGACATCAATTGAGTCGTATTTATTCGGATGCAGATTTTCGTGAAGACTTTAACCGGTAAGACTATCACCCTGGAGGTTGAGTCCTCGGATACAATTGACAATGTAAAGTCAAAGATCCAAGATAAGGAGGGAATTCCTCCGGACCAGCAGCGCCTTATTTTTGCTGGCAAGCAACTGGAAGATGGTCGCACTTTGCAAGACTACAACATCCAGAAGGAGTCCACTCTGCACTTGGTCCTGCGCTTGCGCGGTGGTATGCAGATCTTCGTCAAGACACTCACTGGTAAGACCATTACTCTTGAGGTTGAATCGAGCGATACAATTGACAACGTCAAGTCCAAGATTCAAGACAAGGAGGGCATTCCTCCGGATCAACAGCGCTTGATCTTTGCTGGTAAGCAACTTGAGGATGGCCGCACCCTGCAGGATTACAACATCCAGAAGGAGTCGACCCTGCACCTCGTGCTTCGTCTGCGCGGTGGTATGCAAATCTTCGTCAAGACGCTTACCGGTAAGACCATTACTTTGGAGGTTGAGTCTTCGGACACAATTGACAACGTCAAGTCCAAAATTCAGGACAAGGAAGGTATCCCCCCGGACCAGCAGCGCCTGATCTTTGCTGGCAAGCAGCTCGAGGACGGCCGCACTCTTCAGGACTACAATATCCAGAAGGAGTCTACCTTGCACCTTGTTCTCCGTCTGCGTGGTGGTATGCAGATCTTTGTGAAGACCCTCACTGGCAAGACCATTACTCTGGAAGTCGAATCTTCGGATACCATTGACAATGTCAAGTCCAAGATTCAGGATAAGGAGGGTATTCCTCCGGACCAGCAGCGTCTTATTTTCGCCGGCAAGCAACTTGAGGACGGCCGCACTCTCCAGGATTATAATATCCAGAAGGAGTCGACTCTCCACCTTGTGCTGCGTCTCCGTGGTGGTATGTGATTCACTGTGATGCACCCGAGTGGCCAAGTTTCTCGTTTCCTAGGCTAAAATTAAAGCAAAATATCGATGCCGAGGGGCAGAAAGCCGCAACCGCGACCAAAACAGCTTTTATGGAAGCTGTCTTTGGCTCGAGGTTCTGCGTTTGGCCACAGTCTGGGTAATGCTCAATGAATTCGCCTTTTGATCGACTTGTTGGGCTAGAAGCAGCGGCTTCTCATTATGAGGGCCCTCTCCTGTCGCCTGAACTGGGCGCCTGGAGAGTGAATTGTTCCTATTCTCAGTAGGGATTAAGCTAGATTTGCCCAAGAGATTGCTGGATTTGCAGGCTCTATATAAGAATGAGCCTTCGGCTCGATCAGTTGTACTTCCTATGAATGAAATTTTTCTTGCTCGTAGTTATTGTAAGGTGTTCGTATATGATTATTGTGCGCGCTTTGCTCGTGTCATGTGTTCTATAGTTTGATGGTGCTCCGGACTCGGACTTATTGAGGGGATTTTCCGGTTCGAACGCCGATAGTATACGTGTTCCAGAGCGTCAGCATGCATGGCGGCCTATCAGCCGCATCCGGGCTTAGACCGGATCGAGAGTATTGGAGCTGCATATGGTGGCCACACGTAGTCTAACAACGCAATAGATATTAGCACACTACTTAAAAGGGGTTACACGTTTAGGAAAATGGGGCTGGATAGTCTTGTCCGCTTTCTGCCAAAGTTGAGGACCCTCGTGAGGTGCCTCGGGACAATAGGTCACGATAAAGGAAGACGCGGCATTTGCTGTCACTGACATGTGAACGGCGTCGCCCATGCCAAAAGTACACTAACACGGTTCGGAAACGCTTGGGTTCAAGCCATACTAAATGAATACAAGACTATAAGTCAGAAATACGAGCGGTTGCCTAAGCTCAACAAGTATTTGTGGGCCCCCACTCGCTGGTCGAAGTTCTCCGTGTCCGCATGCAAGGGTAAGGGCACCCCATGGGGTACATAAGCTGGCTACCTCCCACAGTGGAGTTCTTTCCCCCCAAATTTTGAACTTTTTCTGGCCTAGCACTACTCTAGCCCAGATCTTCTGTTTAAAACGTTTGCAAATCTTCTAGGAAGCGCGCATCACCCCTATCAATCCCCCTCCTCCGCTGCTGGATCAGGTGGACTAATACAAGAGGTCAAAGTACTTTCTCTTTCGCACTAAATCAACAAATCCGAAAAAACTCCAAAAAAACCAAAAAAAAAACCAACTTTAAGTTATCATGACTCCCCCTACTGCTCAAGTTTCTTCTGTTGCCGTCGAGGTTCCTTCTTCGACTGGCTCTAATAAGTCTGGCGTCACTTCGGTGCACGTCAACACTGACAAGACCAACATCACTGACGACGCGATCTACTCCAAGTACGTGTACGAGAATGCCAACGTCAAGCGCTTGCCTGGCGGCAAGTACGATGTTACTCCTACCAAGACTGAGTACGACTTTAAGCTCGACTCCAAGGTGCCTCGCACCGGTGTCATGCTGGTCGGTCTTGGCGGTAACAACGGTTCGACTTTCCTTGCTTCCGTGCTGGCCAACCGCCACAATGTCTCGTTCACCAACAAGACCGGCGTTGTTGAGCCCAACTACTTTGGTTCCGTCACCCAGTCTTCGACTCTTTACCTTGGCGTGGACGACAATGGCAAGGACGTGTATGCTCCTTTCAACTCCGTTGTCCCCATGCTCCACCCCAACGACCTTGTTGTTGGCGGTTGGGATATCTCCAAGGCCAACTTGGCCGATGCCATGAAGCGGGCCCAGGTTCTGGACTACGATTTGCAGCGCCAGCTCGCAAAGGAAATGTCCACCACCGTGCCGCTGCCTAGTATCTACTATCCCGACTTTATTGCTGCCAACCAGAGTGCCCGTGCCGACAATGTCATTGGCGGCACCGACAAGTGGCAGCATGTGGAGCAGATCCGCAAGGACATTCGCGACTTTAAGGAGCACAACGCTCTGGACAAGGTGATTGTTCTGTGGACCGCCAACACCGAGCGTTACGCCGAGATCATTCCTGGCATCAACGACACTGCTGAGAACCTCTTGAAGGCCGTCAAGGACTCGCACGACGAGGTGTCGCCCTCGACCATCTTTGCTATTGCATCGATTCTGGAGGGTGTGCCCTACATCAACGGGTCTCCCCAAAACACGTTTGTGCCCGGCTGCATTGAGCTTGCTGAGCAGAACGATGCGTTTATTGGTGGTGACGACTTCAAGTCCGGCCAGACCAAGATCAAGTCCGTGTTGGCCCAGTACCTGGTTGACGCCGGTATTCGACCGGTGTCGATTGCCTCGTACAACCATCTGGGTAACAACGACGGCTTCAACTTGTCTGCGCCGCAGCAGTTCCGGTCTAAGGAGATCTCCAAGGCTTCTGTTGTCGACGACATGATTGAAAGCAACCATATTCTGTACAATGACAAGCTGGGCAAGAAGGTTGATCACTGCATTGTGATCAAGTACGTCCCTGCTGTCGGTGATTCCAAGGTCGCTATGGACGAGTACCATTCCGAGCTGATGCTGGGTGGCCACAACACTGTGAGCATCCACAATGTCTGCGAGGACTCGTTGCTGGCCACGCCTTTGATCATCGACTTGGTGGTCATGGCCGAATTCTTGTCGCGCGTGTCGTACAAGAAGGCCGAGGACACCGAGACAGAGTACCTGAAGCTTCATTCCGTGCTGTCGTTCTTGTCGTACTGGCTCAAGGCCCCGCTCACCCGTCCTGGCTATGACGCTGTCAATGGCCTGAACAAGCAGCGGTCGGCATTGGAGAACTTGATTCGAGGCCTCGTGGGTCTCGCCCCCATCAACGATCTGAAGTTTGAGGAGCGACTGCAGTAGTGCCGCAGCTCGCGCCCCAAACGGACCCTGGTAACAAGCCCTGACGCTTGTGCCGGTATGGCTAGTCCTCAACGGACCTGCCGCCATGGTCTTACAGCAGCCAGATCTGCGATTGGGGCTCTCCCCTTTTATTAATTAAGTAGGAATATATAGTCAACAAAACCCCCTTTTATGGGACAAAAAAGAAAACAACTCCGTGGCTCGCGCGCAACGGCTGTTTTTTACCGGGCTTGGCGGCGGTCGTATAGCTTGGCGAAATATGCATGCTATATGCAGCCGTGAGTAATATATTCAGATCCTCGGGTCCACATTCCCATCAAAGTAGACCAGAGGAGGCGCAGGCACTTTTTCTTGTCCGTTGTAACAAACACATTATGGGAAAGATTGATCGGCGTAGAATCCAGGCGGCCTTTTGGGCGCCCCAAGACAAGCTTGAAGAGAAGACGGGCGACGATGCTGGTGCCGTAGAAGCCGCAGGCGAAGAGACAGGTGAGACGAACGCATTCCGCCCCGGACTCAAGTTCTACATGTCGTTTTGCGTGTTTATCGCACTGAGTCTGTTGGTAGCAATTGATATGACGGCGGTGGGTGTGGCTTTGTTGCCGATCTCACAGCATCTGCAGAGCACCACCACGCAGTCGGAATGGATCGGCAACGGTTATATGATCACTGCCTGTGCATTCCAATTGTTTTATTCCAGTCTTTCTGATATTTATGGCCGTCTGCCTCTAGTCATGGTCTCCTTTTCGTTATTCTTCCTTGGCGGTCTCATCTGCGGAGTTTCGCACAACATCCAAGCCATGCTGGCGGGTCGCGTGATCCAAGGTATTGGGGCTGCAGGAACGCTTGTGCTTCCTGAGGTATTTATTGCCGATGTGGTTCCTCTACGCCAGCGTGGTGTTTACTATGGCATTCTTGGTGTTGCATGGGCCGTTGGTGCCGGCATTGGCCCTATTCTTGGCGGTGGGTTTGCGGAAAAGGTTACCTGGCGCTGGATTTTCTACATCAATTTGCCTATTGCCGGAATCTCGCTTATCCTGACGCCCTTTGTGCTCAAGCTCAAGCTGCAGAAAACTACCAAGAAGGAGAAGCTGGCTTCTGTTGATTTCGTGGGCAACCTGATCTTCTTGGCCGCCTCCACTTTGGTCGTCCTGGGCCTAAGCTTTGGCGGTGTCACATACCCCTGGAGCTCTGCGGGAACTCTTGCGCCGCTGATTATCGGATTGGTTCTGTTTGTGGTGGTGGGCGTATATGAGCACTATATCCCCGAGAAGCCTATGGTGAATATGCGGATGTTTGCCAGCAAAGATGCTGTGCTTGCCTATATTCAGAACATTCTGCAGTCAATCGCGCTGTCTGGTATTCTTTATTACCTGCCCATGTACTACCAGGGAGTTTTGCTTTACAACCCTCTCTTTACTGGCTTGGCTCTCCTGCCCGAAGCTGTACTGGTCACTCCGTCCGCCCTGCTTGTTGGTGTGTGGATCCAGCGGACCATGCACTACCACAGCACCACTTGGATTGCATTCATTGTCTCGGTGATGGGTATGGGTCTGTTTTACTTGCTGGACGAAAACACCACCGTCGGCCAATGGATTGGTATCAGTATTCCTGGAAGTCTGGGTATTGGTGCTCTATATTCGTCTTTGAGCACTGCCGTGCTTGCCCCGCTCTCGCCCGAACTGTGGACTGATTCCGCTGCGTTCATGTCTTTCAGTCGGAGCTTGGGCGAGGCTCTAGGTGTGGCCATTGGCGGTGCCGTGTTTGCCAGTCAGATGCGCGACCGGGTGGCCAAGATCGGGGCTTTGGACGTGGATGCCACCAAAGTGCTTGAGCTGGTGGCTTATATCGAGGAGCTGCCCCAAGGCGATATCCGTAGTGCGTTGATGGATGCATTGGTAGAGAGTCTGCGCACCCTCTATATTGTGTTCACCGTCATTCTCGGTATTGGTCTTATTCTTTGTCTGTTTATCAAGGAATACACGCTGGATGTCGAGAGCACTCCTCTCCAGGGCATCGAAGAGTAGAAACCATCTAGAACTGTACATATATGATGGGCTACTCTTGCGAAGGCAGGGTTGGAAATTAATTATATCTTTTAGAAGCAAGTATATAGAAGAGAAACAAAGTGAGTCCTTTTTATTATAATTTTCTTAGAAAGCGGCCAGCGCTATTCAGACACCACAGCCTTTTTCTGGCTGCTGTAGTAGTTGAGCATTTGGTCGCGGTCCCGGACAATCTCCCGCAGCTCGTCAATCTCGGCCAAGAGCTCGTTCTTGTCTGCAGATTGCAACGACACACGACTCTGGGCCATTTCGAGTTCTTGGTTTGCTTCCTGCATGCTGGCCACAAGGCTGCGGACCTGGTCATGCAGCGACTTGTTCTCTGCTCGCAGCGATGCTACCTCTTCTTGAAGACGGCCATTGCTGTCGGTGGTTCGCAGAGCCAACACCGATTCGAGCGAGTCGTCGGCTGCATCATCAGCCATGCCGAGGTAGATCTCTAGCTGGCCCTGGGCATCGTCGCTGCGGGCCTTCTCCCTAGAGAGTTCTTGCCGCAGGCCGGCGATCTCCTGGCGTTGATGATCTATTATTTGGGCATACCGCTCATTCACAGCACTGTCGCCGTCAAAAACGCTTGTCCGCTTTGCATTGACGGTGATATTCTTGGCCCGGGCAGCAAACCGTAGCGTATTCGACGTCTCTGTGAGAGAGTTCTTTACCAGTTGGATCGTGCACAGCACAGAAACAACCGCATTGCCCGACAACGAAGGCTGCAACAAGCGAGTGAGCTTGCTGTCACGATAGGGAACATGGCCCTGTGCGCCTTGTGACAATCTTGAGATAACTGTGCCTAAAGTCAAGAGTGACTTGTTGATAAACGAGCCCTCCTTACGGCGTTCGGCTTCGGAAACAGCCCGCTCCGAGCCTGCAAGATCGCACAAAAACAACTGAGATTGCTGCAGGCCCGCGCGGGTTGTGATCTGCACAACCGCATGCGATCGCGACGATCGCTCATTGAACTGCGTCGACGACGTGCGTCGCATTTGATCGCCGCGCGCGATGTGTTCCAAAAGCTCGTTAGCGCTGCTCACAGTCACTTCAGACAGCCCAACCGCCCGCACGCCTGTGATGGGGTCGTCTCGGAGATTCACTTCCGATGAACCGGCTCGTAGCAAGTCATTGATACGTTCATTGTAGATTTCCAAGTAGGAAACACGCACTTCCGGCCGCAAGTCACCTAGGCGTGTGGAGGAGGCAGCCGCCAGCTTCTGAAATAGCAATTCAGCCGAGCGAGGGATGATTCCAGGATCATTTTCGGTGCCTTGCATGCTGAAGGTCTTTCCCGAACCGGTCATACCATAGGCAAACATAGTGGCATTGTATCCTTCCACTACTTTGCCAATGAGACCACTGACCGAGTCGTTAAACACTTGTTCATTAGTGGACTGGCCATCGAAAACAGAGTCGAAAACATATTCACCCATCTGCGTGTTCAGGTCTGAGACCTGGTTGCTGATAATCGCGCCATCAGCTGTGTTGACGATCCAATGGTTGCTCTGGTTGGGCTCGGGCTTGGTGCGGACGGCTACTCGGATGGTCCCTTTATATGCAGGCGGGGATGTGGGTCCAGGTGAACGTGCAGACGGTGCCAAAGAAAGCCGGCTGGCGGATGAAGACAGAGACATCATGGACATTGGCCGGCGGAGCTGCCGAGGTACTGGCGTAGATACCTGAGGGGCTGGCGAAATGCTGGGGGTCGGCGGCGCGTGTTCTGAGCGCATGGCCCTCTTCATTGGGGATGGTGCCCGCATGGAAGTTCGGGAAGGGGTCGCACTCATCCAAAGTTGATTCCCTGAATTTTTTTTTAGCTGTCAAGGAGAGGACGCGGGGTGGTGGGGAGTTGCCCTGGGGGGTTGAAATATTACGGACTTTGAACAAGCTAACAAAACACACTCGAAACCAAAGGGACGCGGGTTAGGGGCCCAGTGCAATGCCCACCTTGCAAAGTGGTAATAATGGCTGGGAGGGTGCCAGGGCTGGGAGGCGCGGGAGGGCAGGGAGGCGCGGGACCGAGGCGTATCCCCCTACAAAGGGCGTTAACAAAGGGCTTCCTTCAACAAGGCTCTGGGAGTAGGGTTGGGGTACCGAACGCGAACCGCGATCCTTGGGGGGAGAGAGGCACTGGGGGGGGGGGGGGGGGGGGGGGGGGGGGGGGCGCCCCCCCCCCCCCCCCCCCCCCCCCGCGGGGGGGGGGTGGGGGGGGCTTGGTAGAGGAGGAGCCACACGCACCCTCGCCCCCCCCTCAGGGTTCGGTTGGCTGCTGCCATAAGAGGACCCGCGAAACGCTGCCACGTCTTTGTCAACAAACAATCCGAGACCCACCACCACAACATCACCATGGATAAATTTCGCGAAAAGATTGCTTCTTTGAAGCAGGAGACCGAGGAGGCCCATGAGAAGGTCGATACCGCCAACGCCAAGATCAAGGAATTGGAGGAGGACCTTCTGAAGAAGGAGCAGGAAGTGGCGTCTTTGACCCACAAGAACACCCGCCTCGAAGAGGAGGTCGAGGAGCTCGAGTCTCATCTCAAGGACGCCAAGGGACAGGCCGAGGAGGGTGCTGCCCACACCTCCGCCAAGGAGAAGCTCACCAGCAAGGTTTCCGATATGGAGACCGAGCTTGAGCAGGCCGAGGAGAAGGCCAAGGCTGCCGAGGACAAGGCCCGCCGCCTGGACGTCGAGAACGAGCACTTGCAGCGTAAGAACACCTCGACCGAGAAGGAGCGCGACGATCTCGAGGAGCAGCTGCAGGAGATCAAGCAGAAGTACACTGCTGCCCAGAACGAGCTCGAGGAGATCACCAAGCAGCTGGAGGATCTGTAAGTTGTGGACCTCTTTGCACGCGTACCTATCCCTCGATACCAAGGTCAATTGCTCAAGAATCGTTGTCGCTATGACCTTCCTTTGGATGCAGTGGAATTAACCAGGCCTTTCAACGGTTTATAATTTGTTAGCTCTTTATCTATAGTGAACCACGCCCACTTCAAGTCCATACTTGCATCACTTATATCTTTGCTACTATTTCATACTTCATGTGGGCAGGCCCAACAGGTTACAGAACTTTAAGGGTGCACGGCCTTGGCAAGACCAACAGCATTGTGGCCAAGATCGTAGATCGAGTAGAACTTACGCAAAAAGGCGTCGCCGATAATGCACAGAGGGCCAACAGGCTCAGGGATATCCATGGCAGTGATGGTGGAAATGCACGAACCACCCATGTCCAGGATATAGTCGTAAGGGGTGATGGTGAAGTTGTAGCCATCAAAGTTGAAGGTCAGGTCAGGCAGCTCGTCGCGCTTCTCGCAGTCGATGGTGTACTGGCCGCTCCACGACTTTTCGGCGCCAATCTGAGCATTCAGCATCTCGGCCAATTGGCTGGGGAAAGTCATCAGCGAGGTGCCGGTGTCGATAACAGCACCGTAGTTCTCGAGCTCGGCAGTCTCGTCGCCCAAGGTCAGAGCATCAAACTTGACCTCCCAGTAGGCCTTGCGGCGAACAGGCAGCCAGGTCACATCGCCCTTGTACAGGCCCTTGTCGACGCCGCCAAAGGCGGCAGTGCCGCCCGACGACTCGCCATCAGAGCCCAGGTAGAAGGCAAACAGAGGCTTGTCAAGCAGACCCTGGTTAATGGCATTGTAAAAGGGAGGAACAACATGGTCCTGCGAGATGGTGTCGTAGGCAAGACCCAGAATACCATCAAACTTGCCAAAGGCAAAAGCCAGACCAGGCTCGCTGGTGGTCTCGCCAAAGTCCTGATTAGGAATGACGAGAGAGCCAATCTTCAGGGTGTCCTGCGAGATGAAACCCTCAACCGAGCCCGAGCCGTAGGTGATGGAGAACTCGGTGCCATTGGCCTTGTACGATGACGACGCCGAAGAATCGTACTTGTTGTGCAGGTAGCAAGCAATCGACGAGCACTCGGTGCTGGGGACCCACAGGTTGGCGCTACCAGTATCGAGAACAACCTTGAACTCCTGAGGAGGGGTACCCAGAGAGATATCAGCAAAGTACTGGGCGTTGGCGTAGTTGGTCAACGGCACATCAATACCGCCAAAGGCAGTGACGTCGTCGCTGTTGGAATGAAGCACTCGCTGGGTGGCAGCAGACAGCTCAGAGCCCAGCTTGGCCTTGTACTTGAGAGCAAGCTGCTCAACATGGTGGGCAAACAGCTCATCCTTGTACATCTTATCATTGTCGGTACGGGAGAGCTTAGCGCTGAAAACAGCGCCTTCGGCAGCGCAGGCCAGAGCCACGGCAGCAATTGCAGTGGCAAACTTCATTTTTTTTTTTGGACAAATACGAGGGTGTGGCGGAGGCAGGTTAGTGCCTGCCCATTTAGTAACTCGTGGGTAGGGGTTATGCAGTCGCCATAGTGTAGCCAAACCGCAACGACCAAACCAGGTGGGTTGTTTTGCGGGTGCGAAACCCCGCCCGAACCCGAGATTTTCGGGGATATTTTATAGCAAATCGATACTGGCGCTTCAATTGGGCTCAATTGTAACTATTTGACACCCATCCTAAACTTTGTCAATAGCTATATGCTGCATACGGTTTTTGCGATCGCTTCCCCGATCTATACAGGCCCGCCAAGCCCACCTGAAGTGTTGGCTATTTTTCTTCTTATCCTATTCCGGTCCCTGCTGAGGTAATTCAACCCTTAACCGCCTAAAGGTGGGGCGAACCCATGGTTGGGATACGGCACGGGTGGGCAAAATGTAGTCAGCGGCCGGCGGAGGCGTTGAACCCGCCGCCGCCCGCGGCCGGTGCGAGGTAAGGGGTGTGCCGTTGGGATCAAGCTCTGGGCCGTTTCAAATCCATGCAGGGTAACTCGGAAGCTTACCAAACAAAGGGTCTATATCGCCTCCCCCAATCCCCCCCCTCCAAAGCCCGAATGTTTGGCAACTTTAGGCTCGGAAACGAGTCTGTCGGTGCCGCTGGCTCCGACGATAGCGAACAGTTCCCCAGCCACTTCAATGTCAATCGCCGCACATCGGTCTCGGCTGAATGCGTTGCTCCCCCCGGCTTTGACGACGAGCCGCCAGTGTCCTCATCCAGGCTCGCTTCAGCCTCTCCGTCGCCGGCCGTTCAGGCCGGTGCCAACGAGGCGAAACTGCGCGAAAGCCTGCGGCAGATCTTTTTGTTTGCCGGCTTGAGCGATGATGCGTTGACGCAGGTCCTGCACGCCTTGGTCGCTAGACAACATCCGGCTGGAAGCATTGTGATCCAGCAAGGTGATGAGGGTGACTATTTCTACATTGTGGAAAGCGGCACTGTCGAGTATATCAAAGATGGCGAGCGGGTTGCCGAGAGTGGTCCTGGTTCGTCCTTTGGCGAGCTGGCTCTGCTCTACAACTCACCGCGAGCTGCTACTGTGCGCAGTGTTACCGGCGTGAAGCTGTGGGCGCTTGACCGCATCACATTCAAGAACATTATGGTGCGCAAATTGGCGTCCAAGCGTGCGCATTCACGCCTGGTGCTGTCTCAGGTTGATATTCTTAAACATCTTGAGGCGGGTGCTCAGCTCAAGCTTGCCGACGCATTGCAGCCAGTCTCCTATAAGCAGGATGAGGTTGTACTGGTTGAGGGACAACCTGGTGACCACTTCTATCTTATAGATGAGGGCGAGGCCGAGGTTTCGGCCAATGGCACCGTGTTGACGCGCCTCAGGAGAGGCGACTACTTTGGTGAGCTTGCTTTGCTGTACAACACTCCTCGTAACGCGACCGTGACTGCCCGCACGCCGTTGAAGCTCGAGAGCTTGGACAAACTAGGTTTCGAGCGGTTGCTGGGCCAGGACGTTGTGAACGAGCTGCGCAAGCGGGATCCCAGAAATGCATAAGAGAGGTGTGAGTGAGAGAATCAAGTTTGCCTGTTTTATATTGTTTCACCCTCGGCCCAACTGTTGTCATGTTATTTTATGTTTTTATTTCTTTACAGTTTTGGGTCTGGATTAAACCGCATTTTCTCCTGGTTGGCATGTTCTGGTTTTCCTTTTTTTTCTTATCACACCCCTTTCCTTGGCCATAATCTCCATTTGCAGTTTTTAAACACATTTTATACGTGCCGTCTATGTGCATTTGCTATAACAGCCTAACTAAAATCTGTATTTACTGTAGGTACTGGCTCTTTACTGCCAGCATCCACACAGTGGTGGTGGAAGCCACGACCAAAGGTCCTGCCAGTCCCTTGCCAAGCTGAGCAGTGCGGAACACAAGCCATTCAGAGATAAAATGGAACCCAGCGAGCAAATATGTGGACAGTGCCAAGCCGTAAAAGGCAGGCTCAGACAGATGGTAGGCGGCATAGAAGCGAACAATAGCCACCATCAACGTCCAGGTGCCAAAGGTACGGTTGCTCAATGGGGTGACCTGGTCTGGTTTACGCTCGTAAACGCGCTTGGAGAGTCTCAGGTCGCCAAGATAGCATTGAATGCTATTGAAAACTGACACTGCAGATACAAAAAGCATCCATTTCGGAAGAAGGCCCTCGGGAACGTACATGACAAAGTCATCTGATTTCCAAGCCGCCCATATACATGCATATGCATGCTGGAATGTATGGTGCGAAAGCCATACAGCTATGATATTATTTAATAAATAATAGATTACAATAAATTGAGAGACAGATTCCAATCTCGCGTCACATCCCACCAATTTGAGCTAAGATTCGCTTCTCGTCGTCGGTATACCTCGTTGAGCACAGCGGTTGCAGAAACATACGTAGACAACCCACATGCCCTCATTTCCGAGATCCACTTTGTGTATCGCTCACGTAGAAGAACATTGGAGGTCTCCACTTCGCATCCGCAAATGAACCCCGCAAACATAAACGGGACCGCCAAGGGCCGGGTTCTGCCCCGATTCATCTCGTTCATGTTCTCCAAGAGTTCGATAACCCGCTCAAGGGCAGGCTGCAAAAGCGCACGATTGACATCTTTGGTGAGTCGGTAATGATATACGACAAGCGCTTCGTGGCACGCCAGAGCGTGGTGGCGAATAAGATCATTAACTTCAGGGACCAGCAGCTCCGATGCCCGAGACGACAAGTACTGGGGTTTCCAAGCTTGCAGTTGGGCCTCGACTTCGGTGGATTGCATGATTAGATCCGCGGAAAATACGGGCTTACCTCCGCTCGTCTCGCGGATATGTAGCACACGATGGGCTACCGCCACGACTTGCTTGAAAATGTATACCAACGACGGCGTCAGGCCATGAATTAGAGGAGTCGACACAGCTTCATAGTCATTATTGAGAATCAAACCTCCCGAGGGGCCGTCTAGTTCGTCGCGGACGGACTGGTTGACGTCCGAGTACTGGCTGAAATACTCCTCCAGCTGGTCCATGTCGTTCATGTAGCTCAAGGGCATCTGGCGCGACTGCAGCTTCTCCAGCTCCTGCATCGAACGTGGCTGGCTCTGGGGAATAACAACATCGTCAAATGTCTTATCTATCCAGCCATCAGATAGGGCAGACGACGCATCCTCGGATACGATACTCAGCGAATTGGCCGGTCCGATGGCGGTAACTTTCTGTAGCAACGTCAACACAACGCAGATACGATGAAGAATTTTTGCTTTGCGACTCATACGGGGGCGCGTTCGATATCGGACATTGATGAGTCGCTGGGCTGCTGCCAAGGACACATTGTCCGAAGCGTCTGTGCCCTTTACCAGATCCAAAGACGTCATGGACAATAAGGCCACTAGCAGATCCTTGTACTTGCCTACACTTTCGCCAGTAAGGCACCGGGACAGCCAGTGCTTTGCTAGTTGTTGTAGTTTGTTGCCCAAGGTCTCGTAGTACTCGAAGCCAGGACTTTTTTCCAGGTAATTCAAGCGGAGGTGAAAGGCCGCTGTGGCAGCCATCGAGTACAGGCACGTGTAACGCGCATGGGTAGTTATGCCGGTAACAGTGATATCTCCTACTGCAGATAATGCCCGGGGTAGGTAGATGGTACGCCATGGATTCCGGTTGTGAACCACGACAGTGAGCAGGGGCGTCACTTCATCCTGGTAATGAAGCAACAATTGGCGGGCAATGGCCAAGAAACGAGGGCCCGACGACATGCTGTATGTGTCATAGTTAGGAACAAATCTCAGGGTGTCAAACGGACCCGGTTCAAATAGTACTTCAAGGCCCTTGTGTTCTCTGGTCTGTTGTTCCACCTGCGCAGGTTCAGGCGTGTAGAGACTATTAAGGATATCATCGAGGTCAGCTTCAAAGCCACCTGCATGTTGCATGCCCGACAAGCCAGCTTTCGCCAGCTCCGAGGCAGAAAATAGGTCGTCTTCCAGGGAAACAGGAGTCGGGGTAGGCTCGGCCGAGGTCTCTCTTCTCTTGCGTTTCCTCCGAGAAGAGAGCCCATTTTCCAATTCTTCCTCCGGTGGCTCGAAGCCTTTAAATAAGCCAAACGGTCCGGCTACATTGGTTTCATCGCCAGATGGTTGGCTCGAATGCAACTGCATCAGTAATTCGTCTAATTCCTCGTAGGTCTCATAGAGCATGCTTGGAGGAAATTTTGCAAACTCCACTTGTCTTCGCAGCCGGTCATTGGACTTTCCATCACCATTGGGGCCAGTCCACCTCAATTTCACAGAATAGCCTTCGCATTGGATCTTTGCCTTTTCACATTGTTTGCAAGTAGGCTGGCGAAGATCACATTTGATTTTCCGGGCCCGGCATGTCCAACAGCCGGTGAACGATTTTGTTCTTGCGCGGGCTGTCATAAAATGCTATAACTTCGACGCGTGAAGCTCCGTACCCAATCACTGGATATTGTTCTTGTAGCCGGTGTTCGAATACCTCGTCTTGGTGGCCCGCGATATTTTTTTTGGTAATCCCCAAGCTCCATCGGGTTTACATTCAAGCGATGCACATGCGGGAGCGAGATGTGTCAGCTACCTATTTACCGCCATCTCCCACGCGACCAGGTTCCCAAGCTAAGTCATGCCTCCAGAGACTCGGCGTCGCAAGCGCACGAATCTATTCACTAAAGATTGTAAGTACCGATACTGTTTCCTAAAACGCCTTTATAAGAGTCTGGACTAACTCAGTGCGAGCATTGTTATATGCCTATGGCGATGTAATGAGCCCCTACCCCGAGACCATTGCCGTTTTGGAAGATATTCTTGAAGAGTACATTACTTCAATCTGCCTCGAAGCCTATAGAGTCGCACGGGCAGCCAACCGGCAAAAGCTTAAGGTCGATGATTTCAAGTTTGCGCTTCGACATGACCCCAAAAAGCTCGGCCGTGTAGAGGAACTGTTGCTGCTGCAAAAGGAAATTGAGACTGCTCGGAAACAAATTGATAATTCCGAAGGCAAGCTGCTGTCGAAAACATACGACGAAAAAGATGAAAAGGAGGATCGTGAAAAGGAACAAAAGAAGGAACGTGAAGACAGCAAGAAGAGCAAAGACAAGGATAAGGATAAAGACAAGGACACCGACAAGGATAAGGATAAGGATTCCGGCGATAAGACCAAGGATAAAGAAAAGAAATGATAAAGAGTAAAGAGTAAAGAGAAAAAAAAGCTACGTGCTGGCGCGTATATGCAAATATAAGTTTAATTTTTGTTGTTGTTTAGCTTCGGAGAACCCCTCACAGTTCAACGTGCGAGCTCACAACCGTATACTGACGGCCAATGAACTTGTTCCAGTAGATGTTCAAGTAGAACACAAAGAACCGGAACATGTTCTTGGGCATGTCAATGTAGGATCGGCCAATGAATCTCAGAGCCTCGCCAACCTCTTGGAGGCCGAGTCGCAGCTGGTAGCGGAAGGACTTTTTGTTGATGTACTGGCCCTCGACCTCTCTGCCAAAGTAGTTGACGGCGTTGATTGAGTGAGAAAGACGAGCGAATGTCTGCACCAATGCTACGAGCTCACTGCGGCGGAACTCGGAGAGAACCTCGCGAACCGCCACGGGATCATCCTCGGGCTTTTCGGGCAGCTCAAACAGCAGCTTGAGGGCAGTACCATATCCAGCGGTTTGAAGCTTACTCCACAGCCGGCACCGCTCGCAGCCCACACAGCTCATGAGGGCATTGACGTTGCGCACCCGCTGGCGGAACTCTTCCTTGAGAGGCTTGGCCTGCGGCGAGTGGAACAGCCGCGTCTCGTCGATGCCGGGCTTGCCGCTGTTGAGAGTAGTGGACAGTCTCCAGAGCTCCTGGCGAACCTCGCGATCCACGTCATTGCACGTACTGGAAAAGGACATCAGCCCAATATAGTTTTGCAGTTTCGCAACCGCCCGGCTCACCAGCACATAATTGAAGTAGAGGGAGTTCAGTCGCTCGGGGAACTCGCCAACGCGGCTCATAAACTGGTCCACGTTAGGGCCCCACACGCCTGTAGTGGTGTTCAAAGAATCATAAGACAAATGAGTCGAAATACTGGCGTGCATGCCAGAGAGCATGGTGTAAAACAACCGCTGTTCGACGCACTGTGTCTCCTGGTTCATCACTTCGCAGGCAGCATCACCGCCGACCTCCTGGCGAATATGTTTTCCTTCCTGGCTTTCAGCAAAAAGACCCGCCAAAGTGCGTCCACTGGCATCAGCGTTATGCACAGGCGAGATGCCCTTGTCATTGTTAGCGTTCTCTTCGCCCGAGTAGCCAAAGCAATTCTCCTGGTAAACAGCTCTCCACACCTTATGAGCGTCGGCTCCAGAGTATCCTGTGTACCGTTCGACGTTATCGTTAAGATCAACCCAAACACCGTCGCTGTTGGCGCTCTCATCTTCGGGGTAACAATAATCATGGCGGCTATGAGTGCGGCCAAGATAAGCGTAAACACTGCGCTCCTCCGGTGCACAATCATCGACGGCATCCTCGGGTGCTTCTTTCGAAACAGAGTCCTGGCGCAGACGGCCAAGGTACTGGGCCTGCCATTTCTCAGGCAGGTCGTTATCCATGGGTTCGATGGCGCATGCACGGTTGCCGCACATGCCGCTATCGTCTTTGAAAGGGCAAAGACGGTTTGAAAGATCGACTTTCCAAACACTGAAATACCGGCTCTGGGCGGCTTCATCGATATCCGCAGAGACTTTTCGGTTCATCAGATTCACATCTTCAACGGTCAAGCAGGTGTCGCGGATCTTGGCGTCGTCGAAATCAACAATATACGGCAAATGAGCCGTTTCCTCGGTTCTTTTGGCAGAAACTCCGAGAACAGCGAGGCCAAATGCCAGAAAAGTAGCCACCTTCATTATCGATTAGGTGTAAAGGGTTGGTGTTGGATGCAGCTGGCGTATATTTCACTAGGATCCGGCGGTAAGCAGGCCCGGATAGGGGGGACAGGGTTAGTATTATATCTGTCCAGGGGGTGGTGGCAAAGATACGTGGCAGATCCCGACACAAAGAAAGTGTTCAATTTCTTTTATAACAGAAGGAACGCGAAAATGACGTGAGAGCAAGGGGTATCCAGCTATTTGTTTATATATTCACGGAAACCTCGCGGTCATTCGTGGCGTGTCGCATGGTCTGACCTGCATAAGGCCCGATGACGCAGATGCGTCTGAGCTGCATCAGCAGGCAGGCTGCTTGGGAAGAAGCCGTTTAGAAATAATTTTTTCCAAAAAGAGACCTTCACATGACCAAGCGTGCAGCCGGAGAGGCTGTGGTCGACGAGCCCAAAAAAATTAAGCTCGACAAGAAGGAAAAGAAAGAAAAGAAGGATAAGAAGGAGAAAAAGGAAAAGAAGGATAAAAAGGATAAAAAGGAAAAGAAAAACAAAGACGACAAGAAGGACAAGAGCGAGAAACATAAAGATTCAAAGTCCAAGGATGAAAAATCAAGCTCCGAAAAATCAAAGGCCGCACCCGCCATTGACGCTCCCGTGCAGACCCCATCTGCAGCCGGATCTGCTTCCGTCTCCACTCCTGCAGAAATTGCCGAGTTTGTCGAGACTAATGCAGTGGGCACAGAGGTGCCTGAGTCTGTCACAAAAATCGAGCCTTACTTGACCATGGCCCAGGTCCCGGTTGTTCCGGCCCTGAAGAAGGTCGTGAGCAAGTTCGCTAAACCTACTCCTATTCAATCGGCCACTTGGCCGTACCTTTTGTCCGGCCGGGACGTTGTTGGTGTTGCAGAGACGGGATCGGGTAAGACAATGGCATTTGGTCTGCCTGCTGCCGAAGCAATTATCACCCAAAAGCTTTCCGGAATCTCGGCTCTCATTGTCTCGCCCACCCGCGAGCTTGCTATGCAGATTGACGATAACCTCAAGCTCCTGACTGCCGAGACTGGCGTCAAGGCGACCTGTGTGTATGGCGGTGTGCCCAAGTGGGAGCAGCAGAAGGAAGTCAAGACGGCCAATATCGTTGTTGGAACTCCGGGCCGCTTGAAGGACCTGATCAGCGACGGCTCGCTTAATACGTCCAAGATCAAGTATCTTGTTCTTGATGAGGCTGACCGCATGCTTGAAAAGGGTTTCGAGGAAGACATGAAGCAGATTGTCGGCAGTGTGCCCTCCACAAACCGCCAAACCGTCATGTTCACTGCGACCTGGCCTCCCCAGGTTCGTGACCTTGCCTCTACCTTCATGAACAACAAGGTGATCAAGGTCTCGATTGGTGATGCCGACGAGCTGGCTGCCAACAAGCGCATCACGCAGATTGTTGAGGTCATTGATCCTCGGGATAAGGAGCACAAGTTCCTGGATATCCTGCGCAACTACACCAAGCAGGACCCCAAGCAAAAGATTCTGATCTTTGCCTTGTACAAGAAGGAGGCCACTCGTATTGAGCAGCTGCTGACTCGCAAGGGCTACCATGTTGCCGCTATTCATGGCGATCTGAGCCAGGCCCAGCGTACGCAGGCTTTGGACGACTTTAAGAAGGGCCGTAGCAACCTCATGTTGGCTACTGATGTGGCTGCCCGTGGTCTGGATATTCCTGCCGTCAAGGTTGTTATTAACTTGACCTTCCCGCTCACTGCTGAGGACTATGTTCACCGTATTGGCCGTACTGGCCGTGCCGGCCAGACAGGCACTGCTCACACGCTGTTTACTGATCACGAAAAGCACCTGTCTGGTGCTCTAATCAATGTTCTTACTGGCGCCAACCAGCCTGTTCCTGAGGATCTGCGCAAGTTTGGATCCCACACAAAGAAGAAGGAGCACAGCCTGTACGGAGCGTTTTTCAAGAACGTTGATCCGTCTGCCAAAGCCAAAAAGATCAAGTTTGATTAATAGAATAATATTACTATAGAGTTACCGTATAAACTATTGACTAAAATGGAAAGCCTGTAGCTCGGACCTAGACCGGGCTTGCCCAAGTCCAAAACATATATGGCCCTTACCCTCTCCACTAAACCACGGCCAAAGTTACTAACGAATAGTTATGTCGGAATTTGGCGATATTAAACTGGTGGGATTCCACCAGTCCGCAAAGCATAAGGTGCTCACAGAGGAATTGGCCGATAACATTCGCGGTTTGATTCCTCCTCGTCTTCAAGCCACGTCCGAATGGCACCTTGAGTACAGTCTCGAGCAGGATGGCGCTTCGTTGATGACCCTGTACGACCGGGTTAAGCCAGTGTCCAAAAAACACCATGGCTATGTGCTTGTTGTGCGTGATTCTTTGGGAGGTGTCTTTGGTGCCTATGCAAACGAGTATTTCCATCCCAAGGATCATCAGCGGTACTATGGCAATGCCGATTGCTTCCTCTGGAAGACTACAGAGTCCAATGGCAATGTGCGCTTTGAGGCCTACCCTTATACTGGTGTCAATGACTTTGTTATTTTCTGTACCTCCAAGTTTTTGTCCCTTGGAGGCGGTGACGGCCACTATGGGCTCTGGCTCGACGATGACCTTGACAATGGCGTTACCTACAGAAGCTTGACGTTTGGCAACGAGCCGCTCAGCAAGGAAGGCAACAAGTTCCAGGTTCTTGCCGTTGAGGTCTGGCGTATTTAGATTTTAGGTTTGTTTTAAGATGTACTACGAAGAGAATGAAGCGTGATTCTATAAGGCCCCTGGTCTTATACGGTCTTTGGCAGCGGCATACTCAATGGGGTACGAGACCCTGGCTCTGGACTCTATTGAGGTGATCTTCTTTTGGAGCCAATCCAAATCGGCGTTTATTTGCTTCAAGAGCTGTTTTCCATATGTGGCTCTTTCCTTGATGGTTGGAAGCCGCTCAATGGCTTGTTCGGTAAGGAGATCAAGGTCATGTGTAGCTGAGTTCAGTAGACCAGACAGCTGCGCCTGCACAGCTAGTGCCCGGTCCAAGGGAAGCGGGCTAAAGGCTTCTTCCAACTGGCTCGTCACAGTTTGAATAGGGAAATCCTGCTCAACATCAATTGACGCTGCCGAGCCTGCATAAGAGCTGGACACTGTCGAAGCTGGAGACCCTGCGCCAGTCATGACAAAGGCTCTCTGTCTCCAATACACGCTTAAATCATATCAATAAAAGGATTGCAAAAGCTAATCTCTAGGATTAAGAGTCTATTTGTTTTTATCAATATTAGTATCTTCGGGAGTGTCCGACTTTGTATGTACAGGCTTTAAGCTCAGACTGGGCACCGTCAGGTGTAAGCAGCTGACATGGAGAGCCGGCTACGCCCGTTTGGCCTGATGTTTGAGCGGTCGCTCAACGGCCTCATCAAGGGCCTGCGATCTCGCAAAGATCCAGACGCTCTTGCCAAATATATCAAGCGGGTGATTGCCGAATGCCGCGAAGAGGTCCGGTCGCCCGATCTGGACGTCAAGGCCATGGCCGTGCTTAAGCTGGCATACCTCGAGATGTATGGCTACGACATGACGTGGGCCGGGTTCCATGTTTTAGAGGTGATGTCGTCGCCTAAATTCCAGCAAAAGCGGGTGGGATATCTCGCGGCGATGCAGAGTTTCCGCGAAGACCCGGAACTGTTGATGCTGGCCACCAACCTTTTGAAGACAGACTTGGCCAGCCCGCACCAGGAGCGCGTAGGAATCGCCTTGAGCGGCTTGGCAGCCATTGTGACCCCTCTGTTGGCTGCCGATGTAACCGATGATATTGTGAAAATGCTCAACCACTCCAAGGCATACGTTCGCAAAAAGGCCGTCCTGACCATGTACAAGATTGTGCTGCAGTATCCCGAGGCCATCTCGGTAATGATGCCGCGACTGCGCGACAAATTGGATGATGAGGATATGTCGGTGGTGTCTGCTACGGTGAATGTAATTTGCGAGCTTTCTTACCAGACCACGGTCTCCCGCAGTTACCTCGAGTTGGCACCGCCGCTGTTTGAGCTGCTCACCAGCACTCAGAATAACTGGATGCACATCAAGATCCTCAAGTTATTTGCATCGTTTTCCTTGCAGGAGCCGCGCCTCAAGCCAAAGCTGTCGTCGCATATTGTGCATGTGATTGAGACCACTGAGGCGACCTCGTTGTTGTACGAGGCGGTGTCTGCTTTACTCAAAGGAGGTATGATCGAATACGACGACTATGAACGGGCCCGGCTCTGCGTGAACAAGCTTCGTGGTCTCATGGATACAATGGACCCGAACTTGCAGTATGTTAGTCTTAGCGCGCTGTCGCAGTTGGCCAAGATCAACCCCGACTTTCTGAGTGGGGAGCATGAACTGGTTCTTAAATGCATTGACGACGACGATATGTCGCTACGCCGCAAGGTCTTGGAGATGTTGGCTGCTATTGTAACTGAAGATAACCTCGTGGATATCGTCACGCAATTGGTCGACCAGCTGCGCCAGCCAGATATGCTCACCGTGTCCCCCGAGTACAAGGCGGTTCTTGTTCAGACGGTGGTGGGGCTGTGTTCGGCTAATAACTACGATCGTCTGCCTAACTTTGAATGGTACACAGAAACTCTTGTGGAGCTGGCTCTCTTGGGTTCCGCGCAAGTCACCGAGGCGAGCGCCATCGTGGGCAACCAGCTGCAAAACGTGGCCCTACGCGTCAAATCGGTAAGAGGACTGGTTGTGAATGCTTGCTTGAATCTATCGCTGAATTCGCAGCTGGTCAGCAAACAGCCGCAGCTGCTCGACTATACACTCTGGACAATTGGCGAGTATATTTCTGACTACCTCAGCTCGGCCCAAGCTGGCCCGGGAATTCTCGAGTCGCTTGAGAAACTGCCGCCAAGGATCATCTCAGTGCCTGCGATCGGGAAGGTATTCACTCGATATGTGGGCTTGGTGAGCAACTGGTCTCAAGAAACTGCTGTAACCGTCGGGGAGACCGTGGACTCGATTGTGGAGTACTTGCAGAAACTCGCCTCGAGTGCCGACTTTGAGATCCAGGAGCGCGCCGTCCAGTTCTTGGAACTGTTCAGGCTCGCCGCAGAGGCTGTGGCAGCCCATCCCACCGATTCGGAGGGCCCTCCTGCCCTTTTAACTGTCGCGTTCCCGTCGCTGTTTGATGGCCTGGAAATCACACCCGTCGCCATCACTACCCAAGCCCGGATTGCTTTGCCCGATACTTTGGATCTGTCACAGCCCATTGAGCTGCCTGACGTGTCATTCAGCGAGTGTGAAGATGATGAGATCGACTGGCCCGTGGAGCCCGAAGAACAGCCCGAAGAGGAGGTGGTTCCGTCTCGTCGCGATCCGCGAAACGACCCTTTCTACATTCCAAAGTCCACAGACGAATACTCGGATGATAGCCGTAGTGCCAGCGCTAGCTATGGTGCCAGCACGCGGGCCAGCCGGAGTGCCAGCCAAAGCCAGGGTGTCAGCCGCAGCGGCAGTCGCAGCGGAAGCCATGCCCCCAGTACACGGGCTAGTCTGGAGCAAAGCCGTGAAGCTAGCATTGAGACCGAGCCGGTGAAGCGCAAGAAGGTGCAGAAGGTCAAAGTAGAGATTGCTCAAGATGAGGATGTGGATGGCGCTATGCCTGAAGAGGCGGTCTCAAAGACAAGCAAAAGCAACGGAAAGCAGCCTCTGTTTAGGTTGAATGCTCGCTTGGGTCCCCTTCCGGCATCTCTCGATAGCCCCACGGCATCTACTGGCGACGAGGTTGTTGTCAAACACAAGAAGGTCAAGTCGAAAAAGTCGAAAAGCGACAAGTCCAAGAGCGACAAGTCGAAAAGCGAAAAGTCTAAAAAGAAAAAGAAAGAGATTGCTCCTTTGGAGTAAACCGTGTTATATAAATGTCTTATTCAAGTATTCATTCTGTTGAACTACCCTTGTCATGTGCCATACACGCGTAAGTTACTTAAGATGCATGCGTACATGGGACAGAGGTTTGACTAGTCATTGGGCATGTTTACGGTCACGGAGCCGGTGGTTATCGCTGGTATCCAAAGTTACATTGCTGCGGTCGTTAAAATATCCGAGCTGGTCTCGTTGAGGATCGAAAATGACCAGCTTCAGTTCAGTGCGATCAATTCGTCTCAGTCCGTGGAGACGCGGGGCCGGTTCACTGGCCTGGGCACTGTTTCCGGGGCTCGCAAAAGCGCGAATATCCGGGCCCGGGCTGTCGAGGCTATTCTCAACCGAGATCCCTCAGAGCCAATATCAGCTCTTAAAGTAACCATCGACACGGCTCGCGAGGCCCAAGTGGTGGAATTTGCAATTGTTACCGGCTCGCGACTCCACAAGTCATATACTGTTCCTTGTCTCAGCAGCTCAGGGAACCAAGGAAGTATTGCGGCTCGACTAGATGCTGAGATTCCTTACTATTTCAGCTGTCAGTTGGATATAATAAAGGGTATTCTTCGCAATTGCATGCTAGCTGCTGAAGAGGCGGAACTGTTCTTCGACGCATCTTCCCGAGAAGTGGCATTTCGAGCCTACCGCGACAAGTCTCGTGTAGAAAAGAGCTCTCGCAGCGTCGGAGTGGACACATCGGTGCGGCTACCGTTTTCGAGATTCGACTCGCTAAGGGTGCTGGCGCCCTGGGCAGCCTCGTTTCGACTCAAAGAGTTTCGCACCATGATCCAATTGTTTGATGTGATGGAACAGCAGGGGCCTGTAGAAGTCGCCCTGAGTAGTCCAGGCAAGCCCTTGTTGTTCCAAGCCAACCATTCAACCCAGAAGGATATGGCATTGATGTTTCTGTTTCTGACTCGGCCGGCCCGAGCCAAGCTCCAGAACGCCTCCGCTAGCATGATCGATCTCGGCAACCAGCCGCTCAATGCGCGATCAGCGTCTCATGTGAGCATTCTGAGGCCCCCATCCTTTGCATCGCGGCAAGGCTCAACTGCCACAAGTATCCTAGAGTCGTTTGAACAAGAGTCGTCTCGACCCTCATCTCGACCGTCGTCTCGAGTGTCAAACGGACCATCCCGGCCATCATCGCGACGGTCATTGGACCCCACGTCCAATACTTCAACAATTGACCTGAATCAAGCCCGATCGTTTCGCAGTAATGTTTCGACTAGAACCTCGATGGCTGAAGATGGTGCGTTGGAGCCTGCTCCTCGAGACCTAGAGATTGGCATGACTCAAGATGCGTCGCAGGCAATAGGATTGTTTGATGTTGAAGACGATGATCCAGAAAGTATCTTTGTGGATGAACTGCCGCCAGTCAAGTCGCGAAGAATTCAATGAGCTCTAGGTACCAGAACCATGTCTATATACGTCTATTTCATTTTATTCACTTGCGTTTACTCGGACTTGGTCTCAGACGGTTTGTTTTCGTGATCAACATCGTAACGGTACTTGACGTACCGTGCGCCTTGGGTCAGCTGTGCAATCTCGTTCACAAAATGGCAGCCAAACAGCAGCGGGTTCCAGGGACGCACCTGCGTACTGTAACGCATAAACACCAGCGAATATAGAATCAAAGAGCCGGTCATAGGGCCCGAAATCAGGCTTGGGTCTTTCTTAAGGTCCATGATGGCAGCCAACGGAATACCAAAGTTGGACACAGGTCCCCAAAAGTGGGTCGAACAGAGGTCTGAAGTTAGCACTTTTTCCGTATCCAACAAGTTTAATACTTACATTTCAGAAACTGCTTGCTGAAAATATAGTCACTGGCTTTCTTGAATGTGCTTCCGAGGGTCATTTTTCAATTTAGCCAATCCAGGTCGGGTTAATAAGTGATCCTGGTGGGATTGTTGACTTAATCGTGCTGTGCGGGGTTGGCCCACAGATTGGAATAATTACCATCTCCTCGGGGACATAGCTGATAACAGAAAAAAAATTACTTCGATGTCAGACGAGAATCTGCCCATCCAAATAAACCCAGACGAATCTGGTATCCCTAATCAGATAATTGTTGAAAAGTCTGAATGCCAAGATGGCGAGGAACTGAGCAAAGATGCTGAATCTACCGCTGCTGAATCTACCTCTGCTGAAGCCAAAGCCTCGGTCGAAAACACAGTCTCTACTGAAAACGCAGCCCCGAACTTAACCTCTACTGAAAATGAAGGAACTGAGCCTCCTGCAAAAAAAGCGAAAAAACTCGACGGCTCGTTGGATAAAGTCAATCCTGCTGTGTTAGAGGCTTCTAAAGACGTTGAGATCTGGATTGCCGAACGCCGCAAGAATTGGCCAACAAAACAGCGTATTGCCGAACGCAAAGAGCAAGCAGTCAAAGATGCCGAAGCTGGAATCGCCAACAAACCTGCATCCACTCCTGCAGGACCCCAGAAACCAGCCGCTCGGCCCTGTCGTTATTTTGCTCGCGGCAAATGCCGGGCCGGCGATTCGTGTCGTTTTTCCCATGCATCCCCTGGCGAGGGGCCAAGGCCCGTAGAGCAGGGCTCACGGGTCTATAAACGCTTTGAAGCTCCAGTTCGGTCTTCCCTCTTTGTGAAACTCGTTCAAAGTGACCACGATGCCGAGGATCTGCGGGTCTTGTCGGTAATTAACGATCTCTATAAGCAGGGCTGTCTTAATTGACCTTATTTATCTTTTTCCTCCTGTTGTACATATCAAAAATCATTATATCTCTGCAGAGGGATCCTTGAAGCTTAAATTAGGGGTAGGTGCCGGGTTCGGGTCCAAAATAGCCTACATCAGGGACCAACAGGCGAGTTGCCGTGCCCTCAGCATCACCATTGGCGAAGGGAACAGTATTTCCCCACCAGTCGATCTCCGCCAAATGGTTGTACTCGGTAGCGAAGAACATGATCAGGGCTCCGTAGACAATACCGACGATCCAACCATTGTAAAGAATGTAGTTGTACTTGCGCCACCAAAGAGGGAAGCGGCGTTTCACAAAGCCGTTGAAGAACAAAGCCAAGTACAAGTTGGGGATATAATAGCTGAAGTTGTAGGGAGCCCACGAAATGCAACCAACCATAATGACGATTTCGTTGACCTCTCTGAGCCAGTGGAGGCTCTTGTAACGAGGAATCAGGAACCGGCGAACAACCCAGAGCACCAGAGGAATGCATGCACCGATCAGGAAACACCACTTCATAGTGGGGTACAAGAAGTCAAACACACGGCGAGGACCGATGGTACCCCAGATAACAGCGGCATTGAAGTAGGTACGAGTTCCCTGGCAAGTGAACTTCTGTCGGTTACTGGGGTCGCACAGATCGCGCACACCGCCGTTCAACTGCCAGTAAATCAAACCAGCCTGCACGAATGAGGTGCAGATAACCGAAATAGTCTGCAGACGGAATAAGGAGCGAGGAGCAATGCCGGTGTAATGGCTCTGCTTTTGGTTTGTGATATAATTATCAGTCTGAGCCAAGAAGTTCGTGGCGTAGACTTTGGAAACCATAAGTGCGTTGCCATTTCCAGGAAGAGCGTAACCAATGATCAACTCGAACAAAACGTTGATATCCATGGAGTAGTTTGTGGTCGAGTAAAGCAAACCGGTAGGAATGGTAAACACAATAGCCAGAGCCATACCGAAGAAGATGGTCCACACTGGCGTCTGAGTGAACTTGTAATGCTCAACAGTGGCAATGGCCATGCCTAGCGAGGCCAAAAGCATACCAATGAACCACCACTCAGGCACTTCCTTGTGAGAACGCTGAGCCCGCGAGAACCGGTCCTGACACGACTCGAGAGCTTTCTTGGGGTTCTTTACCGTCTTTACGAACAGCTTGCAAGAATCCCACATTTGCTTGCCATAATTCAGAAGCGCATAGACAATCATCGCAGGATAGAACATAAAGAATGCACCATAGTTGACAATATTACCGGCCGAGTAGAAAGGCAGCGAGTAATTTTGGTACTTCTCTTCATCCAAAAGATTCTTGGAGTCCAACAGCTTCGTTACTCTGAAGGGGTTGCCATCGTTCGCAAATAGCGTATTGGTGTTAATGGGGATGTAGGACGACCAGCGCACATTAGTGTACCAAATAATGACAATGGCAAAGAAACTGATGAGCATGCCGACCATCTGGTTGACGGTGGCATAGAGAGGTGCAATCATACCGCCACTGTTGGCAATATTGAAATCAAAGGTGGACCAAGGATTCAAGCCGAGGCCACTGATCATACCGGTCATGGCTTGGAGGTTCACGTTATCGGGAGCAATCCAAGCGAGCCAGTCAAAGTAGCTGAGAGCCTGGAACACAAAGTTAGTGATCCAGTACCACACAAACATGAGCCAAGCGGCAATCCAAAAGAGCTCAACACGCAGAAGCTTCCAGCCATTGGTGTTTGTACGATCATCTTGAGACATTAGAGCACGATTCAGGGTAATTGTGGGCAAAACGGAGTACCAAACGCAAGTTTCAGGATAGACCAGGAACACACGCATAAGACCGGCAATACCGAAACCCATGAAGGCAGAAGAGAGAATAATCATGATCATGTAGCCAAAGTCAGCAGCTTCAGCAATACCAAAAAAGAATTCGTTATTCTGAGCGAAGATAGCATACTGAGCATAAGGGCTTCCCAGAGAAACGGATACGGTCAGGGTGGCCAGCATCTGCTCTTTGAAGGTCCAAGGACCAGGGTTGATGGCAAGCTTCTTGCCCTTCCATAGCGGGATTGACCAGCGAGGCAGCAGTGACCACAGACGGCCACAGCCAAGAAGAATAATCTGAATAGCACCAAGCGAAATGGTAACGCTGGGGAAACGTGCCTGGAAGAAAGTATCAAGACACGCACCGGCGCATGCCCAAATAATACCCAGAACGTAAACACGCAATGTCTCGGCATATTCACTGGGCTCGTCGATCGGCCGAGTAGCAGCGCGGACCTCAGGATAGATCGACCAATCGTCGATCAAGAATGCCTCGAACTTCACGGCATACTCCCAGTCAGTCTCAGTTTGGCCGGGAAGTGGGCCCTTGGCAAGCTGTTGCAAGAGCGCATACTTTGAGCGGTCAACACATGGGTCGTCCTTGTGCTCAATAACAGCCCGCTTGACTGACTCTAGAGCCTGTTCAAAGGTGCGGTCATCCAAGTGGGCCGCAATGAGCTCTAGATCTTCGTCTGTGAAGGACGCGTCAAACTGCTCGGCTGCGCGTTTGAGCTCCACTACATCGGCCTTGAGACCTTCCTGAATTATCGGGACCTTCGCTGCACCTCCGTGCGACAGGTCGCTATCAGAGGCGGAATCACCAGGGAAATGTGTTTTCTCCATAAATTTAAATCAGCAAGATCACAAAATCTCGGTGAGCCTAGAGGGCTAGTAGTGGCATTTATATACAGTGCAGGTTGGTGCCGTATAGAAGGTGCATATCATTTGCTGCTATGGCTGGGTCTCCTGATAGAACCCGTGCCCAAGACGCACGTCCACAACTAAAGTCTTGGCCGAACTCAACCGTCATTCTTAGGGGAACAGGAGTATTTAGGTTGGACTGCTAATATGATGTCCTTATTAGTATATTGCGCGAGCTTAAGAAGTCAACGCCCAGGAATAGGTCGTTTGGTTCTGGTTGTATTACGGTTCGCAGATAGCTTGCAGGTTAGGCTGCCGTACGGCGCGATCGATGGGTTGTGGATGCATACCCTCCACCCTTGAAAGCTACCAAACTACGTCATCTAGCCGATTTTGAGGTCCTTAATGCTTCTAGGGTCGCGCAAACCTCTTGGCTATATACTCGGAAAAATGTGGCCGGTCGTGATACACTTACTAGTTACGGCCGCACTGTAAAATAGCTAACAATAAACCTTCAATATCACTATTCCAGCAAGTTGTCTTATCGTCGGTTGAATCCTTTGTTATGCACAATGCATCGGCTTATCAGGGAGGGTTATGACGCGTGTCGGGCAGAAGAAGAGCCGTTGCCTATCTAGCTAAACACCGAGCACCAAGCTCAAAGGACTTCGTTTACAAGTCCTAGCAAATGATGAACCCTTGGTATGGCTGTAAGAGTTTCCTATGCAAGTTTGCTGTAGGAGGACGTCGTATCGTGAACTGACCACATGCATGATCGAAGTCCGAGGTGCTATCGGAAAGTTATATGAGGAAGCTATATCGGGGAGCTATCTCGGAAAGTTATACGTGGAAGAGTACGACCAGCATATCAATGTCGGGACTTAAATATGCTCTAGTTTTGGAGTTTAGAAATATCGATGCCGGTGTCATTCTACCTGGTTCGTCACACGATCGGGGATTGCAAACAGACGTCTGTCAACGCGAAAAGCAAGTTCTCAAAAGTGGACCAAAGGAAGGTAAATGGTCATCTATTGGTTACAGAGCATGTCTTTAGAAATTTTGTGCCTAAATTCCACGTCTGAGGTCTCGGCCCAGACCGACTACGCAATTCCACGGGGGACGGCGCACAATGCATGACCCTACATGTACCTGGTCCTGCAACAGGGCCGTGCATAAACATGCACAGAAGAGGTGAAGCAGTCGATGTCACCATAATCCAAGATAAGAGCGATCCAATTCGGCGAAGTTTCTGAGGTTCCATAGGCAGCAGCAAATGCAGGGCCGGTCTAGGGGCGTAGAAGGAAGGAGAGTATAAAAATAGAATAGAGTACAGGTATTTAAAGTTCACCCATTAGAAGGGCTTCAGTGGCACGCGAGATATACTCCTTGCGCATGTTGAGTTTGCATCCAAACTGCTTTTCGAGCTCGGCCCGAACCGAGCGCTTAGTAATCTTGGTGAGATCGGCGGTGGCCAGGATCTCACGGATTGCTTCGGTGAGATCGGCATCGGTGGGCTGGTTGGCCATGTCTTGTTCGTCAAACAGAACCATGCTTTGAGCGCGAGACGAAGGAGCCAGCGACATCGCAGACATGGACTGTCTGCTCTGAAGCATGACGCTCTGAGCATCGACGTCGGAATCGAACTTTTCGCGGTTGTCACGGTTCTCCAGCTCGCTCTTGTAGTCGCTCCAAGTCCGAAGAGGAATATCAGCAGCGTCAAAGTTGCCTTCATCGGCAATAAGGGCTCTCTGGCCCTTCTCACCAAACACCATACGAGTGCTACCCCACGAGAAGTCATCCATGTACCAGAATGAATAGAGAGGTAGAGCCAGCGAGAAGATGGGCAGGGCGAAGATATAGACAATCATCCAACCGATCATCTCCCATTTGCGACGCAGCACGAAAATGATGGCCTGCAAACCATAGATGGCCGCAATCATTACAATCGAGGTGATGGGGATATTGTCAGTGCGGTCAACGCACAGATAGATCAGGTAGGCGAGATACGCGCAGGTGACTGGCTGAATCAAGGTACTAAACAGATCCAAAATGACCATGAAACGCATCGAGAAACAACAGAAGCCACACAGCTGGCCCATGGGCACGAGCTCGACGAGATTATGCACTGTCGAGTTAATCCAGCGACGGCGCTGCGACAAAAACACTTCCCACGAGTCAGGCGCAATGGTGTAGGCATGGGCATGGCGCAGATACTTTGTAGTGTACTGGGTGTTGAACTTGAGAAGAAGGGTGGTAAGGTAACGATCCTCACCCAAATGCAGCAAGTTCTTTGTGTGCAGAGTTCGCACCGTGTTTTCAGCATAATGCTCTACCACCGGCGTGCTCACAAACACCGGCTTGGCGGTGCGCTGCTCGTAGAGACGGTAAAGTGAGAAACAGCCGGGCAAACAGGTCACGGAACCAAACAGCGACTCAAATGCCTTTGCTAGGTTGTGCGAAATGTAGTATTCATAGACCTGAATCATAGTGATGAGCGAGTGCCGCGAGTTGCTCAGGGCAGTTTCGCCGCAAATAGCCTGGATGCGGTTATCCAACACCATTTTGCCTACCAGTTGCGACAGCGACTCTTGAGACACAACCGTATCGGCGTCTACCTGCATGAGGTACTCATAGTAGGCAGGAGACACACCAACAGTGAACTCAAAGTGGCGGTAAAGCTCGAGCTCGAACGGACTCATGGGCGCGTTATAGTGGACGCGGTTCAAGAAACGCATCAGCACCATCTGGGAATCACGCTTACCGCGGTTACCGGGGCGGAACATCTCAGTAGGCTTGCCGACCTTGACGAGAACAAGGTACGGCACCAAATGGCCACCGACCTCGTACACACCATAGTAGATCTTGCCCATGTTGTACTGCTGCTCGCCTTCTCCTAGACCTTCCAGGGGCAGCGCAGGGGGGTCTTGGCCCTCGGAGCCGCCGAGAATGTTGAGAACCATTTGGGGCGTGGTCTCTTCGTTGCCGTGACCGCGAATCATACCGTCGCAAATGACCACCAGCAGCTTGCGCTTGTCGTCGTACTTTGTGCGGGCCAGCGAGTCGATGGCACGCCGCAGGGAGGTCTCATCTTCGGTATAAACAGGAACCTGGCAAATCACAAAGCGGTCCAAATCGTCGGGGTACTCGTAGCTTCCAAACTGCAACGCAGCCAGGAACTTGATCAGCACAACCGCCACAACAAAACATGTCACGGCCAGCAAAAAGTACCGCGCAAAGAGACACCGGACAGAGCCTCGGCTATCGAGCTTGCCAATCATAAACACGTTGCGAAGACAGCGGTTCATGTTGACGCGCACGTCGTCGGAAACGCTGAGCTTCTTGTAGTGCTTGGTGATGTCCTGACCGGCATAGTTCTGGAACAGATCCATGAGTTCTGTGTCCATGAACTCCGTATCGACTGGCGGGGCCACGTACCCGGCCGGAGCTCGCGTGTAGACGTTGCCATTGACATAGTCCGTGACATCGTAGACGTAGCCATGTAGACTGGCAACCACCCGGCGTTTGCTGGAAACCATCTTGGAGATATCCTTGGGGGTGTAGCCAATATAGCTCTTGCGGTAGTTCTTGTTGAAAAACTCCATCTTGTCCAGGTACCAGTCGGGGCGAGAGTCGTTGGTGAATGATCTAAAGTCATGGTACTGTGCATTGACGTCGGTGTAGTTGGTTGGGTCGCCCAGCACAATGAACTCAGACATACTTCCGTTGACACCTCCGCAAACGGCGGAGATCTGCATGGGAAACAAGTCTGTCGAGTCTTGGCCACCATAGTTGAGAATCTCCGAGTTGGAAACAATCGACGGGTAGTGAGCATTAGCAAACTTGGTGATGTCGAAAACAACTCCTCGAATGGAGGTGTAGACCTTGGTGCTTGATTGCGACGAGTAGCCGCTAAGTTCTCCTGCCGACATGACATCCTGAAGAGGACACACCAAGTAGGGGAAGCCAATCAGAAACAGAATACAGCCGGCACACATGCCCCAGATAATCAAGTTGATGGCAAACTTCTCGCGCCAGGCAATGCGCTTGCTCTTGATGTTCATACCCGAGAGATGCTTGATAAAGAACTCGGGCACCCAAAACGTGTAGAGCCACACAATCGTTAGCCAGAACCGGCGTTGGCGCGACGTCCGCGGCGGCGCGGTCAGATCCTCTACGTCCTTCATCTCGTCCTCGTCGTTTACGTGGATATACTCGTCCTTGTGTCTCGGGTCGCCAGCGAACCGAAACATGTTGCCGAATCCACCAGCAAGCGACTTTGTTTCCAAATCTTGGTACATGTAGGCCTCCTTGTATTTGTCTTCGACGTTGGCGGCGTACTTCTTTGCTGCGCGCTCGGCAAATGAGTAGCTGGGGTCGACCATTGAGATCCACGCGCTTTCGCTGAGGAAAACACCCGTCGTGCCTGCCCTGGCGTCGCGGTCGGGCCAGCCAAAGGTACCTAGCAGCCGCAGCGCAAACGACCGCTCGGACTCGCCGATCTCGGGCTCCAGCGTCGTGCCGGAAAGGCGAATGTACTCATTGAACGGCAGAAAAATAGATAAGTCCGTGAGCTTTGTGCGCTTGGCCAGCTCGGGTATGCCTAGGCCCGTCACCTGTTGACGAACGCAGCGCGCATCCAACGACGAGACGAGTTTGTGGTCGTTGGGTTTGATGCACAGCACAAAATAGGCGTTATTCTCGTCCAAGGCTTCCAACATCTTGTCGACTGCAAGCACAAACTGCGAGGCCGAGCCCTTCATTTTCTTGGCGTCGGCTCCAGCCTCCTTGCCGCGGTACGTGCCCTGGCGACGTTGTTCGTTGGCGGCTGAGTATCGTTGACTGCCGCGGCGGCCTAGCGCGTTTGAGCCATCACGAATGAGCGACGGCTGGCGGCGGGGCTCGGACGAGAGAGTGGCACCAACAACAGTGCCCGAGGTGCCAAAGCGGTCGGTGACAACGGCAGCCTTGCTAAACACGTCCTTGAGGAAGTTTGAGGATGTGGACGAGTTGAAAAGGTTGATAATGTCGCAGGAAATCGACTCTTTGGAGTCGTCTAGCAGGCCCTTGATCGAGTAGTCGACCTCGCCGTCAAAGTGGTTGACCACAAACGAGCGAGTGTCGCGCTGGATATTAACCGTGTTGGAAGACTGGAAGCGGCGGTCCAGAGACTCGAGGAGCTGCGACTCATCCTTGTCGCGCTGCGCATAGTCGTTGATGACCGAAAGCAGACCCAGATTCGGGCGCGTGAGTGTGCGAACGGTATCGGTATTGTCAAAGTACTCTGTGGTAGCAACCTCGACATCTTCGCGGCCCAGCACGTCGTCGGGACGAGTAAAGTACGAGTGCATCATGTAGTTGTACAGCATCTCGTTGGCGGTATTGTGCAGTAACCGGTCCAGGGCCGGCGTGGCCGAGGTGTTGAATCCCGGGAAGTCAACAATAGATAACGTTGTTTGGATCAAGGGATCGTAGTCGCCCGCAGACGCGTCGGGAGCATTGCGGGAGAGCTCGTTGTTGATGCGCTCGAGAATCCAGGAAAACAAAAGGGTATACAGTGTGCGGGCGACCTCGTCGGCGTTCTCGCGCGCGCCCTTTTGGTCAAGCACAACCGTGACGCGGTCTTTATTGATCATGACGGTCTTGGACACAAGGCAGGTCGCCAAGACGTCGGGCACCACGCCCAGGAAGCTGGAGACCAGCTCAATGATATCAGGATTGGCGATCTCTACGGCGGTGGTCTGAGCCACCGACGAGTCGAGGTTGCTGGTGCGGAACTGGACCTGGCCGAGATGGATGATGGCAGCCAGGACCTGGAAGATGTTGGCCACATCGGCCCGAGAAAAGCCGAGAGCATAAAGAGCGCTCTTGAGCTGCTTGAACTTGATCTTGTCGTCCACGCCAGTAAGCCGCAGCTGCGAGGGATGGCCAAGGTAGCGGTAGCGGGTGCTGGCCACGTCGTTGAGCTGCAGATGGTACCGTTCTTCGTCAGACAGCCCGTTGACCATAAAATAAAACACATGGTAGTTCCGCTCGTTGGTGGGGATCTTGGTGACGCGCTGGCGGTCCAGCCGGTAGTCGAAAATAGCCGCTCCGACCAGGGCCGACTCACGGTCATATTGTAGCTCGGTGAGGATACCGAGCTTGGAGGCATATACGGAGCTGGCGGTTTTTGCGGTGCCAAGAGCCTCGAGGATAGGCTGGATATTGCGGACCCGAGAACTGAGAGGGTTACCGGCCAGCGTCAATGCATGGCGGGTGAAGGCAGCCGAAAACTCGGATTTTCCGGAGCCGTGCTCGCCAATAAAGCATACAGTCTGAGACTCACCCCGCAGCTCCATCCGGTTGCACACATGGGCGGCGAGATTGCGGAAGACCTGGTCCTGGTTAACGTCCATTGGGGCGAAGGTATTGATGGCCACAAGGGCGCGGGTAGAAATGGTGCAATAAGGAATGCCTTGGTGGTATTGCGAGGCAATATGTGCGGTGATGCCACGACCATCCAAGGCGGCGGGCGGCAATCCCGAGATATCAGTCATGGCGACGAACTAGCCAAGAAGTTGATGTTTGGGTCTGGTGACAGGGGGGACTGTTTACTATATTTACACCTAGGGTTGGGACCTGCGCGAAGAAAGGGGAAGGGCCAGGCAGTGAGGGCCCGTTGCTTTGGGCCCCATGGTGAGGGGCAGTAAGAGGGGAATCAAATCAAACCCCGCAAGCAAATAGACTGCGACCCGGACAATAGCACCTGCAGTTTGATAATTAAGGTTTCTATCTGCCGAATAAGCTTTTGTGATTGTTTCTATTTTTCTCTTGCCTGCCGCAGCGTGCCCTAACCTGGGCAGTTCGGCATACCCAAACATACACACGCCCATTAGTGAGTGACTTTCTCCCCTCATCCCCGGTCTTTCCCCCTCCACCCTTTTCGTTGGATTGATACCATTAAATTATTATTATAACCATGGAGGTGCCCTTGTCTCAGCTTCAGGGCCCGTTGAGTAACTCGTTCCTCATACAGCGACTCCATGAGATCTTTACCAGACCCGACGGCGACACTCGCAGTCTTCAAATCGATAACCAATCTCTCTTGACTCTCGATGGTACCGTGCCCCATAAGTTCATGGATTCGGTGTGGTACCATGCTTACCAGCAACGCGAGGATGAACTCGTGCTTGTGATGCCCGCGTCCGACTCGGCCCTCTCGCCGTTTATGTCCGCGTTGGCCGGCATGCCCAACCTGGATTCCCGGACATTGCAGGCCTTGTCGGTGCTGCAGCCGTTCGTACAGGCTCTTACTCCCGAAAACCTCCACCAGAGCTTCCACAATGGCCTCTCGGCTACCTTTTACCTGAACGCTCACGGTGCTATTGTGTCGAACCGCTTGGCTCTGGCCGCCCAGCCTCTGACAACTTTGGCCCCGCTGCTGGATCTTAAACCCAAGGATGGTTACCGCTCGTTTGACGTGTTTTACTATATGCTGTATTCACAGAAAGACCGGTCCGAGCTGCTGAATCTCAAGGTCCATCCCATGAAATATGACTTGCTGCGACACTCCAATACCTACCACCTTCCTTCTTGGGTCGTCAATGCCGACGACCAGGCGCTTGCTCAGGACTGGTACGACGCCGTGAAACAATGCCTGCCCAAGGATTTTAGACGCACCCTGGTAACCACTCTGAGCGGTATTCTTCTGCTGGGTAACTCCGACCCTGAAGATCGGGCCGAGGGCGCGGCCATGATCGGCTTGGATGCTCATACGAGCTCAAAGTACCCTCCGCGCGAGCTGATTGCCGCCACGTATGTGGCCCTGCTGCAGTCTGTGGTCGCGTACCTGAACCAGTACCTATCTAGTCTTGATCTTCAGGAGCGTCACGATGCTCCTACCGAGGATAACGTCAACGAGACTTGGGCTGTGGTCACGGTGGCAGAGTGTCCCGCCACTGTCAAATATGACATGCTTCGCCAGGTATTTGATAACTCCTTTGCAATCAATGCAGAGATGGTGAGCAATGGCATTCCTATGCCCCGCACCCCCAACGAGGTTTCGCGGGCGCTCAAGAAGCTGTCGGTTCCGAACCCGCTGCCACAACTTACCGTAGTCAAGGACTTTGCTTCTCTTGTGGACGGCTCGGTGACTTGGGCCCGCGACCGCCAAGCTCTTTCTAACGCGACAAACACATTCGACCTCGACCCCATTCTGCGGGTCAACAGAATATGGGCCGTTCTGGCGCTGGCGCCAGCAGATACCGCTTTGGGTGTTCTCGAGGATAACTGGTCGTCTATTGTTGTATCTGGCCAGATCCGCGAGATGTTTGTAAACGAATGGGCCCAGAAGCGTGGCCCCGTCGATTACACTGCTGATTTCGGCGTTGGTGAGTTCATCGACCATTATCGCATGATTCTCCCTGCAGGCACTGGCAGCTTCCGTCTTGACGAATGGGCAGCTTCGGAAGGGTTCAGTCCCGACCAGTTTTTCTCGGGCCGCAGCCGTGTGTATGTGAGCGAATCACTCTGGCAAGAGCTTGAAAACGAACGGTTCCGATCCGAAGGCGGCGGAGCACCCTTTTCTAACTTTCCCGAGGCAATCGGAAACCCTCATGGCGCTGCCCGTAGCCAGCAGGGAAACCCCTTTGGCTCTCAATCCATGTACAACTACGACCGCCGCTCTTTGGCGCCTACTTTCCCCGGCAGCCAGTACCAGGAACCTATGGGCCACAATAACCACAGCGGCCAGCCGTCCCAGGGCGCTGCACGGCCTTCTGCGGGTGGCATTGAGCGGGAAATGTATGGCCCCGATGGACACATCCAGCAGGTCCCGGTTTACTATGATGATGATAGTGATTATGATGAGCGGGATCTTCTGAACAATGTCGAGGATGAAGAAAAGATGGGGCGCCGTCTCGAAGTCCAACCGCTTACCCGCGAGCGTCGTCTCTGGCTGAGTCTGGTGTGGTTCGTTACGTGGTGGATTCCGTCACCGTTGCTGAAATGGTTAGGTGGCATGAAACGCAGTGAAGTGCGCACCGCATGGCGCGAGAAGATCACTATTTTCTTTCTGATTTTCCTGCTCAATGCCGCCATCATTTTCTACATGATCTTTTTGGGCCGCTTCATCTGCCCCGATTACGACAAGGTCTGGAACCACAAGCAGTTGGGCACCCACCAGGGTACCAATGACTTTTATGTCGGCATTCATGGCAGTGTATACGACATCACCAAGTTCTACAAACGCCAGCATTCGGACAATGGTATCGAGACGAGCGAGTCAAACATGATCCAGTTTGCTGGCCAGGATATCTCTGACTATTTCCCGCCTCCGCTAACGGTGGCCTGCCCCAGTCTGGTGACTGACGAGTCTGTGAAGCTGAGCTACAACACATCGCTTTCGGCCTACTCCAATGCGATGCATACTAGCGGTAGCTACTATGTGCCCAGCACCGATACCGTCCTGCACAACTACACGTGGTACAATGACGTTTTCCAGCCGGCCATCAAAAAGTACTACAAGGGCGATATTGTGCAGAAACCCAAAGAGGTCACCAAGATCGCCGACGAGGAGGGCAAGTACCTGATCACCATCAACAAGAAGATCTACGATGTGTCCAACTACATGATCACCATCGACACGTTCCCCAGCTCCGAGTCCTCGCTATATGACAAGTACTCGTTTTTCCCCTCGCAGGTGGAGAGCATGTTTGAGAATTTCCAGGGATTGGATGCCACCGAGCAGTGGAACACCTTTGACGAGTCGGTCAAGCGGCAGTCGCTCGAGTGTCTGGATGCGGTGTTTTACTATGGCAAGATGGATTTCCGTAACTCGGCTAAATGCCAGGCGGCCAACGTGATTCTGCTGATTATTGCCGCCATCCTCACGTCCATTACGGTAGTCAAGTTCCTGGCGTCCATGCGGTTCGGCTCCAAGCCGCTGCCGTCGCCCCAAGACCGCTTTGTGATCTGCCAGATCCCCGTGTACACCGAGTCCGAGGATGAGCTGCGGCTTGCCCTTGACTCGTTGACGGCCTTGGACTATGACAGCCAGCGCAAACTGTTGGTTGTCGTTTGCGACGGTCTGATTACAGGTGCCGGCAATGACCGGGCAACTCCCGAGATTGTGCTGGATATTTTCGGCCACCAGGACCGGGACAGTGCTGTTCCGCGCGCGTACCACGCCATTGCCGAGGGCGCCAAGGAACTGAACTATGCCAAGGTCTTTTCTGGTATCTACGAGAACGAGGGCAACACGGTTCCCTATCTTGTTGTTGTCAAGGTCGGTGCGCCTACCGAGGATTCTCGCCCCGGCAACCGCGGTAAGCGCGATTCGCAGCTGATTATCATGAACTTTTTGAACCATGTGCATTTCCAGGGCCCCATGTGTCCCCTCGAACTGGAGCTGTTCCACCAGCTCAACAATGTGATTGGTGTTGAGCCCGAGCGCTACGACTACCTTTTTACTGTTGATGCCGATACCAAGGTGGCTCCAGACTCGTTGACGCGGATGGTGGCTGCATGCACGCACGACAACAAGATTGCGGCTGTGTGCGGTGAGACCAGTATCGAGAACGAGCAGGATAGTCTGTCGACTATGGTGCAGGTGTACGAGTACTTTATTTCCCATCATCTTACCAAGGCGTTCGAGTCGATCTTTGGCTCGGTCACCTGTTTGCCTGGATGTTTCTCGCTGTACCGGTTGCGCAGTGCCAAGCGCTACAAGCCGCTGCTGATCAGCGACGAGGTCATCAAGGAGTACTCGGTGCGCCAAGTAGACACTCTTCACAAGAAGAACTTGTTCTCTCTCGGCGAGGATCGGTACCTCACGACGTTGATGTCCAAGTTCTTCCCGCGACTCAAGCTCAAGTTTGTTGCCGATGCAAAGTGCAAGACGCAGGTCCCTGACGAGTTCAAGGTTCTGTTGTCGCAGCGCCGTCGTTGGATTAACTCCACGGTTCACAATCTCGTTGAGCTCATGCGCCTGGATACCATGTGCGGTTTCTTCTTGTGCTCTATGCGTGGTGTTGTATTTGTTGATTTGCTGGGTACGCTAATGCTTCCCAGTGTGGTTATTTACTTGGGATACCTGATTTATGTGATTGCGTCGCACTCGTCGCCGCTGCCCATCATCTCCATTATCCTGATTGGTGTTGTGTACGGTCTGCAGACGTTGGTGTATATTTTCCATCGCCAATGGCAGCATATTTTCTGGATGATCATCTACATTCTCGCCTATCCTCTGCACTCGTTCATTTTGCCCATCTACTCGTTCTGGTACATGGACGATTTCTCGTGGGGTTCCACGCGAGTGACTTTGGACGAGTCCAAGGGCAAGAAGGTGTTGCTTCAGTCTGAAGCCGATATCTTTGACCCCTCGACTGTTGTTTACGAAACCTGGCCATCCTACGCGTCCCGGCAGGGCTATGAGGGTGTTGAACGGCCAATTGTGTTTGATAGCCGCCATGGCCGTGTCGTTCAAAGCGTCTTTGAGTCGCTGCCGGCCACTGGCCGCAACGAGCCTCAGGACCAGCGCGCAATGTCCATGTACTCGAGACCTTACACCACCGACTTTAGCGAGCCTCAGGTGTTTGATGCCGGCACTGCTGCCCAGATCCGGTCCACCGTCAAGCAGGTCCTGGCTGCCACTGATTTGCAGACCATGACGTCGCGGCAGCTCCGCGAAAAGGTCGCCGATCTGCTGGGCGTCGAGTTCGCCCAAGACAGAGCCGCGGCAGTGGACGCCATTATCGACGAGGAGTTGGAACTGCTCGAGGATGAGGACGATGGCTTTGATGCGCCTCCCATCGAGGACCCGGCGCACCCTGCTGAGGATCCTTTCCAAGAGGCCTACACCAGCGACAATGAAAAGAAATAGTCTAGTTGAATCTTTATATCTCTCTGTATTTCTTCTCTGTATCAAGAATATACCCGCACCGCAGCTGTCTGTGCAGATCGTGGGTCGCGGCCCAATCCCCAGCCCAACCCCAGCCCTAGCCACGCGTTCCACGTGACCATCGCCCATAACCCAATAACTCGGTTCAATTGCTCTAAACCAGTCTACCAATGTTGCGCTCGACTCTTTTCCGTTTCACTCGTACTGCCCGTCTGGCTGCTCCTCAGGGTGTGTTCGCCCGCGGTATGGCCTTCAAGGCTCAGGACCAGCCCCGGATCCGTATCAACTCCGAGGCTCCTAACTTCAAGGCCCTCACCACTGCCGGCGAGATTGACTTCCACGATTTCATTGGCGACAAGTGGACGATTCTCTTCTCGCATCCTGCTGATTTCACCCCCGTCTGCACCACCGAGCTCGGTGCGTTTGCTGCTCTGCAGGACCAGTTTGCCGAGCGCAATGCCCAGCTCATTGGCCTGAGCTCCGATGGCATTGAGTCGCACGACGAGTGGGCCAAGGACATTGAGAAGGCCGCCAACCTCGGCAAGAAGTTCGATTTCCCCATCATTGCCGACACCGACCGCAAGGTTGCGTTCCTTTACGACATGGTCGACGAGGAGGGCTTCAAGAACATCAACAAGTCGGCTATGACTATCCGCAATGTGTTTGTTATTGACCCCAAGAAGAAGGTCCGTCTCTTTTTCGTCTACCCTGCCACCACCGGCCGCAACACTGCCGAGGTTCTGCGTGTTCTCGATGCCCTGCAGCTCTCCGACAAGGAGAATGTCGCTACCCCCGTCAACTGGGAGCAGGGTGCCGACGTGATTCTGCCTCTGAGCGTCTCTACCGAGGACGGCAAGAAGAAGTACGGCAGTGTCGAGGAGGTCACTCCTTACCTGCGCTACGTCAACCCTGAGAAATAAGCCTCAATAAAGAAATAGCCAATGCGAAACTTAGCGAAATCTAAGGTATATATGGTATATATGTCTATAAAACAATGCTACTAGGTTGCTTGCAAGACCTGCTCGTATTCTACAATCAAGGTTTGAACGGCTCGGTGCGGCGCGGCCACCTTGAGGGCCTGCTGCAGAAGCTGTTTCTTGTCCAACCCTCCCCAGGTGCCGCCAGCCATCAAAAACTCAAACAAAAAGTTGAGCCGCTCGCGTTGACCTTCTACGGCCAGCCGGCGAACATACATCTCCAAAAACTTCTCCAGCTCGGCCTGAGACTCGAGCATGGCTGCTGCCACCACACGCTGTTCCAAATGGGCCACGGAAACCGCCCCTTCAAAGCCTTGGTAGCCATCCTGAAGCATCCGGTTTCTGGCCAGCCGCTGCAGCTGTTTGCCCTTTGGACCAGCCCGAAGCAATGCCTCGTCGTTGGTGCGGCGCTCTGCAACGGCAACAGGTCCAGTAGGAGCTCCGTCAAGCAGGCCCGCAAAGCCCGTAGAGTCCCAGTACTGCGAGCCATAAGCCCAGAAAGGCTGCGACACTTGGTGCCATGTTAGCATCTCCGGAGAGTAGGTGTAACACGTTCCCGACGATAGAGCCACCAGAACTTTGCCTTGCTCGGTAATAAGACATTGCGTGATGGACGGCGCCTTGAGGACACCATTATCGCCGTACTTGGACGACGCGTCTAGAATAGGAGCCAACGAGACCGGGCTGAACAAAGCCTTGCCTTCACGGATATCCCACATGTGCAGCATACCGGTACTGGTGATAGCCACCAGCCACCATTCGCGCGCTTCCAAAATCGAGAGGGTAGATCCAAGCACGAATGCAGGCAAAGGACGGGATCCTACCGGTGTGAAGATATGCACGACGCTATCCTCGGTGGCAGCGGCCCAGAACGTATCGGCAGACCCGGCTAGGAGATGCGCATACCCGGGTACATATTCAATAAATACCAGCCGCCCCATATGAGTAACAGACAGTCTTGCCGGGTCGTTGACTTCACCGTTGCGGGCCTCAAACACAGAGTCACTGCCGTGGGTTAGTCGAGTCGCAACCTTGGGCGCGGCCAACCGCACATTAGAGACTGTGGCTGCCGGGTTCACGACCGCAGGACGGATATACTGGATCTCTTGTTTGGCCTTTTTGGCGGGCGCGGTTGGCTCGGTATCGGCCTTCCGCTTGGCTCCAATCACGAGGGAGGGAATACCGCCCCTTGGCAGCGCCTGGGTAGGTCGGCTGTATTCGATTGAAGCAGCCTGCTGAGGGGCAGGCGCAGAGACTGTCTTGGCGATCGTTCCCACAGCAGCAGCGGCCGATGAGTCTTCAGTCACCAGAGTGGGCGCAATGCGCTTGCGACCGTCCTTTGTGACAGTGATCTTTTGCTTTTTGATGACCATCTTGTTGATCACCGGTGCGACCGGCGCAACAGTAGCTGGCGCTGGCATCGAAACCACCTCTGGAGCAGGTGGAACAGATGACGCGGGGGCAGTGGCAGACGTGACAGCAGGCGCAGAGGCGCCAGGGGTAAAAACTGCCGTAGCGGGAGCAGGTGTTGACGTTTGTTGCGTTGGCTCATTTGTAGAAACGGCGCCATTCCCAGTCGCGGGAGCGGCAGATGTGCTTGCGGCTGTGCTCGCAGGAGCAGATGTGTTGGAAGCGGTAATGTTGGCAGGCGCGGGGGCTTCAGAAGGGGCCGGCGTCGCATCGTCGGTGATTTCAACAACTGTGACACCAGCATCGGGCGCGCTCTCGAGTTTAGGAACCAACCGGCTCTCGACATCTAGCTGCTCCACGCTTTCAATCATATCCATATCATTAACTTTACCACCGTAACGCTCCAGCTCCTCGCGAACAGCAGCATCGTCCACAGGGTACCCGAGATCGCCTGGCGCAAACTGAGCCATAAAGATGCTGCCATCCAAGGACACTGCATACACAGACAACCCATCCGGAGCCCAGCTGATGTCGCAGATCGGCTTGTCGCTCACATTATGAGCCACAAGCAAGGGACGCGGGTTCTGGGTATTCCAAATGGCCAACGTTCTGTCGTGTCCTGCAGTGGCAATGACTGCAACCGCGTCTTTTGCATTTCCGCCCGGTTGCGGCGTATACATACGCGGGCTAAACACTGCCACTTCACAGGGAGCTTCATGGCCAACCAACGAGACGTCGGAGTCCCATTCACCGCGATTGATAATAGATACGGTCGGAACAGGGCCGTTAGTGGCATTCGAGCATGCAATAGACTCGCCGTTGGGTGACCAGCTGCATCTTCTAAAGTAGGTGCTGAGGGGTGAGTTCTTGAACGGCTGCTCAATAATCGCCTCGACATTGAATGTGATTTGAGTCGGCGACGTGCGCGCATAGCGGAACACACGCGCAGTACGATCGTCGCTTGCAGTCACAAAGTACTTGTTTGCCGGGTCGAAGGCGACGCCCTTGACGTGGGACCGGTGGTCCTCAATTCGGGCCAATTTTTCAAAGGTCGTGCCGCTCCACGCAATAATCGTCGAGTCGAGACCAACAGTGATAAGAAGAGAGCTATCCGGAGACCAGGCGATGTCCTGAATGTCACTTTCATGGCCGCTGAGTCGTTTCCGGGACGTCCAGATTTCAGTCTCGACTTCACCTTCCTGGCCAAACTCTTGCCGAGGTTTTCTGCTTTGATCAAGTTGCCAAACCAACGCAATGCGATCGTCGCTGCCAGAAACAAGGTACTGGCCATTTGGACTGAACCGTACGCTAGTAATTGTGCCCGTATGACTTGACATCGAGGCCAGCAGGCGGGGTCCGACGTGACTGTCGCCCGCAGCAATGGCTTCGGTGGACCAAACGCGGACCTTGCCGTCAAGACCACCCGTGGCTAGACGTTTTCCATCCGGGGAAACCGAAGCACTTTGAATTTCGTATTTTCTGTTCTTGTCGCGATGCTCCAACCACGACGGTTTCAAGAGCCGCATGACAGATAAGTGTGGGAATTGGGGGGGCCGTTTTGGCGTTAACTAAGTCCCGCTGACCAGAGGCGATGAGCTTGCAATGAACGCCATATAAAAATTATTAGAAAAAAGTTTAATCATATAGGTATTAAATTATCCGGAACTGAATCGGGGAGGCGTACAATGTGGTTTGGATTGGCCGCAAATGCCCCAACGCTGCGAATTGCCAAGTTTCGGCAGTTATTTCTCGCGACGCAGTCGGCACCAAGCGCGCTGCGATTACGTCATTGAGAAAAGGAAAGTTTCCCGCATGTGATTGCGGCCGGTTCTAGCTATGAATGGCCACATGATTCGAGATTGGATCGTCACATTCATAGATCCGTCAAATATAAACTTCTTGTGCTCATGGTTTCTTATTTTTCTTTTTGGTTTCTTTTCACCAACCCAAAATATTTTTTCTGGAGGTTATCATGAGGCCCCTGAAATTATCCAGCCTTCTCACTAGTCATCAATGGATACAGACTCTGAGGACCAGTGGATCGACTGGTTTTTGGGGGCAAAAGGCAACGAGTACTTCTGCGAGGTTGATCCCGAGTTTATTGTCGATAGATTCAATCTTACCGGTCTCAATACAGAGGTCTCACATATCCAGGATGCCATTAATGTTATCACACACCCCTTTGAGCAGGATGGCGCCGATAGCGAGGAAGAGCGCGAGCTAGACGCAGAAGCACGACATCTCTACGGAATGGTCCACCAACGGTTCGTCACAACCACGCGAGGACTCTACAAAATGATGCAAAAGTACAACAACTGCGATTTCGGCCGCTGTCCACGAGCCCTGTGCCGTTCGCAGCCGCTGCTGCCTGTTGGGCTCGATGATATGCCGCGACTGTCGTGCGTTAAACTCTACTGCCCTAAATGCGAGGACATTTACAACCCCAAGTCCAGCCGTCACGCAGATATCGATGGTGCTTATTTTGGAACCTCTTTCCCGGCCATGTTTTTCCAGGCCTACCCGAAACTGTTACCGCGCCACAATAATGAGCAGTTTTGTCTAAAAGTGTTTGGTTTCAAGGTGCACGACCACGCGGAGCTCTGCCGTTGGCAACAAAAGCAAAGAGAGTTGATCGAAAAGCGTATCGCCGAGCAGGGCGTCCGCTAAGCTCGAGCTCTCTTCCTCTTCCCCTAAATCCACTGTGGGGAGTTCTCTTTGCCTGAAGAATCCCGAATGACCCCCGTTGCCCTTTGCTCTAGGAGCGTGCCGTATTACTGGCTCTAGACCAAGGGTTACATGTTCTGATCGCTTGATATAATGTCTGTAGTTGTAATCCCGAATTACCGAAACGAATGCCCAGAAGAACCGAATTATCTATATATGCTAATAAATTCTTTTAGAGAGGCTGTTCCGTAAGAGAGGCTGTAACCCTCTGCTTTTTTTTATGATGGCTGTAACCCTCTGCTTTTAGCAGGGGGACGTAGAGGGGCATATCTACTCGAGGAATTCGTTCATGGTCTTGGCCCACCGCTCAAGAGCACCGACCAGGCGATCGGCAGGAACAGCGGCAAACGAGCCACGGAAGAACATGGCGTTCTTCTCGTCATCCGAAGGAGTGATGGTGGGCTGGGGAGGAATAGTCTCGCCCTTGGTCACAAACCAATGGCCAGGGGCCATCAGCACGCCGTTCTTGATACCTTCATTGTACAGCTCCATCTCGATCTTGATGGGGTCCCGGCCGAGCTCCTCGTACTTCTTGTGCTTGCGAGCATCGATCTTGATCCAGAAAAACATACCAGCAGTAGGAGCAGAAAACTCAAACAGACCTTTGGGGAACACCCGCTCGATGGTCTCGCAGGTCAGATCACGCTTGCCGGTGTAGACCTTGCGCAGCTCCATGAGCCAGTCCAAGTAGCCATCCTGGCCCCAGCGGACAAGAACACCCTGGACGAGGGACTGCGAGAAGCCAGAGGGGACCTGCGAGGTGACCTCCAACAGGCGCAGGTAGCGCTCCAAGAAGCGTTTCTGGGCAACGATCCAGCCAATACGAGTACCGGGGGCCAGGACCTTGGAGAAACTATCGAGACGAATGACACGGCCGTCGGTGTCAAAGTCCATAAACGAAGGCACCAGCGACTTGACGAACGACTCGCGGGTCAGCTCCTCGTGCGATCCGTGCTCCTCGGCAGAGAACTTGGGCATCTGCAGGTAGTAGTAGGGCTCGTCCTCGACAATGAGAATGTCATACTTCTGCATGATATCATAGACCTTGCGGCGACGCTCGGCGCTCAACGTAGAACCAGTGGGGTTCTGGCCAGTGGGGATAGTGTACAGAAGCTTGGGCTTGGGACCGACCCAGTTGGCCATCTTCTTTTCCAAAGCCTCGGGAATAATACCCTCGAGATCCATGGTCACGGGCGAGTGAATAACGCCAATGGCCTCCATCGTGGCCAGGGCAGACGAGAAACTGAACTCTTCGGCCAGAATCACATCGCCAGGGTTGCAGAAGGTACGCAGAGTAGCGTCCAGACCAAAGGTGTTGCCCACTGTCAAAACAACGTCCCAGTCCGAGTAACCAATGTTGTGGACCTTCTCGGTGTGCTCGCGAATGTAACCGCGCAGACGCAGATCACCGTCGGACAAGCCGTACTGCAGAGAGGTGGACAGATCAACATCCTCATGCTCGTCGGAAGGACGCTTGAAAACCTCGATATCGATGGTATCCTCGGCCTCGAGAATGTTCTTGTCAATACCCTCCTTGAAAGGGGGAGCCAGGGTCTTGGCCGACACCTGCTCGTACGGGAACAGCGACGGCAGGGGCAGACCACCACCGAGCGAATAGATATTAGGATTGCGAGTATGGACAAAGGCCTCCTTCAGCGGAGAAGGCTTACGGCGCTTAGACTCGGCAGACAGAAAGTAATTCAGATCCTTGGATGCAGGCTTGGACATGGTGGATGGATTACGATACGTGCTCGAGGGCACCAGCCCACATATATATGTACTTTTTGACTCATTTCCTCCCGGGTACGCGCACCCTAACATCCTGCAGAAAATACGCACCCTTATCTATTGAACGATAGGATGTCGCAAGTGTGGATGGTGGAAACCCCATCGCCAAAACACTATCCTGGGGTTGGAATAAGAGATTGATCGAAGATTGCCGAGGATTTTTGTTCCATTCCTACAGTGCCAAACATAACAGCCTTCAATGCCTCCAGCCTAGTCTCGGGCCCGATCTCCACTTTCAGCGAGGATTAAAAACTATGCATGATTAGTGATGTCGCCGCAGCTATTCTGCCCGGCTCATGGTTGTTCTCCACAAGGGTACTTCGAAGCACGCAACTTTTGAAAAACAAGGGCCTATGTTTAAATTTTGGTTTTCGATACTTGATCCGTAAAAGATTGATAATTTAAAGTAGTCTATAGAGCCACAAAAACGGCAACACAAAGACAGGTCACCGCAACTGATTGCAGATATTAAGTGTCGACGCATTGTCGCGCGGCCGCTCGGCCTTGTAAATATTCCACAGTCGCACTGTCTCGTCGCCGGCGCCAGAAGCAAGGACTTGGCCATCGTGACTCAAAGACAATGACAAGACTCGGCTTTGGTGGCCCGACAGCGAGCCAACCCGCTCCATGGATGGATACTTCCAAATGGCGACTTGGTGGTTGTAAAACCCATGCGACGTCATGATCTCTCGGGTCTTTGTACTCCATACTAGGTTGCATACTTGAGACCCCGTATCGAATTCCGATTGTTTTTGTCCCGTAAGCGTGTTCCAAAATATCAGCCGACAATCGCGTTTTCCACCGCCAGTGGCCAACAAGCCGCGATGATACGGCGACCATGCAATTGCCTTGACTGCACCTGTATGTTCCGTGAAATCATACAATGGCTTGTCATCCAAACCGCTCCAGATCTTGACGCAGTCGTCGTTGGCACCGGAAGCAAGCTGGTCCAGGTCTGTGTTCCAGCGAAGACCACACACTTCTGCAGTATGCGACACGAGTCTTTTGATGTAAGGGTCGGCTATGCGGACATCGCGGTGCAGAATAGAGCAATCAGCAGAGCCGGTGCTCAAAATATGGCTATTCCACGCCAAAGACGGCACCCGATTAACATGGCCTGTCATGAGTCGAATCCGTTGGCTAGTGGCAACATCCCAGATCTGAACAGCACCGGTATTGGTGCCTACTGCCAAGTGAGTTCCTTGGCGAACCCAAGACACAGAACAGACCCGGTCTCCGTCGCCGATGTTGCACAGTTCTTCCACTGTCTCGGTCTCGCGGCTCCACAGAAACACCGATGGGCCCAGCCCAACAGCCAGGGTGTCGTTGGAACCCCATTCTACAAGGTTTAAATAAAAATCATCAGCATGATCAGGAGCATTAAGAGCCTTGAACGGCGTTGAATCAATCTCACGAGGCATGCGCCGCGGCGACAACAAAAACCGCTGCGAATCCAATCTAACGGGCGATGACGACAACACCTCGTTAGGAGCAGCAGTAGCCGGTCGCTTGGATGGTGAAAATGTAAACAAGTTCCGGTTCTTTCGGGGTGTTGTTGGAAGAGACTGCGTCTCCCTTCTGGCCGCCGAATGCGGCTTGCGGTCGGGGCTACTGCTTGCCAGCGACATAGATGGAGTCGGTGGAAGTGTTGCAGAACTATTTGGCAGATGGCTGCTAAACAGTTCCGCTTTCAGAACCTCAGAATATGTCTCGTCGGCAATATCCTCACTGGTCATTGTCGAGCTTGGCTTAGTCTCGCCCGCGAGGCTATAAGCAGCATGTAGATTCACACCATCCCGCTTCGGGATGTAGCGATCCACCATTCGTTTTTTCTTTGGTGTCGTTGGCAATGAGGGACTCTGGCGTCCCACCATGATGGCAGGTCTTGAAACAAAACAGTCAGCACCTGTTGATGTTTCAGGGGTTAGGTCATCTGCGTCCCCGGGCTTCGATATTACGAGGGTGCATGAAGCGAGTTTTCGTCAACCGGCGCCGCCCGAAAACGGCTAACATTGTTCTCGTGCCCGTTCTGTGCTAGCAGGTCTCTGGTGGTGGAATGCAGCTATAAACACCCTTTTTTTTTTGGAGCCGTTGCGCATCCTGCACGATCAATAGCTTCAATATAGCTTCACAATAATAAACTGAATAGTCAATAAAACGCATCAACTACCAGTTCTATGGCACTTTCTATATTTTTCTCTTTTTGGTATCAGAATGTCCTATTTGGGGGCTGGCATAATCTGGTTTGTGGCCTGCATCGACCCGCATGATGATGCAGGGCCCACATAAAAAGGCGCCCGGTCCCAGCAACTTCATTACCCCCAAAACATGAGCCTTCTATCCACTCCATACATTCAGGAGTCCCAGGACAGCATGCGCCGTCGGCGCATCGTCAAGAAAGGCTTCCAATTGTGCATCATGGTCTGTGGCCGCACTGGAACAGGAAAGTCGACCTTCGTTAACACTCTCTGCGACGGTACTATTTTCGAAAGCAGCGAGCCCTCGGAAGTTTTTGCTCCCGATGGCGTCACTCGCGAAATGCAGATTCGTACTCACAAGGTTGAGCTTTGCGAGGCCGATGGTACTGTTATTGTTCTGACTGTTGTGGACACCCCCGGCTTTGGCCACAACATTGACAACACAGACTGCTCCAAGAAAATTTGCGAGTATCTGGAGTCTCAGTTCGACGAGGTCTTGATTGAGGAGAGCCGTGTTCGCCGGAACCCCCACTTTCAGGACAACCGCGTGCATGCCTGTCTGTACTTCATCCCCCCAACTGGCCATGGCCTGCGTGAGCTTGACGCCGAGCTCATGAATACTTTGTCCGAGCGTGTGAATGTGATTCCCATTATCTCCAAGAGCGATACCCTTACTGATGAGGAGCTTATCATCAATAAGACCAAGATCATGGCTGATATTGAGAAGTACCGTATCAACATCTTCGACTTCAACTGCAGCAAGGATGAAACCGACTCGTTGCGTGACGAGTATGCGCAGCTCCAGGCTGCCGTCCCGTTTGCTATCACCGGTAGCAATGATGTCTACCGCGTCGAGGATAGCGAGGAGCTTGTTCGTGGCCGCTGGTTCCCATGGGGTTTGGTGCGCATCGAAGACCCGAGCCATAGTGACTTTGTTCTCCTTCGCTCGGTTCTGTTTGGTTCGCATTTGCAGGAGCTTCGCGACCTTACCAATGACTTCATTTACGAGAAGTACCGTACCGACAAGCTCAGCGAAAAGACTGCCGAGAAACTGGCAGAGGTTAGTGAGAGCGAGGAGCGTGACCACTACGCCAGCGAACTGACCTTCGCTCAGCGCCAGCTGCAGAATGAATCTCTACGCAAGGAGAGCCTCCGCAGTGGCGCCAGCTTCTTTTAATCTGTTAGCAGTATAATCGTCACTCGTTTGGGTTATATATGTACATGTAGTCGTTCATTAAGCACTCTCTTTTATTTTCCAAACCCCATGGCACGACTGGCTTTTTCAAAAATAGGCGCCGACCGTTCCGTAGCGGCCTTGGCACCCTGATCAGCAACAGACTCTAGGTAGGCTCTGTCGCCCATTAGTCGTTCATATTCGGTGCGGATCGGCTCTAGGTTCTCGGTCACAACCTCTGTAACAGTATCTTTGAGTTGCTTATGATTAGCCATAGGATTTTTTGCAAGGAACTCACCGGCAGTTATGCCTTGCAAGCCAGCCGCGATGCTAAGAAGATTCGACACAGCTGGCCGCTTCAATGGTTCAAACGTAATGGGGCCTTGGTCAGAGTCCGTCAGGGCACGACGAAGTTTGCCAGAGATGGTTTCTGGAGAGTCGGTGATGTAAATGCATCCTGCCTGGTCAGGATCGCTTTTGGACATCTTCTTGGTGTCATCCCGAAGAGACAAGATCTTCTTGTGGGAAGTAAGGACGGTCGAAGGAATAGGGAAAGTCTCTCCAAAGCGGTGGTTAAAGGCCTGAGCAATATGGCGGGTGAGTTCCAAATGCTGCGACTGATCCTCGCCTACGGGCACATAATGAGCACCATGGACCAGGATATCCGCAGCTTGTAGAGTTGGATAGGCAAATAAAGCAAGATTCAGATCAGTGATCTGGCTTGATGGCAAAGTAGAAATAGATGCCGTAGAGTCTAAATTGGCCTTGGACTTCCACTGGGTCATCCGATTCAGATATCCCATACTGGAAATAGAAGATAGAAGCCAGCTCAACTGCGAGTGGGCAGGCACGTCACTTTGGAAATAGAGCGTACAGCGGTTCGGATCAATTCCACTCGCAATAATGCTCGCAACAGCCTGCCAACGAAGCTCCCGGAGAGTCTCTGGTCGCTTGGCGACAGTAATGGCATGAAGATCGGCCACCATGAACACGATCGGCGACTCTGGCGGGGCTGCCTTGGCAAGATCCGCCCATGCTTTCACAGCTCCTAGCAAGTTACCCAAATGGAAAACACCTGTGGGCTGGATACCACTAAAAATGGTTTTTCCGGGGACCACAGCCTTCACCGAGAGGATGCTCATTGTCAGCATGCAGGGTCCATGCAGGAGCTAAATACCCACCAGCAGCACCAGGAAACAATAACAGTGCTCATACGAGATTCAGTAGAGGGGCCTAGTGGGGCACGCAATGTGTTGGTATGTACAGATCTATCCATTTTATAGTTACCACTCCATCATTCGGGTAGTATTGTTCAGATCCCAGCCTTTCTGACCGAGAAGACCTCCAACTGGGGTCTTGTTGTCGAGGCCAGGATCGCCGGCAACATAGGCAATGTAACCCGGGGGGCCACAGACAACCGACAGAGCCGGTCCAGGAGCGTAGGGCAATTTACGAGACTTGTCTGAAAATTGCTGGACAGCATTCTGGTACTTGACAGAAGGAGTAAGCTCATGGGTAGGCTCATCTTCCTCCTTTGTGGGCTCGATAGCGTCCAATGCGCGGGCCTGGCGAGCTTGCGGCGCAGGAATGTCTTTCTTTGTCAAGAACTTGTTCTTGTCGTCAACATAGAGATGGAATTTTGCTCGTCCCGTCCTCTCCAGAAACAAGCGGAACCGCTCCAAGACAAGGTCGTCCTCGGATCTCACGCTGTGGTATACATTAGTGAACCCACGAGGAGGGTTGGTGGACAGGAGGCACTGGAGAGCCGGAGCAATGCCTGTGCCAGCAGTGAAAAACGAAATGTTATCCGGGGTAGCAGTAAACTTCTCCGGGTCGGGAAGGACGCGCGTGGGAACATCCAGCATAGGTGACCGCAACGGTTGCATATCGGCATGCGTGTAGGGGAACTTGTGTTCAACATGAGGGCCACGCAACTCCACATCTGCACCAATAGGCAGGCTGTGCAAATAGCGGGACATTTCGCCATCATCGTACCGCTTCACCAGCAAGACCATGCGTCCTTCATCAGGCGCATTCCCCAGCATCCGCAGCAGAGCCTGGTTCTGGCCGTTCTCTTTGCTCTGCATGTAGTAGAGTGGCAGTGGTGTATATTTTCTTGTGATCTGAATGTCGGGGTGCTTGACCTCGACACTCCACAACTTCTTGCCATTCCAGATGCTTCCTCCGGATTTAAGCAGACCAAGATGGGCAGTGAATTTCGGCGACAGCTCAATCAGAGCTTGGTTCGGCGAAATATCTTCCCGGTAGGTAATTTTGTAGTTGGTGAATTTTGTGGGCTCCAGCACTGTCTGCTCACCTTCCTTGGAATTGAAGATGTAGTTGTAGGCATAAAATGCCCACACAGCACCGCCAATACCTACCAACAAAGGAATATGACGTCTCCACGCGCTCGATTCCTTGGGAATTGGTGGCTCTGTTTTCGGAGGAGGAGGATACTCGTAGCTCACTCGTTGCGGAGCCGGGGCCTGAGGAGGAGGAACCTTGGAGATATCCTCGCCCTTTGCCGACTTGGGCAAATTCGACCCATTGCGAATAAAGCCCCGCATCCATTGCGGTCCTTTACTGACCAGCCGTGTTCTCAACATCTAGCGTGGTTCCGTTAAGGATCGGGTATAAGAAGGATATATATTCAGCGTCCTTGGGATTTCGGATTTTTCAGCCGATGACCACCGCTACCCATCACACGGATCGGGTGTGGCAGGTGAGTGTCCACCCCCAGCGTCCTCTTTTGGCAAGCTGCTCTGCGGATAAAACTATTCGTATATACAAGACACCCAGTCTTGAGTTGGTACAGGAGCTTGACGATGCTCACACTCGAAGCGTACGCTCAGTTGCTTGGCGGCCTGGTCCTGGAGATCCCGTTCTCGCAGCAGGCTCGTTTGATGCTCAAATAAGTATTTGGATGAACGAGCCACCGGCATGGGAGTTTATGGCAATGTTGGAGGGCCACGAAAATGAGGTCAAGAGAGTTGCTTGGTCTTTTGACGGGCGATATTTGGCCACTTGCTCACGTGATAAATCGGTATGGATCTGGGAGGTCGATGATGCAATGGAGGACTTTGAATGCGTAGCTGTGTTGCAAGATCATACCCAAGATGTGAAACATGTGGTATGGCATTCATCAGAACTGCTGCTGGCCTCTGCGTCGTACGATGACCTTATTAGATTGTGGAAACTGGACGACGACGAATGGACCTGTGTGGCCGATCTAAAGGGCCATGAATCAACGGTTTGGGGATGCGACTTCGAACCTAGAGACCCTGTAGATGATTCGTCAAGTGATGCATCCGTCCAGGGCCCGCCTCTTGCCCGTTTGGTATCTTGTTCTGATGATCAAACGGTTAGAATTTGGGCTCGAGAGTCTCAAACTGGAGGTACAAAGCCCGGCCAGCTTCCTTCCGTCGCAAGATGGGATACTCTTGCCGAGGAGTGGGAGCAGCAGACGATTCTTCCAACGGCACACACACAGACCATCTATGCTGTTGCATGGGGTAAGCCTGGCATTGCCAGTGTTGGTGCTGATGGAAAACTAATTGTTTATCAGGAGAATGCAAACAAGGAATGGGAAATTATCCATACTGTCGAGAAGGCCCATGGTGTCTACGAGATAAACAGTGTGTGCTGGATGGGCGATAAGATTGTTACCGGCGGTGACGATGGCCAGGTCCGCACTCATTCGTTGCCTTGATTTTTGTTCAAGCGGCGGTCTTTTTTTGTGGGTAACCAACGCATTGCTCTATATTATCTCTTATCTACACTTATAGCACCCTGTTAATACATGTTTTTGGATATTTCTCTGCAAGCCCGTTTTCTGGCCTAACCCGTATACCCGCACGAACCTCGCTGGGTTAGGGCGCCCGACGCGCGGCTGAGTGAAAATTTGGGACTGAAAAATTACCGCTTGCATATTCCCGAGTTTTCATCAAACAACCCACCATGTGGAGGGTAGCTCGTCTTTATAGTCGCAACCAAAGCCTAATTGGACGAACCCAGTTGAGAAGATCAACAACACAGGCTGTTAATGTCATTGCTAAGAAATCATCTTCGGCTACCAGCTCCCCATTGAGCCCTCCATCGCCACCAAGCATGCCCATGGCTGCTTCTTGGTCGTCACCGAACGACCAGGTCCCTAGAAATATTTTTTCCAGCGATTATTCCAATGCTTGGTCCTTGTTGGAGGCATGCCTAGAGAGTGGGCAGATGGAGCGGGCCGAATCGGTCCTTTTGGGGCTGGCTGAAATTGCCTCTGAACCCACCGACGTCACCTTGGCAGTCAATAATTATTTATTACGGCTTGTTCACCAGAACATTGGCAAGCCTCAAGTCGCCGAGAACTGGCTGCGACGAATTTCTTACGTGCTAAAGGCCTTTATGCCTAATAAGATCACCGAGGCAATTATGCTCAAGAACGCCCATCTCTCGGGGGATGATGGCCTCTTGCGAGCCCATGTCAATTCCCGGCTTGAGAATATCCCCAACATTCTGAGCCATGTAGAGGTTCTGGGAATCCAAACCTGCCGCGACATTCTGGAAGTCTGCAAGGCTGAATTGGCAAACATCAAAGTGGATACCCGCACCAAAGCTCTGCTAGAGCCTTCTCGTGATAAGGAATTGATGAGTCCAAGCACAGAGATCGAGGCCCTGGGCAATGCACCCAAGGGCGAGGCCCCATTGGCTGCGCCTATCAAGAAGGAAGGTTACGATACTCTTGAGCCTACGCAGTCTGTGGGTCTTAAAGGCATCCGCCATGTTCTTACTGGAATGCAGCTTGATGATTCTGCCATGCAATTCCAGCCATTGATTCAGGATAAGAGTGTCGAGAAGCCCAACTTCACCAACTTTTTCGAGATGTCCAAGCATATCAAGCCCGAAGACCAGGCCGCTTTCGATGAGTATCTCGACAGAATCAATGAGAAGCGTCAACGAAGCATCGAAACGCGCGGCATTGAGGCTGCTCGTATGAAGTGGCAGGAGATGTTTGATAGAATGGTCACGCAAGACCGCAATGGTGATGAGAAGGTCCATTTGAAGGGCCTTGAAATGCTCTTGTGGCAATGGAACCAGGACCTGCTCCCTCTCATCAAAGAAGAGTACGAGCGCGTCAAGGAAGTGCTCAACTACAAGTCGCCTTCTGAAGTCCCCAAGAGCATCAAGGACCGCATGGGCAAGTCGTTTAGCGATCGCTTCGAGTATGGCCCTTACTTGATGATGGCCAAGGTCGAGAACTTGCCTGCCATGACCATGATGGAGCTGCTCCGCCTCAATAGCGCGAGAGGTGTTTCTGATGGTGTGCGATCTGTTCAAGCAGTTCTGGCAGTGGGCAAGAATGTGGAATTGGACTGCCGCTTGCGCGCATTCAAACAAAAGGAACGCGAGGCCCTTAATGGTCTTACTGGCCGTCATCGCGCTCGCGCAGTGGCATCCATCAAACGACGCATTAGAAAGCTGACCATGGACTCGACACAGGCATCGTGGCCCAACCATGTGCGCGCCAAGATCGGATCGATGCTTATTTCGCTATTTTTGCAGGTTGCCAAGATCACGGTTTATGGAAAAGACCCCGTCACGGGTCGCCAGGTAAAGGGCCGTGCGCCTGCATTCTTCCACGCCTACCAGTACCAAGGCGGAAACAAAATCGGCATGCTTCGGGCCCATAAGGAGGTCGCGCGGCATCTGACTGGCGAGCACACAGCAGCAATCATTGCTCCTCAACAGCTGCCTATGCTTGTCAAGCCGCGGCCTTGGACCGCTTGGAATGATGGCGGTTACCATTACAGCGAATCGCGCATCATTCGTACTCGCGAGTCTCCGGAGCAGGTTGCCTATATGGCGGCTGCGTCTCAACGTGGCCAGTTGCAAAAAGTCTATGACGGTTTGAATGTTTTGGGCAACACGGCATGGACCATTAACCAAGACATGTTCCGAATCATCTCCAAGATTTGGAACTCCAAGCAAGAGTTTCTGGATATCCCCGAGCATGTACCGCCTCAACTGGACGCATCGATGCTTCCAGTGGCTCCTGCTCGCGACGCCGACCCCCAGGTGCGCCGTGATTATATGCGTGAGCTTCGTGCTTTGACCTTGGCCAATAGCGCAAAGTACTCTCAGCGGTGCGACTTGAACTACAAGCTAGATATCGCGCGTGCGTTCTTGGGTGAGCGGTTCTACATGCCTCACAATCTTGATTTCAGAGGCCGGGCGTATCCTCTTTCGCCCCATCTGAATCATCTCGGCAACGACGTGAGTCGTAGTCTGCTCATGTTCTGGGAGGGCAAGAAGCTAGGAGAAAACGGCTTGAAGTGGCTCAAAATCCATCTGGCGAACTTGTTTGGTAACTCCAAGATGTCTCATGACGAGCGCGTCAAGTTTGTTGAGGACAACATGGACAAGGTTCTGGACGCGGCTTCCAATCCGTTGGAGGGCCAGGGCTGGTGGAAAGATGCAGATGCTCCTTTCCAGGCTCTGGCTACCTGCATCGAGATCTCCAATGCTCATAAGCTCAGCGACCCTGCCGAGTATGTTTCTCACTTGACCGTCCATCAAGATGGCAGCTGCAACGGTCTTCAGCATTATGCCGCTCTGGGCGGTGATTATGAGGGTGCATGCGAGGTCAATCTTGCTGTGGCCGACCGCCCCCAGGACGTGTATTCTCGTGTTTTGGAGATTGTTAAAGAGAAGGTTGCTGCTGATGCAGAGAGCGGAAACGACCTGGCCAAACAGCTTCATCCCGTCCTCACCCGCAAGGTCGTCAAGCAGACCGTGATGACCCATGTGTATGGCGTTACTTACATTGGAGCGCGCGAGCAGATCGCCAACCGTCTTCGTGAAATCGAGGACTTCCCCGCCGAGTCTGTTTTCAACGGATCCAGTTATATGGCCAGCAAAGTTCTGGGTGCTGTGCGGCAGCTGTTTGAGTCGGCCCATTTGATCCAGGACTGGCTTGGAGAGAACGCTTCGCGGATCTCTCACTCGGTTGTACTCGACACGGCTGCCCAGGAAGTGCCTTCTGCACGTGGCAAGCAACGCCCTGACTTTATGTCGAGCGTCATTTGGACCACGCCTCTGGGCTTGCCGATTGTCCAGCCTTACCGCCAGGAAAAGCGTCGCCAGGTTGCGACCGAGCTCCAGACTGTGTACATTACCGATCCGTTCTCGTGTCAGGGTGTGAATGCGCGCAAACAACGCACTGCATTTGCTCCCAACTTTATCCACTCGCTTGATGCTACTCACATGCTGATGAGTGCCATCTCCTGTGCTGAGGATAGCATTTCGTTTGCTGCGGTGCACGACTCGTACTGGACGCATGCATCGGATGTTGACACGTTGAACAAGAACCTGCGCGAATGCTTTGTGAATCTGCATTCCGAGGATCTGATCACCAAGCTGCGTGACGAGTTCACTGAGCGCTACGGTAGCCTGCTGCAGTATGTGCAGATTCCTGCTTCTTCTGCGGTCGCCAAAAAGATTCTCAAGGCCCGCGCCGACTATGCGCGGGCCAAGTTTGGCAGCTCACGGGCGCTGACGATCCGCGAGCAGATTGAAATGGAACGGGAACGCCGCGCCGCCGTGGCCAAAAACGAGGAGGTGCTCTTTGAGTCGCCGGTGAGTATCATCTCGGAGCTGCCGGCCGAGGAGCTTGATCAGCTCGTTGCCGAGGCTGGTGCCGCCAAAAAGACCACTAAAAAGTCAATGGTGCCCCGCAGTACCGAGTTTGAAGGCACGGGTCTCGACTCGTTCGAGGCTCCCGAAGATGCCGAAGATATCGCCGAGGACGAGACCGTATCGACCAAGGGCGGTCGTGTTGTCAACGTCATGGTTCCTTTGCGGGTTCCTGATGTTCCGTCCAAGGGCGAATTCGATGTTCGCCGGGTTCTTGACTCGCCTTACTTCTTCTCCTAGGGAGGTCAAAAGGAGAGAAAGATCTCTTTTCTGTATATAAAAAGTTAAGAGGAGTAATTTATTGCATTCTAATCATCATTCAGTTGTTTTCTTTGCCACGGAGAAGCGGCCGGCTCAAGCGATCTTGCCTTGGGCTTCAAAGCTTTGGATTAAAGGCAGCAGGGGAGCGACCTCGGTTTTGTCGGTTTTGTGGATAAGTTCAAAAGTCTTTCCAAAGGAATAAAAGTGGCAAAAGAACGAGTTCCAGTGCGGCTCCAATGATAGGTGCACGATTTTGTCAAAATGGTTGTGATAAATATGGGCAAAGATCCGGAACAACTGCACGTAGATACTGGTCACAGCTGCCCGAAGGGCGTCGGGATTGAACGCAGCACCTTGTCGGGTCGGAAACAGTGTCTGATCGTCAAACATGGACGAGATCCAAGAAAGAGTGTATTCAATGTAAGTACTGGCCGGCAGCCTTACTGCTTGCTTGTTGGCATCAATCCACAAATAATCGTAGCCAGGGCCAGCACTCATTGTGGGGCACTGTTCCGGGGTTATGAACTCGCTGAGCATGGAGCAGAACTGCGTCAAGTACGAGTTGAACTCAAAGATATTCAAGGCCAGCCATTCATTGGGGTCAACATGCTTGGGCAGCTCCACAATCGTTTGGAAGCTTCCCTTGACAAGGGCTGCTCGCACATAAGGGTTCTGCATAAATAGTGGCATCTGTTGTGGTGTGCCCATAGTCTGTTTTTTGGCCACGCTGTGCGATCCTAGAGCCGCGGCCGACGAGCCGGGCACTGCCGTAGACGACCGTCTCGAGGGCAGGCTGGCGGTGCTCGAATTCTGGCTGTTTGATTGATACACTGCATTGCCATTTGTGGCATTTCGCTTGGACCTGAACCGCAGGCTATTGAAGAATGCCATGGCTGTTGTTTTTGTCTCGCTTTCTTTTTTGCTCGAGTGGCTGTCTGTTGCACTCTCACAGGATGTCCACAAACAGTTCTTGTAAGCAGTGGGGGGGCATTTGTTATGAATTCCCAAGGGGCACCCTAGCCCAGGAAATTAAAAAAATGCAGCCGCGTGCCTATATATTATGTTCCCTTACTTAACTTGATCACCTAGAAGCGGCTGACAGGGTCATCGGCAGTTGAATTGATAGTTAAGATTATAGACGAGGATCAGAGTATAAATAAAAGAACAAGTAAGGTCTATAATAGACGAGGATAAGGTTTTGCACCCTCTTCTAAGACAGCCAATCTTGAAAGCAGGTAGTATCGCTTGCATACATCATGTAAGCTAAGGAAGGCACTTTTCTCTGCCGGCCTCTAGGTGTCCTGGGATTCCCGCTGACAGCTCAAGTAAGCGTTCACTGATTTACAAAGCCTGTGTTCAAGCTTGGGAAATTTCAGATTTGGTTTTCTCTCACGAGATCTTTGGAACTTCGACTGAACGACTAGAGTTTCCTTTGCATGTTCATTTGAAAACATTATCGAATCTGCCCAATTTCTCACAAAAATGTCTGCACAAATAGCCACCAAGCCGTTGGCAGGCGCACGAGCTTCAATAAAGCAGCATCGCAAGCTCTTATCCAAATTCCGCAATAATACGATGGCAGTCGACCAGATGGGTAAGCTTTTTGGAGACTCGTTCAATAAATTGCCCAAAGATCTGAGGCTGGAACTCATGAGCCCGGAGTTGCAAGCGTTCCCGCACCGGGCTCCCTATTTCGAAAATTTGCGCAAAGTAGGACGCATGCTGTTGGACGTCCATTGCAATATTGCCTTGGGCACTCAGACTATCTCCATCAACGACAGGGTTATTTCCCGGTTTGCTCAGGAGGCTCTTATCGAGAACTTTATTGTGTCTCAGCAACACGCCCACTTCAGCAACAGCCAAAAACTCGCGGCTGCTTCTAATGTAGTTCCCCAAGTCGCTGGCGCCGTCTACATGTCCTTGGGAGCCAATACCTGCCGGGAACTTATCCACTCTCGCATTCTTTCGGGACCATTGGGCCTCTCTAATTTATACTTGCAGCAACTGGGTGCCAGCTCATGATCCCACGTTTAACTTATTTCGAATACTTTATTGTAGTATGTTCAATATATACAGTCAACAAAGAGAGCGCGACCGGTTGCGGTTGGGAATGGCAGGTCGAAGAACAGACGGCAGTGACACCGACCGGGTGCGGACAGGGCCATTCATGGTAGCATCAATATCGCAGATTTGCGTAACTTTCACAGGCTCACCAGCAAACTTCACTGTACCCCTTGGCTTTCTGCGTCCGGTTTTAAGTAACGGTGCTGGCTGCGGCGTAATTGACGATTCGTCTTGGCTGGCTTCATTGTCGGCCAGCTTTGGTGAGACACACAGGTTATGCTTGGCTAGAACTTCGGCCCTGTAGATGGGACGCCAGAATTCTTGGATATCTTCCATAATGTTGGTACGCCACTGGTCGTTTTGGGCTCGAATCTCTCTGGCTCGGTACCCGCAAGTGGTGATGTCCTTGACCAGGTCGGCCGTTCTTTTTTCATAGAGTGCCGTGAGCCTCGCAATGTCATTGATCTTGGGCTGCAACTCAAGAAGTTCTAATTGTGCCCATAACTCAAAGATAGCCTCATTCAGCTCCGTCAAACACATCTTCTCCTCGGCGGGCTCAGCACCTGTGGGCTTTGGAGCGCCAGTCTGCTCAGCCATGTGAGCAACACGCACTTCGCCCATTCGCTTTTCAGCCGCCTCAAAGGCAGCTTGCTCACTCAATGCCTGCGTGATTTCTTCATCCAGAAGGTGATCAGAAAACATCTGCGGGATACGGTTGGCCCGCAGCAGGGTATACGCATCCATATGTTGGCGCCAATGTACCATGTACTCAAATGAAGGAATGGATGTGCCTTTCAATCCTTGCCGTTTTGCGGTGGAAAACACTTCTTGCATGTACTGGTAGTTAACTTTTAAGTCTGCCAGTTTCAATAGTGCTCCACTTACGACCTCAACATCGACATATGTTTGTAGGCGTGCTTTTATGCCATTGGAAATCCACTGTAGTTCCTGCTCGGCAGAGGCACTGTCCATGAACCTTGGCATGGCCCTGCATAATGTAAAGTCTCTAATGCGGGCGAAGAAATCGTAGCGCCTGAGCATAAACTGCTCCGTCGGATTGACAGCCATGCCAAGAGCCTTCTTCCGAACAATAGACTTTCTGTGAGCATATTTTTGCCCAGTCTGAAACGATAGCTGATGAACCATAGTTGTGATTCCTTCTTGAGAACTCCAGTGACGGTCTACAAGTTCCTGTGAAGTCACAAGAACGTTGGTATTGAATCGAATCTGGCGGACCTTGGAATTCGGACGCCTTGGCTTGGGGGCATGGATGTATGGAACATCAGTGGCAAAGTTCGCATCTCGGAAAAACTTGAACTCGTTGAAATGGGTCCACACTTCTGATTCGTACCCATTGTGAGGACCATGTAGAGCATGAATATTTTTCAGAGTATTCTCTATTGCCACATACTGCTGTGCGCCTCGCCTGACATTGGCACTTACTCGGCTATGCTCAACATTCAAGGCATGTCTTAACTGTGAAACAATCTCAGCCTCAGAGCACTCGCTCATATTCAGGCTACTGCACTGGCTGGCAAGTATGTCCACATCTATGCCGGCATAGGCATTGTTGCGTTCGCCTATGGCCACTTGCCAATCCTCGTCCGTAGGAACCATCCCCTCGTCCAGTCTCTGAATTGTGACAGAGTTCATATCTTCCGGACAAATCTCGAAATCAAAATAGGTGTCCACTGGCCCGTTCGTAGACGTATGGCTGGTTTCAGGGAAGGGCATCAAAACTGCGTGGGTGACCTCTTCATGACACAAACTGCCAGAGTCTGAGAATGTCGAAGTAGAACTCAAAGAAGGTGCCTCTAACTCATCGCTATGCCATAGAGAAGTCATATTTGCCTTGATATAATCTTCGTCCTCATGAATAGTTCTGCAGGCATCAATGAATGACATGCTCAGATCCTCAGGCTGGACCTTGCACGAGTCGTTTCCTAGCTCTTGGCCGCTCTTCAAGTTGGAAAGTTCTTTTGAGAGTGCCATCATTTCAACAATGGCAAAAGTCCGGTTTCGGTAGGAATCATACTGCTGTTTGCTGGAGACCATTGCCAGTAGAGGTGCCTTGCGGATTGGCTCTGGGGTAGAAAATATAGGTTCCGAGATCATGGCTATATTTGGGTTCTTGAGAACCTTAAATCCAGATATCTATTGCCGAGCGGGCTTTTTAAAAGCGCCTTACCCCTTGATAGTAGCAGATTCGCGGATCTGCAGGGGTGGGGAATGCAGGGTTTCATGCACATGCAGGTACTCGTCGCAGGACGTTTTGATGGGAAAGGGATCGGGGTCCACCCAGGCCATTAAAGCCCCACGGAAAAAACTCATCGAAGAACGGCAGTTAGAATGCGTTCTGTAGTGATTTCGAAGCGCAGGAGTTGGATAGGTTCCCCTCGCCGAACGCAATGTTTCAGGTTGCTCGCGTCTAGGCTGTCTAGGAGTTAAGCTGGTAGACAAGCTCATAGCACATCTAGGCCAGAATAATAAGCTCCAGCGAGTCCGAACCTAGGGGTTCTACTTTTAACAGTATAAAGGACGTGTCTTACATACAAGAATGGATGCGGAAAATTACTACAGAACCAGTTGCGTAAGATTTCGCAGGAGGCCTGTCTCCGTGTTTTGATGATGTGCAGCCTGCAGGATGTATCATCTGTCCGGTGGGACATAGGAGGGTAATATTGGGCATCTCTTACAAAGGAGGTCCGTAATATTTGAAACCAGATTCCAGCCCATGAGTTATTTTTGCACTGTAGAATGCCAGTAGCAGGGACTAGAAGGTGAAGATCTAGCAGTTGGAATCGACGACCTTTTTTGATATTTTTATGCATGAAATAAATACGGTTAAGGAGGTGAGAAACCTCCTCGATGGGAATTTTTTAAAGGGTTGATTATATTTCTAAAAATCTAACCAAAAAAATTGATTTAAATAACTTCTTAGGGTCAAGGCAGGGATTCTTTAGACCAAGCGATAGCCTTCGACATCCTGAGGGACCCTGCTGGCGGGCCCTGTTATCTGCGTGAGGCTCGGGCCCGGACTTAGTCATGGACCAAGCGCAATACCTGGAGAAGTCGTTGGCGCTGATCCGGACGGAATCGGCGCAAATGCGTCGAACATTGGAGATGCAGGGACGGCTCTTGGTTGCGATAAAGCACGCATCGACGATGTTAGGAGAGCTTCGCACATCGGAATTGAGCCCCAAGCAGTACTACGAGCTGTACATTGCTTGTTTTGATTCACTGACCCAGCTCTCCAGCTATCTCAAAGAAGACCACCGCAACAATCAGTTGGCGGATATTTACGAAATGGTCCAATATACAGGCAATATTATCCCTCGGCTCTATCTAATGGTCACTGTGGGGTGTGTATATATGTCTACGCCTGGCTCGCCTCTGAAGGATGTCATGCAGGACATGCTGGAGATGTGCCGAGGAGTCCAAAATCCACTGCGGGGCTTGTTTCTGCGCTATTATTTAGGCCAGCGGACCCGTGAGAATCTGCCCACCGGCGGCTCTTCTTCTGAAATCTCAGGGCCCTCGGCCAACGGCTCTGAAGGCTCCAAGCCGGTTCTCCCCAGTGCCGGCACTTTGAACGACTCTATCCGGTTCATAATCACCAACTTCATTGAGATGAACAAGCTCTGGGTCCGTCTGCAGCACCAGGGCCATACGCGGGACCGTGAAAAGCGAACCATTGAGCGCATGGAGCTGCGCATCATTGTGGGCTCAAACCTCGTTCGCCTTGCTCAGCTGGATGGCATTGACGTTGCTATGTTCCGCAATAGAGTGCTTCCTCAGATTCTTGAGCAGGTCGTACAATGCCGCGACGTTCTGGCTCAAGAGTACTTATTGGACGTTGTCTGTGCCGCCTTCCCTGCAGAGTTCCACCTGGGCACTCTCGACAAGTATCTTGCTACGATCCCGGAGCTTACAGGCGATACTTCGCTCCGCAAGGTCATTGTCTCCAGTATTGACCGAGTCAACCAGTACGTCTCTGAGCTGGCCAATGAGCCCAAGGAACGTAGCACTACCTCAGCCAGCACCAGTGCCAGTGCCAGAGGAAGTCCTGGCGCCACTGATACTCCCGGTGCCAGCTCCGAAAGCAAAGCTGCAGAGTCTCCGAAGGCGGAGACGAAGGCGGAGACGAAGGCGGAGACGAAGTCTCAAGAGCCTTCTTCCCCGACCGAGGAGCCTGCTGCGCCTGAAAAGTCGGCTGCTCGGACTGAAAAGCCCGAGCCCAAGTCGGAGGACAAGTCGGAGGACAAGTCAGAGGACAAGCCTCAAGAGCCTGGGCAATCGGAGTCTCATACAAAAGACGACAAAGAGACTGAGACTGCCGAAAAGGCCGGCGACAAAGATACAGAGGAGAAAGAAGCCGAGAAAGAGGCCGAGAAAGAAGCGGCCAAATTCGAAAGCGAGGAGGTTCGGCTTCCCTCTCCTCAAACCTCTCCTACGCCCGAGGTATCTCAGCAGGATATTCTGGATACCATTTTCAGCACTCTCTACGACAGTTACTGGGATGCGCTGCAGCAGCTCAAGCCGCGACTGGGCCAGAACGAAAGGGCAGCTATTGCGCGGCCGTTGGCTGTTTTAGTATTCCGACTGACGCCCGAACGTCTTGACCGGATCAACGAGCTGCTCAAGTTTGTTGTTGAAGGCAAAGAGTCAAAGACCGACGCAAAGACGGACAAGGATGCCGTGGCTACTAAACTGGGCGAGCTTAGTCTCAAGCCTGGCGCCGAGCCCGAGGCCGTGGAGCCTCTTCTCACATCGCTGTTGACATACTTGCCCACTCTTACCGTGCTGAATTTTCTGGCGTTTTTCGAGCTTCTGGCCCAGCAAAACAAGACGGTGCAGCAGCAGGTGGCCAACAAGGTGCTGGCCACCGTGCTGGCGCAGAGCTCTGCCATCACCGACTTTGCGGCTGCCGAAAAGCTGTTCGAGCTGTTCAGCTTGGTGATCAAAGGCGGCGATATCCAGCGGCTCAACTTGTCGGAGCTGGTGCTGCTGCTGCGGGCCCAGACCGCTGGAGATGGCCTGCGGCTGCTCCGCATGGCGCAGAAGTCGCTTCGGGAAGGCGGCGTAGAGGTGGTCAAGACTGCGTATGCTTCGCTCGTGTCTGGAGCCATCCGCGTTCTGCGGACGTTCCCCGACGCCGACGCGAGCGAGATCTTCAAGTTCATCAACCGCGCCATCCATGATCTAGCATCTATTGGGGGCCAATACGAGCAGGCGTTCCGGCTGTACGTGATGGTGGCCGGCATTGCCGACCAGCACAATGCGCAGGAAGCTAGCTACGAATTCTACGTGCAGGCATTAACCATCTATGAGGAATCCATCACCGACTCGAGAGCCCAGTACCAGGCGCTGTGTATCATCACAGGCTCCCTACAAAAGACCCGCAGCTTTGTGGCCGACAACTACGAGACCTTGGCTTCTCGATGTGCCATGTATGGCCAGAGGCTTCTCAAAAAGCCTGACCAATGCCGCGCCATCTACTTGGCTGCTCATCTGTGGCTGGCTACCGAAATTGCTGGCCGAGAAGATGACTCGTCGCCCTCGTACAGTAACGGCAACAAGGTGCTGGAGACGCTCAAGCGGGCTCTGCGCAGCGCCGACGCCTGCATGGACGCTGCCGTGAACGTAGAGCTGTTTGTGGAGGTGCTGAACCGGTACCTCTACTTTTTCGACCACGACGTTCCGGAAGTGACTTCGGAGCAGATCAGCGGTTTGATTGAGCTAATTGAAAGCAACGTCAAAAAGAGCGCCGAAGAAGCAACCAGCGACTCGCCCCGCAAGCATTTCGAGCGCACCTTGGCGTTCATCCGGTCCCAGGTCGATACCATCCCCAAGTTTGCCCAAATCAAAACGGAGCAGTAACTGTAAACAAAGTAAAATGGAGCTATGTGCTCCCTATAAAACTATAAACAACCTTAGCGACCCTAAGCAACCATCACCACCTTCACCGGCCCTCAGCGACCCTAAGCGACCATCAGCGGCCATCAGCAACCATCACCGACCATCACCGACGAAGTACACTGGCCTCGTATGCCTGCAAGAGCGCTTGGAAATGGCAGTAGGCGGCAATCACCACAAACACATGGAATACCTGGTGGGAATGGCCAAAGATATCAAAGGTTCCTGGGAAAAATCTCTCAGGAACAAGCATGCCATAGATAACCGCACCCGAGATATAGAATAGCGCCTCCAGCAGCATATAGTTCAGGCCCAACCTGGGAAGCGTCTCTTGCTTGCCTAGCATGTACAGGGAGACCAGTACGGGAAGGGCACCGCTCAAGCCGTAGGCAACAAACATGGCAGCTCTGAACGGTCTCCAAGCAGGAGTGCAAAAGTGATCGATTAAAGAGATACCAGAGCACACAATGCCTAAAGAGACCGACAGTCCCGTAAAGAGAATACGCAGTTTCGGGTAGTCGTCGAATCCAAAGTGCAGAATAGCCACAGTAGACGCGGCAATCAGCACGCAGATGCCGAGATAGTCGAGCTTGTTGCCGAACCTCATCACCTTGTGGCTGTGGCTCTTGCAGGTATGAAAAGTGGCACTGAGGCCCAAGCAGATGATACAGCCGGCCCCGAAAATCAGCAATGCAACATTATCAGACACAGTTGTTTGCGGGTATGTGGGGAGGTACCAGTCGTAGAGCACAACAAGTACAATACTGACAACAATTGCAGGAAGAAGATGGGTATAGATGTTGACACTCTCGTTGTGGAGGTAGAAAAGACTGTGGAGCACGCCTTTAAGACTGTTACTGGCTCGGGCGTAGCCGCTCAGAATGAAATGGTTGTCCTTCTGCCAGTCGGGCAACTCGTGATAGGAAACCAGTTTCGACAGTGTTTCAGAGGCTGCCTCGTACACATGTGTAGCTGTATCTGCGACGGCCTGGGTTGCCGACTCAATTGCGTCGTCAGAATCAGTGGCCCTTTTGGGCTGCAGGTCCGAGACCTGGGCTTTCGAGCGTCGTTGCATAATGAACGTGTATCTGTTGTTTTCAAGGGCAAATCGACGATTGTTCCGATGTTGGAGCTAGTTAAATCAATTGAGACGCAAGCACAAAAAAACGCCGATGATCAGGATAGATAAATGGTGCTGTGGTTGGGGGTCAACAGCTCGAAATGAGCCATCCAAGGGTTCCCTACCCTGACGACGGTTGAGTCTTGAACTAATCTAGGACAACGTAAACTAGCAGACAATTTTCAGGGTTGATGTATATAGATAAATAAATATCCACTTTTCGGCCGGGCCTGAACTTCGGGGCCACCACCTCGAAGATATGCATTGGAGGGCCAGAGCAGGTTCCAATGCTTTTTAGACCGTTTGTATGATCTGTTTCAAAAATAAATACCTCATTCAAAGTCGTGACGTAGTAGAGACCAGGGGAACCAGGTTAGGAGAAGCGGACATCGGATGACATGCACCCCTCACTCACGCGATCTGCACTGCTACCCCAGTTGTCATCATCATGTCGAGATATGTGGCTAGCGACCCCAGCACAGCTAAAGTCTGCGTTATTATGGTGGGATTGCCTGCTCGCGGCAAGTCCTTCATGGCGCAGAAGATTGTGCGCTATCTTTCTTGGCAATCCATCTCGGCCAAGGGCTTCAATGTTGGTACTTATCGACGAAAGCTTGCGGCCCATCCTTCGGCCGACTTCTTTGAGCCCGGCAATGAAGAAGGTGGACGGCTACGCCTGGAGGCTGCCAAGGCTGCATTGGATGATATGCTGAACTGGTTTACCAACGAGAATGGCCGAGTTGGTGTATATGATGCCACCAATTCCACCGTTAGCCGTCGCAAGTGGCTTGCCGAGGAACTGCATGCTCACAACATCCAGCCGTTGTTTATCGAGACGGTTTGTGACAATGAGGAGCTGATCATGCACAACATCATGGACGTCAAAACAACGTCCCCCGATTACAAGGATTCAGACCCTCAGGAAGCAGTCAAGGACTTTATGGACCGCATTGCAAAGTACAAGGACTCGTACCAGACTATCACCAGCGGCGAGCAGCTGACGTTCCTGAAGATCATCAATGTGGGCACGCAAGTGGTTGTCAACCAGATCCGATCGTATCTTGAGTCCCATATTGTTTACTATCTCATGAACCTGCACGTGCGGCCTCGTCGGTTATGGCTCTCTCGCCATGGTGAGAGTGAATACAATCTCACGGGCCAATTGGGCGGCGACAGTAACATTTCGCCCCGCGGCGAGCTGTATGCCAGCAAGCTGCCTCAACTGGTGGCCGATGCAGTGGGCGACCAGCCGTTGACGGTGTGGACGTCGACACTCAAACGCACGCAGCAAACAGCCCGGTTTCTTCCCTATCCGAAAATCCAATGGAAGTCGCTGGACGAGCTGGATGCCGGTGTGTGCGATGGCCTGACCTACGAAGATATTCGCCGCGATTATCCGGGCGATTTCGCCGCTCGAGATGAAAACAAGTTCGAGTACCGCTACCGCGGCGGCGAGTCCTATCACGATGTGGTGAGTCGGCTGGACCCGATCATCATGGAGCTGGAGCGTCAGGAGAATATCATGATCGTGACCCATCAAGCCGTTCTGCGGTGTATTTATGCCTACTTTATGAATGTGCCCCAAGAACGCAGTCCCTGGATGGAGGTGCCTCTTCATACTTTGATTTGCCTGGAACCGCGCGCATACGGCACTATTGAAACCCGCATTTCGGCAAATATCCCCGCCGTCAGCACGTTCCGGGCCAAGGGCGAGATCCCGAAAAACCCGCACGTGTCGCCGGAGGAGCTTGCCGGAACCAAATAGTTTAACCCCAACTAGCTAAAAAAATACTTGGAAATGCAGGCCGGCAAAGCTATTGACTATAAAGTGCCCCTGGTATTGCTATAGACATGCCCGGATATTATCGCAATGTAAACAAGACCAAAATATTCAAAATAATATCCCCCTGGTATTATGCGCATGCTGAGCTTAACTGCCAAACGCCCTGCAGGCGAACAGTTGATTCATGCACTACATGCACCCTCCCACGCATTGTGTAATCTGCCCTCCATGGCGACCTCGCCAGTCGACACTTTGTTTAGCGGGTATGATGCCTTGTTAACAGCATACGAGAACGTCAATGGTTCACAATACGATGGAAATGGGCCACCTGAAGCCAAGGGGCCCGGTACGGCGGCCGCAAACGGTGCGCTGCGCGTGACTTCCTTTCTTAATCGCGAAGTGGGTTATCTCGAAGTAGGGTACCTACGGCAACCGATTCTGCGGCGGCGACGAGTCTGGCGCGTGGCTAATAACGTCTTATTATTATCGGCGCCGGGTACGTCGCGGTTCTGGCGGCTGGAAATGCAGGCCCCGCCTAGTGCGCAGGCGCGCTTGGACGCGGTGTTTAGTGGCCTGTGTCACTTTGAACGCCGCATGCCCGACACCGAGGACCTGACGTTAAAGGGTTCCCCTGATTCCGCTTTAAATGACGACGACAACGTGGCCGCTTCCGGCGATATGACCGCCTTGAACCAGCCAAGTCTGCTGGTCCAGGATGCCATTCGGGCGATCAAGCAGCGCACCGTGCCTGTTTCGCAAGCCGTGCAGGCTCTTGAAGATGCAAAAGCAGCTCCCCCCACCGAATTCGAGTCCGTGCATGCCCCACGGCGGGTCTCACGTGCTCTTGCCATCGAACGTGAGCTCAGGAATGCCCTCGATAGCACGCCCGACAGCCCTTACTCGCCTGACCAGGTTCATCGCGCGAAATCTCCTTTGGCAGACCCTCTTTCCGACAATTTTACTGACTCTATGGACCGTTCTTTCTCCAATAAGTCCTTTGCAGAGCCTCTCGCCGAGCTCGCACAGCCCCAGGAAGCCCAGGCCGACTCCTTGGGAGACCCCATCAAGCAAACCACAATGGACAATACCCTTGAGCCTGTGTATCCAAATCAATCGGTAGACAATCTCCAGTCTCCCGTAAGACTCACAGAGCCCCACCTACTTTCAGAAGCCCCACCCCACGTGCTCAACAACCTCGACATCAACCTTCGAAGCCTCGACACTGTCCTGGACGCATTGGAGGCCGACTTCCAAGCCCATTTGGAAGCCGATTTGGAAGCCGATTTAGAAGCCGATTTGGAAGCTGATTTAGAAGACTTGGAGTCTCTGGAGATCCGCACCCCGCAGACTCCAGAACAGCCAGACTTTGACGGCCAGGAGCCCAAGCGCTCCGAGCTTCATCCGGCTGCCCTTGCCTTTTCCAGCTCTCCGCCTATGCCGTTGCCATCTCCAATCGCTCATAGTGAGCCGAAAGATACCCCACAAAAGCCTCGCACCGATAGTGGAGTCTGGGCCGAGGCATTTGTAGACACTCCGAGTCGTGAAAAGACCACTGCGGTGGACGCCATTTCGGCCTCGCCAGTCAAGCGGTCTAGTAAAGATCCTTTGTCGATGATGCTTGCGCATGTTTCAGGATCAATATCGTCATCGTCGACGTTGGACGAGTCTTTGGAGCTGTTTTCCCCCACCGAAGAGGAACTCAACGAGCCCTGGCACCCGTCGATCCTGAACTTCCCATCGGGCAGCGACGAGACTCTCCATGCCGTAGGCGAACCGTCGGAGCCGTTCAGTATTCCCGAACTTGAACAGCCTGATGGCTCCGCCTCGGCCAAATCGGATGCGGAGCCTGAACAGCCTACTGTCCCTGAAGCCTACAGAGAGTCGCTAATGCCTCTTCTGAACCAAGCCCGCTGGTCGTCGACGGTTCGCTTTAGGCATCCTCTGATCCCCGTGTCCACATTGGCGCCCGTGCCTGGCCGGAACCCTCGCCAGGATCATCCTATCCATGTTCGAGACATGATGGCGGTGGGCACGCAGTCACTGCATCACGAGGTGACGACAGTGGGCGGCTATGTAGGATGGCATCTTATGAACAAGCTTCCTCTGCGTAGATAGTTCTGTATCAGTATTTAACTAGTCTTGTTGCTATGTTGTGGTTAGTGGATGATTGTAGCCAGTTCATATCCGCTCGCACTTGTGTAGGCTGATTAGCGTGCATGGCATCTGATGTGATGTAGTGACCACCGTATGTGAACAATGAGACAAGAAAAGAGCAAACGGAATAATGTTGACATGCTTATTCCTTGTAGCATCCTTATTTGGTTATAGAGAATAGCCAGAGACGCAAGACAGTGGGAGATTTTGTCTATATACATTTACTGAGGAGCAATACCCTGCTGCTCCATGAGCATCTGCTGCTGCTGCTCAAAGACCTCCTCGCCGCCGGCCTCCAGCTGGAGACCCAGACCAACGCGGGCAGTGTCCTTAGCCTGGTCCAGCTCGCCGGCAAACGTCAGGGTGACGACGGGCAGAACACGGCGCTCGACAAGGCAGGCAACCTTACCCTGCGAGTCGATCTGGCCACGGAACAGGCTCTGGCGGAACTCGTACTTGGCACCAATGGTGGTGGTGCCCTCGAGAGTAGGAGGACCACCCATCATGACCTGCTGCGAGTTGACACCAACAACGGTCTCGATACCGGCCTCGACCTTGTCGGCGACCTTGCGCCAGAACGAGGCGGTAACGCTACCGGTGCCGGAGAACTGACCGCTGGCAACCCAGGTAGGGGTGGCATAGCGGCCGACGTAGCTGACGGCGGCATCAGGAGGGTAAAGGGGCGACTGCGAAGAGTAGACACCCTCCAGACCCAGAGAAAGACGAGAAGTCAGAGACTGCAGCAACGAGGCAACAATGACACCAGTGAAGCCGCCCGAAAGGAACGAGGGGTTCAGGGCCTTGACGTTGACGCTAAAGTCGGGGCCCAGCAGATCGTGCTCAAGCTGCAGCATGGCGGGCTGGCCCTCGGCGATCTGGAAGTTGGCCTTGGAGGTGTGAACCGAGTTCCAGCCGTAGTGGATACGGCCGCTCAGCGACTTGTCGGCCTCGATGTTACCCTGCAGGAACGCATTGTCGGTGGCATAAAAGGCGGCAAAGGCGTAAGAGGGCAGGTTCGAGCCCACGGCAAGAGCGTGCGACACCTGGAACGCAGGCATCATGCTGAACGATTTTGTCACATCGGCACGCAGACCGGTGAAGAAGTAGGGGGTCAGAAACACATCGCGAGACACCTCCTTGTTGATGTTCTCCACGGTACCGGGCGAGGTCAGGCCAAGGGCCGAGCGGCGATCGGACACAGACTGGAACAAGCCGTTGACGTACTTGACCAGGGGGTTGCCCCACACAGACGGTGACGATGATGGCAGGTCGGGGATCTGCGCAAGCTCGTTGAGCGTAGGCACGGACATTGTAAACTTTTCAAGTGACTAAGGGGCTCTTAGCTGGACTAATCCCAGCTCTGCCTAATCCTCACACGATAGGGTCACGGGGCAGCCAGATCGTGCGGATCCGATCAGCCCAGTTGATCGGTTCTTGCTTTATTGTGGGTTATTTTAAGGTCAGTTTAGTCTAAATAAATACAAATCAAGGTGCATTGGAAATCCATCGCTTTTTGGCATTGATCTTTTCTTGTCGTTCTATTTGGGCAAGCTTAGCCGATAAGCTTTCTCCGCAAATGTTCTTTTCCAGGTCCGTATACATGGCCTTTGCTTTAGATAACTGAAACCGAACCGTTCCGGCTTCATTATAAACATGTTTGGGTCCCTTGGTTATAGCCTTATCAACGACCAACGAGGCCAGATCAAGCACATCAAATTGACCAAAATACTCCATCGCCGTATCCACACGGCTCCAGTCAATTTCCTCTTCGCTTGCACTTGAAGTCAGTGCGGGAGTGGCTCCACTAGCCGGCGTAGAGGATGCCACAGTCCCGGGTGCAGTAGTTGGCCCTGGAGTAGGTCTCGGGGTAGTCATTACAAAGGTCCTTCTCTACACAGGACTAAGACTCACAGACCCGATAGAGGACTCCACCCAGGGCCCAACACAGAAACACAACACAGAAATACGGGCCTAGCAAAGAGCCAAGACAGGACGGGAACGGCCGCGTGTGTCCAGCGTGACACATAAAACAGTAGGTCTCATATAAATTATTACTATACATTAAACAACCTCCGGGCGCTTGGCAAACTCGAGAATGCAATCGTCATCGGGGAAAATAGTCGCAAAAACGCGGATAACCTCAGATTTGTCCGTGATTGTGTGCTTCCAGTCATAGAGCATGGCAGCCTTGCCCATCATGGAGGTGAGCGAAAGCATCACATACATCTGGCCCAGGCACACGTGGGGACCGCAGCCGAAAACAAGCCAGTTTTTCAGGGCCTTGTTGGCCTCGGAGCCAGGCAACCACCGCTCCGGAATGAACTCCTCAGGGTTCTCGTAGACCTCGGGGTCATGCAATGCGGGATGCAGGGTAGGGATGATCATCGAGCCCTTGGGCACGGTGTACTCGGGAGTGACGGGATAATCTCTCTTGACAACATAAGGCACCATCGAGACGGGCGGGCGGTACCGCAGAGCCTCCTTGACAACCATATAAGTGTACTTCATCTCATCGACCATATCGACGGTGAGCTCGACGGTGGGATCACCGCCGCGGACCCGCAGCTGCTCCTCGCGGATCTTCTCCATGACGTCGGGACGATCGGCAATGATTTGGAACAGCCAGGTGGTGGCCGAGGACGTGGCATCCTGAGACGCAAACAAAAACGTAAAGATGGTCTCGGAGATCTCCTTGTTGGAGAAGTCACGGACCAAGGACTTGCGGATATCCTCATCCATGGTCAGCTGCTCGTTCTTGGAGTCCTGCATCATCTTGATCCAAGAATCCATAACACAAGCAGGCTCGCCGCCGGCCGCAATGTGCAGCTTCGACTTGGCGGCGCAATCAGCGAAAATGTCCATGGTCATGTCGGTGATCTTCTTGCCGTACCAGGTCTTGGTGAAGGGCAGGATGATCGGGAAGTTCACTAGCTCCAAAGCAGCGGTAATCTTGTAGTAATTGTCACTGATAACCTTGATCTGCTCGGTGGTGATGTAGTTTCCGCAGAACACCCGCAGGGACAGGGCACATTGGATCTCCCGGAACTCGTGCATGTAAGGGCGAGGGCCATTCTTACTGAGCTCCACAAACAGCTCCAGGTACTCGTCGAAAATCCTCTCCATTGTGGGCAGGTAAACGGAAATAGCCTGGCGAGTAAACAGAGGATTCAAAGAGCGGCGGTACTCGACATGCTTCTTACCATCGAGGAAAACCCAGTTGGTGGCCCGCAGCAGCTTGATGGCAACATCAACCACGCAGGGCTTGACGTAGGCCGGCGACATGAGCACCTTACGGGCCAGATCACGGCTAGACGCGATAACCACAAACTTGTGAAACACAGACACGCAGGAAAGCGGGCCCGATCGCCACTTGGCCTCGTACTCCGTGAACTTGGGGTTCATACTCTCCAAAAACGGGCCGATAATGGGCCAGACCTTGAACGAGGGTCCTGCAATGCTGCCCTTTTTATTAAGATATGAAATCTGATCGTAGGCAAGCAGCACAGCCAGTAACGTCACGATGGTGGGGATCCATCCCAACGACGAGACCTTGGTCAAGGCGGCTGCAACAAGACCGTCGGGCGAAGCAGTTGTCGCGCTTGTAGTTGAGTTGTTCATAACTTAATCCAGGGGGTGATTTTATTAGATTTAGTTTCCTCTTTTTATTTGTTAGAAAAACGCGAGGATTCTCAACCGCCTTTTAAAATCGGACAAAATCTTTTTAGTCAAGAGATCTTATTTCGGCTCATAACTTTCAAACGAACCGGTCACGTGACTCGTACAATACGAGCATCTCGCCCGGCCGAATGATCCCAATCATGGCGAGATTATGCCGCCTCGTGCATTGGAATGTTGGCGACGAGCGTCGAAAACGTGTCCTTGCCGCCAGCTCAGACGTATATATCAAGTGAAAAGTACCTCTCGTTCTAAAAACAAACGTAGAAAAACCAAAAAGAAGCCTTTTCCCTGCAGCGTTTATTTTTATCGTTGGTGGGGTGGCTGTGGGTCCGTTTGTCTGCCTGCGAACCCTGCAGGTGGGACTGATATCAGCTGACCCAGTAGCCAGTCATTTTGGGAGGATTCGTTTTCCTATGAACCACAACTATGCATGTACGGCAACGGCATGTATAGCATAAATGATTCTTTTAGAATTGGGGCTGTAAATGTTGAACAAGTATAAATATTGATTTCCAGATGATTATTTTCGTAGTGTCCACTAAACCCTGCTCCACAAACTCCTTTGCAACAGTGATAACCTCATCACCGCCAAGACTCGCCAAGTGCGGCAATAACGCATCTTCAAAAAAAGGGGTCAACAACTAAACAAAATTGGTTCATTAATACAAGCAATTAAGCTATCTTACAATTAGCATGTCAATAATACACTACAAACAGGACACCAGGGGCCGCCTGCACTTTAAACGTCTAGTTCCTAGTTCCAAAGTACGCACCCAGAACGACGGCAAGCACCACAATGCAGAACAGCAGAATGCCAAAGCACCACCACTTCTTGCGGCGCCACTGCTTGGCCTTGATGATGGCCTGGTTCTGATGGTGCACACCGGCCTCAATGTCTGTCTGGGCGTGGGCAGCCTGGTTGTCGATCTGCGTGACCTGCTCATCCTGCTCGGCAACAAGCACTTCCATATCGCGGAACAGCTGGGTCAGCTCGGTCATAGTCGACTCGATCTGCTGAATCTCGCGGTGCCGAGCCTGCACTTCGCTGAGGGCAGTGCGGGCCTGGCCCCTACGGTCAGACTGGAGAAGGGCCTGCTGGAAAACCTGCGTGGTCTCGCCGGAATCGACGGCCTGCTGGATCTCGACGTCGGTGGCCTCAGGCCGCACAATGCGGTACTGGCGGGCGGCCGCATCGCGATAGCGGTTGCGGAACGTGGCCTCGGTGGCAGAGTACTTCTGGATCAGCGTCATAAAAGAGCGCTTGAGCTCGTCCGCCTGAGTCTTTTTGGTGGGGTTCCGCATACTCTTGGACTCGACGGTCTTGATCCGCTGCTTCAGCGAGTCACCCAACTGGCGGGTCTCGCTGGCCAGAGAGTCGATCTGTTTCTGAACAAAAAGGTCGTTCTCCGCGTCGGTTTCTGCGAGAGAGCGCTTGTGAAGAGCCTCGATACGGTCAATATTATCATCGTACTGAAGCAGATTGCGGCGAATATCGTCCACTTCAGAGAAAAAGGCAACCATATCGTTGGGGGCCTGCGAGCCCTGAACGTCCGAAAGTTCATACTGGTTGTCGCCGTACGGACTGCTTTTGTCGTATCCGTAACTCATCCTTGTTTATCGAATTGTGTTGATCAGTTGCGGGGGGGACTGCGACGTAAAGGGTCAACCTACAAATCGATGGATTAAGGAGGGGGGTGAGGCGAAGCGTGACACGGAGGTTAGCTAAGCGGTGGCTGAGGGGGGGTAGGGTAACTTTTTGCCGAAGGGTGTAATAATCTCTCTCACGTCCAGAGGTGGGTGTGGCGAGCAAATGGAGGATGTGCGCCAATTGAGTCGGAGTCTGATGATAGGCTTATGTCTGACAGTCTAATTGGAAAGAAAGCGACGAAACGAACTGTAAGAAGTAGAGTACGTGAGAGTGGGACTCTTCTATTTATACATTTACATATCCATAATTTGGCTCCTGTATGCACCCCCCTTGGGGCCCCGGCTGTTGCGGCAAGGATCGAGGGTAATATACCAATAGCCGTTGCGATATTTTTCGCCAAAGGATCCGCAAGTTGCTCTTTTATTGTTGGTTCTCGATTCTTGTTGAATGATAAACATATATTTAATATTCGCATGAAATATCGAGTCCGCACTATAAAACTCGAATAAGATATACAGAAAAAAAATGTCGGCTAGTGATTTAGTCCGTGAACATAACATTGAATGAACAAGGGTGGAGAAAGTCATTAATCTGGCACAGCACCAGCCTAGCCTCGCGTGATGCTCGGTTCGGAACAGGCGCCGTGCAACTCTGCTCCTCAAAAGAGAGGGGTAGAGTTAGAAAAACTTAACCAAGCTGCAGGTTTAAATGAATTTTCAGTATACCCTTACCCATATAAATTCTTACGTCAGGACGTCCATCGGCCAAACGTCAGCAACATCCCCTGGCCCCCTGGGACAACTTGGGAGGGTTGGTCCGCGTCCGGGCCCGAGAGGGTACTATCGCTATGCCAACACCCCCATTGGTTGAGGAACAGTAAGCGAAAAGAATCCCCTACCAAATGCATGAGGTTTGGGTTCGCTGCTAATCGGGGGGTTTAGGTGGATCAGTAAAGCCCCAACATCTGCAGCTCAACGCCCAACCCAACCGTTGTTGTACCGGTTACAAATTAAAGACCACTTCACAACTCAACTTGAGCTTCACTTCCTGCACACCCCTTCGTTAATATGAAACCTCAGGTGGAGCAAGAATTGGCCCATGTGCTCTTAACAGAGTTGTTGGCCTACCAATTTGCGTCGCCCGTTCGCTGGATCGAGACCCAAGATGTGTTTTTGGGCGATTTCAAGGCCGAGCGGGTCGTCGAGATTGGTCCCTCTGCTACGTTGGCCGGAATGGCCCAGCGCACGCTCAAGGCCAATTACCAGGCATTTGATGCCGCATTGTCTCTGGAACGTCAGATTTTGTCTTACGCCAAAGACGGAAAGGAGATCTACTATGAATATGAGGGCGAGCCTGAGGCTGCTCCTGCGGCCGAGGAATCGGCCGCTCCTACTGCTGCAGCTGCTGCTCCGGCCGCCACTGCTGCTGCTCCTGCTGCTGCTGCTCCCGCAGCATCCTCTGCTCCTGCTGCTCAGCTCGACGACGCTCCTGTCAAGGCGTTGAGCGTCCTGCATGCTTTGGTTGCCCACAAACTTCGCAAGCCTCTGGATCAAGTGCCGACTTCCAAGGCCATCAAAGATCTTGTTGGCGGTAAGTCCACTGTCCAGAACGAGATTCTCGGTGATTTGGCCAAGGAATTCTCCAGCAGCCCCGACAAGGCCGAGGAGATCCCTCTTGCCGATCTCGCCGAGCAATTGGGCGATGGCTTCAGCGGAAAGCTGGGCAAGCACACCACCTCGTTGATTGGCCGCTTTGTGTCGTCCAAGATGCCTGGTGGCTTCTCTATTTCCGCCGTGCGGAAGCATCTGCAGACCGCTTGGGGCCTGCCACAGGGCCGCCAGGACTCTGTCCTGCTGTTGGCTCTGACAAAGGAGCCTGCCAACCGTCTTGCCAGCGAGGCCGAGGCCAAGTCCTTCTTGGACGGCGCCGTGCAGGCGTACGCTGCCGCTGAGGGCGTTAACCTCGCCGCTGCCCAGCAGGCTACTGGTGGTTCTGGCGGTGGTGCTGACCCTGCCATTTCTGCGGCTGCCCTCGAGGAGGTCACCAAGGACCAGAAGCGTCTGGCTCGCCAGCAGCTCGAGCTCTACGCTCAATACCTCAAGATTGATCTCCGTGACGGTAGAAAGCAGTATGTTGCCCAGAAGGAGGCCACCGAGCTCCTGCAAAAGGAGCTTGATCTCTGGCTGGCCGAGCACGGCGACTTCTACGCCCAGGGCATTGCCCCCATCTTCTCGCCGCTCAAGTCGCGTGTTTATGACTCGTACTGGAATTGGGCTCGCCAGGACTGCTTCAAGATGTTCTTTGACATCATTTGGGGCCGCCTCGACACCGTCGACCGCGATATCCTGGCCCGCTGCATTTCCATCATGAACCGTGCCAACCCCAAGCTTATCGATGTGATGCTTTACTACATTGAGAACGTGCCCACCGAGCGCGGCGAGACCTTCAAGCTTGCCCAGGCTCTGGCCAGCCAGCTTATGGAGAACTGCAAGGAGGTTCTTGGCCAGGACCCGGTCTACAAGGATGTCCAGTACCCCACTGGCCCCAAGACCAAGGTCACCGACAAGGGCTCGATCGAGTTCGCCGAGGAGGTGCGCCCCGAGGTCCGCAAGCTCGAGCAGTACGTCTACGAGATGGCCAAGGGTGACGATCTGACCCGCGACACCGAGAGCCCCACTGCCCAGCTCGAGAAGATGTACGCGTCTATTGAGCGTGCCGACGACGTCGAATCTGCCTACAAGCTTCTCAAGGAGCGTCTTTCCGGCGGCAAGATGCCCGCCAAGGGCATGCGTGCTGATATCATCCCCTTCCTGCACCTCAAGGCCCGCGAGGGCGAGTCTTGGAAGTACTCCAAGGACCTGTCTGGTGTCTACCTGAACGGTCTGGAGGCCGGTGCTCGTGACGGTATCACTTATGCCAACAAGACCGTGCTGCTTACCGGTGCTGGCAAGGACTCGATTGGTGCCAAGATCCTCGAGGGCCTGCTTGCTGGTGGTGCCAAGGTGGTTGTGACCACGTCGCGCTTCAGCAAGGAGACCACCGACTACTACCAGGACATCTACACTCGCTTTGGTTCGTCGGGCTCCACTTTGGTGGTTGTTCCCTTCAACCAGGCGTCGCACACCGACGTCAAGGCTCTGGTTGACTACATCTACTCGCCCACTGGTCTGGGCTGGGATCTGGACTTTGTTATTCCCTTTGCTGCCATCCCTGAGGGCGGCATTGAGATCGACGGTATCGAGTCCAAGAGCGAGTTGGCTCACCGCCTGATGCTCACGAACCTGCTGCGGTTGTTGGGACAGATCAAGATCCACAAGCAGGAGAGCCACATCGAGACACGTCCTGCCCAGGTCATTCTGCCCATGTCGCCCAACCACGGTACGTTTGGTGGCGATGGTTTGTACTCGGAATCCAAGCTGGCTTTGGAGACTCTTTTCAACCGCTGGCACTCGGAGTCCTGGGCCAACTACCTCACCATCTGCGGTGCGGTCATTGGCTGGACCCGTGGCACTGGTCTTATGGCCCAGAACAACTTGGTTGCCGAGGGCATCGAGAAGCTGGGTGTCCGCACCTTCTCGCAGCAGGAGATGGCCTTCAACATTCTGGGTCTCATGACCCCGGCCATCGTCAACCTGTGCCAGCAGTCGCCTGTGTTTGCTGATCTCAACGGTGGTATGCAGTTTGTTCCCGAGCTCAAGAGCTTCATGGCTTCTTTGCGCAAGGATCTGTTTGCTACTGCCGAGCTTCGCCGTGCCGTTGCCATTGAGAACGGCATTGAGCACAAGGTTGTGAACGGTGCTGGTGCCGACAGCCCTTACAAGAAGGACTTTGTCAAGCCGCGCTCGAACCTCAAGTTCGAGTTCCCCGAGCTCAAGCCTTACGACCAGCTGCCCAACAAGAAGCTGCAGGACCTGGTTGATCTGGACAAGGCGGTTGTCGTGACCGGTTTCGCCGAGGTCGGCCCCTGGGGTAACTCGCGTACTCGTTGGGAGATGGAGGCCCATGGCAAGTTCTCGATTGAGGGTGCCATTGAGATGGCCTGGATCATGGGTCTGATCAAGTACCACAACGCCAACATCAAGGGTAAGCCCTATGCTGGCTGGGTGGATGCCAAGACCAACGAGCCTGTTGAGGAGATGGATATCAAGGCCAAGTACGAGTCGTACATTCTCGAGCATGCCGGTATCCGTCTGATTGAGCCCGAGATCCTGGACTTTGACCCCAAGCGCAAGCAATTCTTGCAGGAGGTTATTGTTGCCCACGACCTGGAGCCGTTTGAGGCCTCCAAGGAGGTTGCCGAGCAGTTCCAGCTCGAGCAGGGCGAGAAGGTCGAGGTGTTCCCTCTCGACGACAGCGATCAGTACACTGTGCGTCTGCTCAAGGGCTCGCGTCTGTGGGTGCCGAAGGCCCTGCAGTACAACCGTCTTGTTGCTGGCCAGATCCCCACTGGCTGGGACGCCAAGCGCTACGGCATTCCTGACGATATTATCGAGCAGGTCGATCCCATCACTCTTTACACTCTTGTGTCGACTGTGGAGGCTCTGCTGTCGGCTGGTATCACCGATCCTTACGAGTTCTACAAGTACGTGCACGTTTCCGAGGTCGGTAACGCCTCTGGTTCCGGTATGGGTGGTATGTCTGCCATGAACAAGATCTTCAAGGACCGCTACATGGACCGCTCGGTGCAGAATGATATTCTGCAGGAGTCGTTTATCAACACCATGGCCGCTTGGGTTAATATGTTGCTGATTTCGTCGTCCGGTCCTATCAAGACCCCCGTCGGTGCCTGTGCCACTGCCATCGAGTCGGTGGATACCGGTGTGGAGCTGATCCGCAGCGGTGCTGCCCGCATTGTGATTGTGGGTGGTTACGACGATCTACGTGAGGAGAGTATCCAGGAGTTTGGCAACATGAACGCTACCTCCAACAGTGTTGATGAGTTCAGCCACGGCCGTACTCCTCGTGAGATGTCTCGTCCTACCACCACCACTCGTTCCGGTTTCATGGAGGCCCATGGTGCCGGTATCCAGCTGCTGATGAGCGGTAAGCTGGCTGTGGATATGGGTGTGCCCATCTACGGTATTGTTGCCCTTACTGCCACTGCCACCGACAAGATTGGCCGCTCGGTGCCTGCGCCTGGCAAGGGTATCATGACTGTTGCTCGCGAGACTGCTTCTAGCGAGCCCTCGCCTTTGCTGGACATTGACTACCGTCGCCGCCAGCTCGACTACCGCCGTCGCCAGATCAAGCAGTGGACTCACGATGAGCGCTCGCTTCTGGAGGAGACCAACCTGCCTGCTGCTGAGTTTGCCGCTCGCGTGGAGCAGATTGCTCACGACGCCCGTCGCCAGGAGAAGGAGGCCCGTGCCACCTGGGGCTCTGAGTTCTACCTCAAGGATCCTCGCATCGCTCCTCTGCGCGGTGCCCTTGCTGTTTGGGGTCTGACCATCGACGACATTGGTGTGTCGTCGTTCCACGGTACCTCGACCAAGGCCAACGACAAGAACGAGTCGTCGGCTATCCACGAGATGCTGAGCCACCTGGGCCGTGCCAAGGGTAACCCTGTTCTGGGTATTTTCCAGAAATACCTGACGGGTCACCCCAAGGGTGCTGCCGGTGCCTGGATGCTGAACGGTATCCTGCAGTCCGTCAACAGCGGTATGGTTCCTGGTAACCGTAACGCCGACAACGTTGACTCGTTGCTTGAGCAGTACGACCAGATCGTGTACCCCTCGATCACTCTGCAGACCTACGGCATCAAGGCCGGTACCGTCACCTCCTTTGGTTTCGGTCAGAAGGGTGGCTTTGCCCTGGTGATCCACCCCGACTACCTGTTTTCGGTTTTGGACCGCGGCACCTACGAGGCTTACAGCAAGAAGGTTGCCGCGCGCTACAACAAGACTTACCGGTACCTGCACGACGCCATGTGCAACAACACGATGTTCCGTGCCAAGGACAAGGCTCCCTACACTGCCGAGCAGGAGCAGGAGGTCTACCTTGACCCCAAGGCCCGTGTTGACGACTCGTACAAGTACCCCAAGAAGAAGAGCACCAAGCAGACCGAGAGCGAGATTGCCACGCTCACGGCCAAGGTGTCCAAGACCGAGTCTGTGGGTGTTGATGTTGAGCTGATCTCGGCCATCAACATCGACAACGAGACTTTTGTGGAGCGCAACTTCACCAAGGGTGAGCAGGAGTACTGCTTTGCTGCCCCCGATCCTCGTGCCTCGTTTGCCGGCACCTGGTCGGCCAAGGAGGCTGTCTTCAAGTCTCTGGGTGTTGCTAGCAAGGGCGCTGGTGCTGCTCTCAAGGATATTGAGATTGTGCGCAAGTCCGAGGGTCCTATTGTCAAGCTGCACGGCGATGCTGCCGCTGCCGCTGCCGGTCGCTCGGTGCAGGTGAGCATTTCTCACAACGATGTGCAGGCTGTTGCTGTTGCCATCACTGCTCCTGGCGTGGCCCCTGCTGCTTAGATAGAGAGATAGTGATAGTGTTTGTTCGTATCTTAATTGTATATCTTTTCTGTGCCTGTTGAGAAATTAAATATTGAAAGAAAGCTAATGAGATATATACTGAAACACAAATGAAACCACTTCTTCCAGGGCTTCCTGCTGGAGAAGCTTGTCTTCAATAGCAGGCAGCTTGGACTTGATATAGTGGTTCCAGGTAGTGGCATCTCCATACAGCATGGCCGAGGCGCCGGCTTTTTGGCCCTTTTCGGTGCACCGCTTGCATTTGAAGGTATCGTGTGTTTCGCAGCGGGTTCCTTCCTTGAGCTCAAACAACTGGCGGAGATCATCGAATGAAAACAGCCGCTCCACGTCGGTATTCTCGTCAACAACACACGAACTCAGACTCTGTTTCATGGTTTGCCGCTGGTAGATCTTCTCTTCAATGGTGCCGGTACTAATGAACCGGTACACAAAGCAGTCCTTTTTCTGGCCATCGCGCCACACGCGCGCCAACGCTTGCTGGTCTGCGGCAGGGTTCCAGTCGGGGTCCAGGAGAATCAAGCGGTTGGCACCTATCAGATTGATACCGCAGCCACCGGCTTTGCTGCTCAGCAAAAAGATAAACTCCGAGCCTTCGGGGTCATTGAACCGGTCCACCAGCTTCTGGCGCTTGGCAATGGCCATGGTGCCGTCCAGACGACAGAATCCGTACCGCCGTTCTCGGCATAGCCGCTGGATCAGGTCCAGCGTCTGCGTATAGTTGGAAATCAGCACGATTTTGTCGTTTGTGTCGTTGCGGATGCGATGAAGCATCCGCTCCAGAACCATAAACTTGCCTGAATAGTAAGAGCAGACGCCATTACCTCTGCCGCGCGCCCGCGGCGGAACGTAGTTGGGCAAAATCTGTTCATGGTTGGGCAGTTCCTGGCTGAGATCCAGCAGATCGGGGTGGTTGCACAACTTCTTGAGAACGTTGATGGCATACAGCGTCTGCTTGCCACCGCCGGAAAGAGCTTTGCCCACCTGTTTGGAGTTGATGAACGCCTCGTAAAGCGCCTTTTGCGTTCCCGTGAGATCGCAAAACACAACGTGCTCGTACTTGACCGGCAAGTATTTGGACAGGATGTCGTTTGTGCGGCGAATAATGAACTTGTTGACCAGCGCTAGCAGCTCTTCTAGCTTTTGTTCGCTCTCCTGGACCTGCTTGTCGGTGGCATAGGCGTCGCGGCCTCTCAAGATCGCCAGCTCGTAGTTCTTGCGGAACTCCTGGCGGGTGCCCAGCAGGCCCGGGTTGGCAAACGAGAGCAGCGAAAAGTACTCGCTCAAGTCGTTTTGGATCGGCGTGCCTGATAGAATCACGCGGCGCTTGGCATTCAGTGCGTCCAGCGCAGTGAATGTTTGCGAGTCGCCGTTCTTGAGCCGATGGCCCTCGTCAGCCAGCAGCAGCCCGATTTCTGCGTCGGCCAAGCAATTGGCGTTTAGCCGCAGACTCTCGTACGACACAATCAGCACTGGCCGAGTCAATTGGCGGCCCGTTTGCGAGGCCCAGCCCGTCAGAGTCTCGGCCAGCTCGGCGGGCTTGATGCTTTTGCCGTCGACTGCGATTGGCGTGATGGCGCCTTTGCCGAGCCATTTGTCGAGCTCGTTGGCCCAATTCCGCACCAAACTGCTCGGACACACAATCACGCACTTCTCAATAGTGCCCTTGCGGCCTTCCGGAGACTGCTTGAGTAACGTCCACATCAACGCAATGCATTGCAGCGTCTTTCCCAGACCCATCTCGTCGGCCATAATGCAGCCATTGGCTTTCGGATCAACCAAGCCAGTCGTGCATCTATACAGGAACCGCACGCCCTCGACCTGATGAGGCCGAAGGATCTTGGAAAGCCTTGGATCAATAACGACAGGCACTTTTTGGTCTTGCACCGGCTTGGGTTTGTCCAGACCCAGCAATGCCGATAAGGAAGCGCCTTTCAGAAGCGGTTCTGGCTCTTGTGCCGGCTCGGGCTCGTCAGACTCTGCTTCTGTCAAGTCAACAACCTCCAGCTCAGATGCGGCGACTCTTTGCGACAGCGAGATCTCCTCGGGGGTATCGACTGTAGGATCGTAGAGGACAATCGCAAATTCGCCACAGGGATCGTGCAGCGGCCGAGGCACCCAGTCCTGCTTGCGAGTCATACCTAAGGCGGGGGCATCGGAGACATCCGGCTTCTCCACCAACGGACTGCAGAACTGCGTCTTGATCACGTCCATGCTGTGCTCGGGATCGAGTTTGTTGAGGCTCATAGGCGTCAGGGGTTTTTCTGGCAGAGACTCTTCGCCTAAATCATAGTTAACACGCGTGCGAGAACTTCTGACATGCCGGGTAGACTGTTTGAACGGCACCTTGAACGGCCGGGCCAAATTGGACGCGTCCTCAAACGCCGGAGCGCGTTTGTACGACATTGTAAACACTGGGTCTGGGTAGATGGGGCTGCTTAATTAGGACTAATTAGTTTAGCTCACTAATCGTCCAGCTCAGATGCATATGCCTTGGCGTAGTACCAACCATTGCATTGCATCAGATAGGCCGGTAAACCAATATACTATAATTAAGCTATGTATTGGATATAATTGGGCGTCGGTGAAAGTACATTGTTCACCGGACCGAAGTTCGAGGCTCGTGCTGCAATTCTAGCTGCCGCGGTCCAATAATTAAACACTAGCATAGAGCAGATCAAAACGACAGGTTCATTAAAACAAGGAGCTTGTTCACATGTAATGAGATCGGCGTGCCGTGCGCCACCGCCACTCGGTATATGGGTACCTGCAGCTTGGGTGTGCTTACCGTTTGTTATGGACAGGGAACTGAAGCTGGTAGAGCAGGTCCATATGCGGCTAACGCTGGCTAAAGACGAGCAATTGGAGGCGTCGCTGGGGATCTACCTCTGCCCGCTGCTACGCAAGTTGAAATCAGCCCCGCCGGTTCGAGCAAAGACCATAGAGGTCCTCAGCTACATCTCTCAGCGATTGGGCGCCCAAGTAGGCTTGCCCGGACCCCAGCTGCTGGAATTGCTGCACGAGAAGTCTGCGGACCCTAAAGAAGATGTGCAGATCAAAACATTCACTCTGGTATACTTGAAAAAGTACCTGGCAACTGCAGGCGCGGCCCAGTACACCGTGGAGCTGGCCAAGGATCTACAGGCGCAGCCGGCGGCGGTTCAGCCGCAGATCTTTGAGCTTCTGATCAAGGGCCTGCGTGAATGGGCCTCCAAGGAGAATCGCCCCGATCTCGAGTTTGGAAATGACCCGTTTCTCTCTGAAAAGTTCGCCCAGCTCTTTCTGTTTGATGTGGGGTTCCAATCAAGTGGCAGCGGCCCCGGCCTGCGGCCAAGCGAGTTCCAATTCCAGCTCGCAGCGTCGCCAAACGAAGGAACCCACTCGGCCAACAAAATGGCGGTCCTCGCGTTTCTAGAGACCAACTCGTGGCCGCCCGAGCTCAAATACATGCCGCTGTTTTGCGCTACTGGCGACCGGCTGTCTGATGTAGCCCAAAATGCGGCTGGTTTGTTTCAGAGGCTGCCCATTGACTCTGACAGCGCTCGGTTGAAGGTTCTGTTTGACCTGGCAGTGGGCGTGGCTGCTGCGCCTGTGCGCAACTCCCTGCAGGTCCGTATTCTCACTCTTTTGACAAAGTACCCTGAACGGGTTCCTGAAAATGCATTGCCGCTGGTCAGGGGCGCTTTCCAATCGGGAGATAGCAAGCGGCTGGATGGAGCAGTCAAGCTAATCCGGGCCCTGGCTACTGCGCAACGCCTACAAGGACCAGCTGTGGATCAATACGTTCAGCAGATCCATGATCTCATCACTGCCAGCGGCTGGCCCAAGCTCTTGACTCCAGACGCTGCGCGCATCAAGCTCCGCAATAGCAGCTACGAAACCATGGGTTTGCTGCTGCGGTCGTCATCGCTGCAGTCTATCAATTCTATTCGCTTTCTGTTTCAGAGTGTGGAAAGAGATAGCGACTCTATTTCAAGTGCGCAGGAAGCCCTGTCAGAGGTCTTGAGAGTGGTGGACAAGCTTCCGCCGCCCGCGCTGGCCGAACTCAAGGATCTGCTGGCAAGAACTATTGCCTCTGCCTCTGGCGAAGCCACGAAGTACAGTGCGGTCCGCTATGCTGTGCGGGCGCTTCCGTTTAGCGATACGGCTGCGCGGCTTATTTGCCTGCAGGCTTTGGATCCTCAGAACCGCGCTGATGTGAGAGATGAGGCCCGTCGCGGTCTAAATCCCTACCAGTACCTGTCTGTGAATGCTGTCTATGGGTCTGAGGAGAAAGCCGTGTTCCCTGACTTTCAGCCCACTTTGGAAGCCGTGAAGCAATCCACCGTACTAAATTTGGCTCCAGTGGTTGCGGACGCAGCCATTCATTTCCTGTTTCAGGCGCTGGTCATGCAAGCCGCCGATTTCAGAGTCGATGAGCACTGGGCGGAGGCTCTGGATGCTGCTGCCGAGCTCGACACCAAAGTGCGAACCAAGATAGCCGCGTTTATTGCCGACAACACTGCCCATGTTGGGGAGCTGCTGAATATCACGTTCCAGGGCTTGTTGTCTACAGAATATACGTATGCCCCTAAAGTGTGGCAGATTCTGCTTGCATTAAGTCCCGCAGAACTGCGCAGAGCACAGGTCGACAAGATGCCGGCGTTGATTGCGCGCTTGTCGCAGTCGGCAAGCGTCGATGCTGCGGCCGAGTCGCTGGCCTTGATCTGCCCCGAGTCCGAGGCCAAGGCTCTTACGGAGAAGCTGCAGCCCTTGACAAAGGGATCCTCGCTAGCTCTTGCCTACTTGCTATGCCGGCTGTCGTTGTTTGAGATCTACGAAGACTTTGACCTTGCCGACAAGGTTGCCAAGTATGCGTCCGACAACAACGACTCTGCGCCTCTATATCAATTGGCCATCGGCGGTCTGCTTCCGGCAACCGAGGACTTGGTCGAGATGCTGGTGAAAAGAGGCAACAAGGGAGATGAAAAGGCGATTCTAACGCTGGGCGCGTTGCGGATCTCAAACACCACTAGAGCCCAGGAGTTTATGGACAAGCTTTTGGGCATGAACTCTGCACGAAACATCGACGTTCTGCTTGCCAATGGCGAAGCAGTCTCAATTGCAGCCACAGGCTGGTTGTCGTCTGTGCTGGACCAGCAGCGCCCCGATCTCAATCTCCGCGATGGCCAGCCCAGTCTGGTTGGGTACGCTCTGGATAAGATCTTTGCCGGGGCCAAACAAACTGCGCCGGATTTGCGACGGGCGTCGTGCGTGCGGCTTTTGTGTCTGGTGCAGTACAACAGCAACGAGGTGTCTGGCCGGCTCGCCGAGGCGCAAGCGTGCTTTATGCGCTTCTTGGCTATGAACGACGAGATTGCTCAGGAAGCGGCCTCGCGTGGACTCAGTCTTGTTTACGAGAATGGAAATGCAAGCACCAAAGAGGAGCTTGTTCAGCAGCTCGTTTCATCGTTTACCAGCGACCGGTCGCGCCAAGGTGGCACAGTGACTGAAGACACCGAGCTGTTTGCGCCTGGAATGCTTTCTACGGGTGATGGTTCGGTCTCTACATACAAGGATGTGCTGAGTCTGGCTGCCGAGGTCGGTGACTCCACGCTTGTGTACAAGTTCATGTCGCTTGCATCGAGCTCGCAGATGTGGTCGAGTCGGCGCGGCTTGGCATTTGGCTTGGAGAGTATCATGGCCAAGGCCGGTTTGGACGACGATATTGCGTCTGGCAAGTCTGTTGTTGGCCGTCGGTTGGTGCCTAAGCTTTTCCGCTATCTGTTTGATCCTAATACGCAGGTTCAGACTGCGATGAAGAGCATTTGGGATGCTTTGGTGGTGGACCGTACTGCTACGGTGAGATCGCACTTTGACGATATCTTTGCTGAGCTCGAGACGTCAGCCATAGCGCGCGAATGGCGGACGCGCCAAGCGGCGGCATCTGCGATTGCCAATCTTGTGGAGACGGTCCCGTTTGCAACTCTGGCACCCAAAACAGAGATTGTTTGGCGGCTGGCGTTCCGCACCCTTGACGATATCAAGGACAGCGTGCGCACCGTGGGTCTTCAGTTGGCTAAAACCCTCACATCGGGTCTTGCACGGCGTCTTGAAGCCGGCAGTGCCGGTTCCAAGGATGTTTTAAAGACTTTGATCCCCCTACTGATGGGAACGCGAGGCATCCAAGCCGAGAGTGAAGAAGTGCGGGCGTTTGCGCTGGGCACTCTGCTGCGCATTGCCAAAAGTGGAGCAGAAGACTTTGCGCCGTATATTCTTGACTTTGTGGACGAGTTCACGCTGCTGCTGTCGACTTTGGAACCTCAGGCCATGAACTATCTGGCGTTGAATGCCGGCAATTTCGGCGTCGATGCCACTACGGTTGACGAGAACCGCGCCAAGGGCGTCATTCACTCTCCGATCATGGAGACGCTTGAGCTTCTGGTGGAGCGAATGAGCGCCGACGAGCTGACGCAGTTTGTCAAGCGGCTTCCGTCCGTCGTCAAGCGCACCGTGGGCCTGCCCTCCAAACTCGGGGCTGCTCGGCTGGTGATTTTCCTATGTATGCGGTTCCCCCGCACTGGCGACTTCAACGCCTTGTTGGCAGCCTGCAGCGCGCAGCTGAATGACCGCAATGATCTGGTTACGCAGACGTTTGCGGCGGCGGGTGGCTATGTCTGCCGATTGACTCCTTCTTCGACAGTGCTCGAGTACGTGGACATGCTCAAGAAGCAATACTTTTCGGTGGATTCCACAGACCGCCAACGAGAGATCACTGCCTTGGCTGTCAAGGCGATCTCGCGGCATGCGAGCGACCAGTTCAGTGGCATCACAGCCACGACGCTGCCGTTTGTGTACATGGGCCAGCACGATGGCGACGAGCAGGTTGCCAGCGTTTTCAAGGATGTGTGGGCCAGCAATACCGGCGGCACTGGCGCCGTCAAGTTATACTGGGCCGAGATCTCGGCTCTAGCCGCGCCGCATCTGTCGTCGCCGTCGTGGTCTTTGAGAGGAGCGGCTGCGCGCAGCATTGCCGGAGCTGCGGAGTTTGCGGACCAGCAAAATGATGCGCTTGTCAAGCAGCTGCTTGAGTCGCTGGCCGGCCGCACGTGGGCCGGCAAGGAGCACGTTTTCGAGGCGTTTGTAAAGGCCTCGTTGGCCGGCATGAGCAGCGATAACCAGCAGGCGGCGACTGCGCGCCTCGTGAACGAGCTCCAGCGCCGCAATCTCGAGTACAAAGTGAGTATTCTGCCGGCAACCGGCAAGTATCTTGGCAAGTATCCGTCTGCAGAGGTCTACAAGGTGTTTATGGACGCTGCCAGCTCTATTCTGGTGCCTCAGGATAGCAACGACGAGGACGAGGAGATGAGCGACGTGACGGAAGACGCGAAGCTGGCGATTCTCGAAGGTGTTGTTGACGGCTACCGCGGCGGGTATGATTTGGATGCAAGCCTGGAGACCATTCTCGATTCATCGTTCTCTGGGTGGAAGTTCAAAGTGGCTGCTTGCAAGGCGCTGGCCAAGCTCGGCACCGCGGGCTTTTTCAGCCAAAAGATATGGGACAAGTCGGAGCAGCTCTGTTCGCGCGATTTCGGCCATGAGATCGTGCGGCTGGAATGGATGCGGGCCGCCGCCGCTCTTAAAAAGTATGGCGTTGAGCAAAGCGTCAAGAAGGCCATGGCCCACGAGTCGTCGTCGGTAGTGACCACCGAGCTGAAAAAACAAGGCTTCCTGTAGACCCTGTAGACTCGCTGTAGACCCCTATAGAGGAGGTGAACAGATTTGGAATTATAAAAATTTACTTTTTTCTTTGCCTATTTTGGGTTTGCAAATTACGAGCGCTTGCGGACTTCTTCAACGCCAGCAACCTTCGAGTCGCCGGTCTTGCCAGTCGACTCGGAGGCAACGGTAGCGGCAGCAGCCTTGGACTCGGCGGCAGCACGCTTCTTCTCCTCGATCTGAGGCAGCTCGCGGTGGGTGAACACAGCAAGCAGGCCGTTGAAGACACCGAAAAGAAGAGTGCACAGCAGGGTCAAGCCACCAACGGTGATGGCAGCAGCAATGGGCTGGTCCTGGAACGCCTGCACGGGCTCGTTCTTGAACTGGTTCATGAAGCTGGTGTAGGCGGCAGTCACAAAGCCAACGGGGTCGCTCTTGAAGTAACCCCAGAGGGCGGCGTACAGCGAAGGCTCCTCGTCCTTGGGGTCGGTGGCCTGGGGGGCATTAGAGTCGTAGTCGGCCTTCTCGATCTTGAGTTTGGGCACAAACGTGGCATTACCCAGCTGCTCGGCCTCCTCGAGCGAATGGCCAACATAGATGTTGTCAAACACAATGTTGGGCTGCATGGTCCACAGCTCAAAGCCCAGACCGCCAATGGGCTCGAGATCGGCAGGAGTCGCGTCCTCGTAGTACTCCGGGTTCGGGATGAGACGAGGCTCCCACTCGCCAACGTACGCGGGGTTCTCGATCTCGGGCTGGCTCCACACGCCCTTGTAGTCCGGGTTACGGACCAAGGGAGCCTCCCAGGGGCCGCAGCCAGAGATGTCGGCACACTCGGGGTTCTCGACCTCGGGCGCAAGCCACTCTCCGTCCTCCTCGTCGTCCCACTCCTCAGGCTTGACGGCCTCGGGGTCGGCGACGTAGGCCTCGAGATCCTCGCGCCAGTCCTCGGGCTTGTCGGCACTAGGATCGGGGATCTTGAAGGGAGCAGTCTCGTCCCAGTCCTCGGGCTTCTCGGCCTGCTCGGGATCGGGGATGTACTCGTCATCGACCCAGTCCGCCGGCTTGGTGTCGTCCTTGTCGGAGACCTCCTTGGCGGGGTTGAGGCTGGGGCGGAAGGCACCGTCCTCGATCAGCGAGCCGGCCTTGCGCACGTCGCCGTTGACGCGGATCTCGTAGGTCTGGTCGGGGTTCAGGACCAGAGTGTAGAGAGTGGTCAATTGACCGGGCTGGGTGCGCGGGGGAGCAACCAAGTGCTTCTCCTCGTACTCGCCGGTGCTGGGGTCCTTGCGACGAATGATAAAGTGGATCTTGTCGGTAGCACCACACTTGTCAGGACCAAACATGACCTGGTAAGGAGTATCGTTGGAGAACTCGGTGGTAGCCAGCTCGTCGCTCTCGGAAAGCAGCTTGACGTAGGCTCCGCCGCACTGCAGACCCTCCTGCAGCTTGACCTCGTACTGGAGCACAAGAGTCTTGCCCTTGTTGTCCAGAGGGCTGTCGAAGCGGCGCGAGATGGCATGGTGAGCGGCAGGCGACTTGAGAACAAGACCCTTGTCGCCAGTAAAGCCAGGGTAAGAAGTAGGCTCCTCAATGGCCCACTCGCCGACATACGAGAACTCCTCCTTCTCGTCGGTGATCTTCTTCTTGGCATTGGACGATTTCCAGGCCTCCAGCAGAGTGCTGGGGTTACCGACAAACTGCTCAAACAGAGCCGCCTCAACAATCGAGCCCGTGTAGGGCGTGAATGCAGGGTGCTCCACAGCCGAGCCCGAGGCACCCTCGGACTTTGCGAACCGCTGGCCGCTCTGAGCCAGCGGCTGCTGCTCCTCGACCTGCTGGACCGGCTCCTGCTTGCTGGCAAGAGTGCCGGCAGCCATCAAAGTTCCGACTACAAAATCGCTGTACTTCATCCTTGTAAAGTGGTGGGGGTAGTGAGCTGGGTTGGTGGGACGTGGCAGATACTATATAAGCGCGCATATGCCATTTCCAGAATGCATGGCGCATGACATGCGCAGGCACCAACGCTGTTCAAACAAACAAGCGCCGAAGATTCGAGGGCTCCAAAGTATCTAGTTTACGGCTCCGGTGTTCAATTCAAAAAGCGGTTTAGTCCTGCTTGACCGGAGGGTATTTCATGCAGTCCGGAGTGAATTGGTCTTTTAATAACGAGGAATATACCAATCGACTATTTACAACCCGTTCTACCGCGATTTTTCACCCTATATAGTTTCGCGGGGCCAATTTAACCGACAATATCCAAACTTTTTTTCCAGTAGATCCCTACCTGAGTCATGTTCCGGGGTATATACGCATTAACATGGATTCCGGTAGCGGTGACGTTCACGCAGTCGGTGGGCCATATCACATGGATCAAAGGCTCGTCAATGACTCCAACCCTTAATCCTGACTCCTCTTTGGGGTCCCGCGACCTCGTGGTGTTGAAGAAATACGGCCTGCGGCAGCCTGGCGCGCTTGTACGCGGCGATGTCGTGGCCCTGCGATCACCGCTGGACCCAGAGTCTATTATGATCAAACGAATTCTCGGCGTTGCTGGCGACGTTGTGACCCCCCGGCCATCTTCAGAGTACCCTCGGAAGGAGGTGAAAATTCCCCGAAACCACCTGTGGGTGGAAGGGGACAATATCCACTCGCTGGATAGTAATACGTTTGGACCAATTTCTACGGGATTGGTTATTGGAAAAGCTGTACATATCATCTATCCCTTTCAGAGATGGGGATCTCTCGCTGCTGGTGGCAGACACGCCGTCGTACCTGGCACCCGAGAAGCCTCCGAGGGAGAATCTTAGTTATTTTAGACCTTTTTGAGCGCATAGCATTAAGCATAATCCTGCAACTACTGCTTTTCAGCAGCCTCAGGCTCGGGCTCAGCATGGCTGGTCTGCGAAGCATGGATAAGCTCGGCAAGAGTGGCCATCTCATCCTCAACCGGCTCAGCCTGACGAACATCCTTGATGTCGCTAATAGCGTCGGCAATGCCCTCAGGAGTATGGTCACAAGTAAACAGCAGGAACGCTTCACGCACATCGTTGACGGTGGTCACGTCCTTTTGTTCGCTGCCAAACCGCATCAGCTTCAGCTTGGCAACAACATATAAGCCCTTGAGAACAAGCGGTTCGGGGAAGTTGCCTTCAAGCAGAGGGTTGATACCAAAGAATGCATACTGGAACCGCTCCAGCTGGCCGGCAACCTCCGCATCGGCGTTCGAGTCGGCCTCCAGGTACTCGCGAGAGAACTCATCCAAGAGCCGGGGGTACTGCTCGCCCAAAAGCTGCTCGCCATGGCGGAAACCATGGTACCGCTCGGCAAGAACATGACGGATATGCCACATGGTCTCGCGGACCTTTTCAGTAGACTCGGCAAAGGCGTTTCCGCCGGTCTCTGCAAAAGTGTCTTTGCCAGGCTCATTCAACCACTGCTGAACGATCCGCTCCTCACGAGCAAGACGGTTCCACTCTTTAAGACAAACGTACCACAGAGTGTGCAGGTCCTCGAACGATTTGCGGCGCAGCTGGGGGATCGACCAGCTGTCTCCGGTCTCGTTAATGTCCTGAGGAGTCCGCATGTATTTTTTGTCGGCAAAGAACTGCCAGAGAGGATGGCTATCGGGGTTCGCAACATCGGCAGCACGAGGCTCAATGGGAGGCCGAAGCACCAGTGGCCGGGGATTCGACACTGCTTTTCGCAGCGCTAGCCGAGCCGTCGAGAATCGGCGCATGGAGATGAAAAGTTTCACGTAAGCGGTGTCGAGATATATATGCAGGTCTATCATGAGGACGAAAAAGTTGAAAAGCCTTCAGAAAATTATAGAGCCGGAGCTACTTGAATATTAATCGCTACTCGGATCCTGGCCTCTTCCGGTTACGGATTTAGCCTAGCAAGACAAAGCCGTGCTCATGTGTATCGCCAACCTTCTCTACTGTCCCAAGTACAGGCCCCGGCATTGCTCACTCATCACAAGAATGTCGTCGTCTCCGCTCGACATGGTGCGGGCACTGCTGGACGAGCCCATTGTGATTAAACTCCGCACAAACCGCGAGCTCCGCGGCCGTCTGCACGCCTTCGATGAGCACTGCAACATGGTGCTGGGCGATGTGGAAGAGACTGTCCTGACCGTTGGCGAGGGTAACGAGATCCAAACAAAGACCAACCGCAGCGAGATGCTGTTTGTCCGTGGCGACTCAGTGATTCTTATTCGCCAATAACTGCTAACCTGCCTGCGTTTTTTTGCCTGTTTTTTTTGCCCGTTTTCCTCTGCACCCATGCTCTCTTCCTTTGGCGAGTTTTTTATCCTCTCTAATTGTATATGTATTATATAGTGGTCATCATAAAGTGGTCATATGGAATGGCGCCGGAAGTGCATCTTGGGCCGCTTCCGGGCAAGAGCTCCTGGCACATTGGGAAGCTTGTTTTCGGCTTGCAGATCCCGCAGTTTACGCAGCGCATAGGTGTACCCCACAGATAGGATTTCGTCGAACTTGCCAAAGTCCAACGTCGCATACTGGTCGATGGGTGCTCTCATATAAAGCACACCAGGTGAGACTTTAGCTTCTTCAAGCGCACGCACACTGGACACATACGCCAGCCGCTGCTGGATCTCGGCAACATTGGGGACATTGGGGTGGCTGCTGAATGGATTCCATCGGTTCAGAATCACCCAAAGCCCGCTCAATGTATCACCATAGTTTACAGGCGTGGTATCTTCCGTAGACCCCACATCCACAGCAATAATATAGCGGGCTCCCTGTCGCTTCATTTCAGTGACTGGCAAGTTATCCATGTACCCACCATCCAGAAGCATCTGGCCCTTGTCTTCGATAGGCGGGACAAGGCCAGCAAGCGACATGGACGCTCGGATATAGCGCCATGCATAGCCCTGTTGATGGATCTCCATGCGGGAGTGGGTGAGGTTGGTGGTGTTGTTGAAGTACTTTAGCCAAAAGTCCTCAATCCGCGCGTCTCCAAACGCTTTCCAGATACCCCGATTGAACTCATGGCCAGTCGTATAGGCAGTGGCAGGGTAGGTGATATCAAGTACCATCCGCCACAGCGAGCTCATGCGGCTGGCAAACGACTTGGCACGGCCATACAATGGCACAATATCGTATTCGCTGGCGTATAAACCACCGACAAACGAGCCAATGGAAGTGCCGCCAATGATGTCAACGGGAATGCCCATTTCTTCAAGGGCGCGAAGCACACCGACATGCGAAATACCACGCGCGCCGCCACCGCCCAAGACGATGCCGACCGCTTGGCCAGATAAAATACGGGATAAACGAGCGAAATCATTCTTGAAACCAACCGACCGGTCGGAGCGGACATTACCGGTCTGTCTCCGGAACTTTTCCTTTTGGAAAAACTCCTCCTGCACGCGGTTCTTGATTGCCCGTAGCTTTTGGAGTCGTCGAGCCCGTTTGGGCACCACGGGTGCGGGATCGGCGGCCATTTTATTGACAAACTCCATCTGAACATGATAATGCGCAGTTACCCACGGTCGGTTCTTGAGCCATCGCGACGTACTTCCGGGCGAGACGGTATGGTCTTGGTGCAAGAGAATAAGGTGCGACCGCGTAGACGTGCCTGACTTGACGATCTGTCGCTCGTACTCGCTGAACGACGAGGGCGCGTCAGCGTCGGCAAGCAGAAGCACGCAATCAGCTTGGGCAACACATGTCTTGGTCCACTCTCCTTGCGGCGAAGTATCGGCCACATAGATGATGGTTTCATACTGGTCTTCGAGCTCGGCCAAAAGCGTCTTGAGCTTCAGGGCACCCATTCGGTTGAATGCGTATCGGCCCAAGTAGCCTAGGATCGTAGCATTGGACAAAACAATCGTGGAGCGGCCATTGTCGCGAAATGCACGCGCAAGTTTATGGCCGAACTTCTCCACAGGCAGGCCGGCAATCGTTGGCAGCACAGCGATGGTCCGGAATCCCTCAAAGGCAGGCGCGTAGGTCGCTTGGTCCTTTTCGCGCAATTTCATAGTCTGCGTGGCCACGATTCTCGTGAGCTCAAACGTGATGTCGGGGTACGTACGGGTAAGGCTCTCTACCAATGACCGCGGGAAGCGCGCCAGCTCGGTCTCGCGAATAGCTACGGCCGTAGACGAGTAGTTTTCGCCTACAAAGACCTCCAGCTCGCCCAAGGTCGAGCCTTGGCCATATTCGCTATCCACATCGGTCTTCTTGTCGTACTGGTTGCCGCCAATACTAGTAGGTGTTGCTGGTGTCTCATCGTTTACAAACGAATCCTTTGCGCCCTCGGTGTATGTCCGCACGCGTCCGTTCAACACAAAGTAAATGCTATCCGCCTCGCTGCCTTGACGAAACAGAGTAGCACCAGCCTTGATATTCACCCACTCCAACGCAAAGTCCAGCTGGATAATGGGCCGACTAAGTCTTGTTGTGAGCATCTTGGCAACCGAAATGTACAACAATGGGTACTGTTCTGACAGCTTCTCAAAGCGATCTTTCTCCAGCAGTGCCACACAGACATCTGTTTTCGCAACAATGTCCACCGTGGCCGAGTATGAAGTGACTGTTTCCAAGTAGCCGGCAACGCTGCCAGGGTTAACCTCAAACATTACTTCGGACTTTGATAGCCTCGACGTTTCCTTTTGCGGGTTGATAACCTGCAGTTGGCCATCAAGAACATAAAAGAGGCCGGGGCAACGGTGGCCCGCTTCAGAAAGCTTTTCGCCCTTGCGATACAGCCGCACGCTCACATGCTCGGCTGCTTCGGCAACAATGCTTTCGTACGATGCGGCCGGTGCACTGGAAACTGACTCGCTGGTCATTGACGCAGTGTCGCTGGCCCCAGAAATGCCGGTGAGATTGAGGCCCAGCGGGCCCTGGCTGCTGAGCATAGGCGAACCTGGCAGGCTGCTAGGGCCGAGCAGGCTTCGGTTGGGGTAATTGCCAGGGGATAGGTTCGAGGAAGCAGACTCGATCAGTTTCGAGTCAAAACCAACAATGGAGAACATTGTCTCAATCAGCGACTTTCTAAGACTGGCATCCTCGGTTTGAGAGTGTTCCGAGAATCCATGCACATCAGCTGCCCGGAGGTGGGGAAGCAGTTTCTGGACGTCAATGTAGCTGTTTCCTGGGCTTGTGACGCTGGTCTGACTGGTGTTACTAGAGGCAGCGGCAGCGCTCGCGAGAGCGTTCACAAGCGAGCGCCGGCGTACGACCTGTTTCCGGATATCGATTCCAGACGTCAGCGAGACCGATCCATGAGCGGATTCACGGAAGTCCTGGTTCCGCGGCAATGGCGCATTTGAAAGCAAATCGCCAGGATAGGTGGGGTCGACCTGGTGCTCCAGACTTACTTGATGAGCGCGCGTAGGAATATCCTTGGAAGGGCCCTTGCGGCGCTGTTTAAGGCTGATCACTCGCTGGTCCGACTCTGTTTTCGCAAGTGCGTGAAGACGCTTGACGGCTCCCTCGCGAAGCCATTCAGGGACCCGTGCGGTTGCACAGTCGTTGAGAGCAACTTCGGCTTCATAGATATAGGATGTCAGGTTCAGATAATGATGGCACGTGCGCAAGGTAACTCGCGACCAGCGCAACAAAATAATCTGCACGATATTGGCCGTGGCCGTTGGATATTTTCGCGTAAGGTCTCTGAACGCTTGAGCAGGGATAACTGCGATTGTTGAGGGTGTTTTGGCAACCGCAATGATATCTCTGGTGACGTCGGCAAAGCCCCCTTCTAAAGTCTCGCTTTCTTGGGAGCCTTCGCTTTCGCCACTCTCAGAACCACTATCGGCATTGACATTAATTGGCTTCGAGAGTGGACTAGGCTTCTCGTTACGGGGACCCAGATCGATATCGGGGATATCTTCATCAGGAAGAGCAGGAGGCGGTCGAACCGAGTCGCTCAATTCGACATCCTCGGTGAAGAGAGAAAGAATTGAGAACAAAGATGAAAGTGGAGCCGCCTGTTTGACCTCATTGAGTAGTTGAAACTCCTCGCCCTTGTCGCTCTGTTCCAAATTCTTGGTATACACCTGCATAGTGCCATCAATCACAACAGCAAAGCCGTCGATATCCTTGAGCCGCAGCGACTCGCCAGCATTGACCCGATAAGTCTGCATATGGCGAGTGAGTTCCAGAAACACCTTGCGATCCAGATAGCCAAAGATCTTGATGGCGCTGAGGAACTCCTCGAAATAGGAGGGGTAGCCGGTCTTTGTTCGGTCGTCGTCACGCTCAGTGGATTCATGCAGCCACATATCCGCCACGCCATCATTGGTTTCCTGGTCGGTGGGCAGCCGCGAATAGCTTGTCAGCCAGTGGTATCTAACAATTGCCCAGATTAACAGCACTGCACCGAGGAAGACCATCAGCAAGGCAGAGACAGGGAGCGTAAATGAGTACTGATAGTGCAGCAATGGCAGCAGCCTGCTTGCCAAAAACCTGAATGGGAGCCATAGAAGACTGAAAAGCCCAAATAATAACCGTACAAGAAACGTGTGTGCCTCTTTAGGCACCATCGCCTCAGTCTCGTCCATATCCGGGGTTGGAGGATCAGGTAACCCAAGCTTAGGGTCTATGGTCCCAAAGAAATTGGGACCGCGACCTTAATTAGTGAAATCTTCTAGGCTTCGTCTTTCCATCGAAAACAAACAACCCACATCCTTTTTTGGGTATTGATTTGCATTTTTCCTTTCTCTCACGGTTTGAACAACGACTCTTTTGCCTGAAAATGCGTTCACTCAGAAGATTGTTCAGTACGGTGAAAGACCCTCGCAATGCCTCGACATTTGCAGATCTCGGAGTATCAACTGCAAAGCTGGGATCTTGGACTCCGACTGAAGTCCAGAAGAAAATGCTGGCTGTGGCCGCAGGCGGTGGCTCGGTTCTAGCAAGATCTGCGGCAGGAACTGGCAAATCCACTGCTGCTCTCTTGGCGTTGACTCCGGGAGAATCAACCATCAAAAACCTCATTCTTGTGCCTACAAATGCTCTGGCTGGCCAGACACTTGTTACTCTTGAGCAATTGGGGGTTCCTGCTACTGGTCTTTTCCGGACTGGCGAAGAAGCCGAGGATGAGAGCCAGCATGAACTGCTCAAGGGCACATCCACGCTTGTTGCGACCCCTAATCGTGTTCTCGACTATTTAAGCTTCAATTCCGCATTACTTCCACTACAGGATTTAACCAATGTGGTGGTCGATGAACTCGACGTTTTCCAACAAAGAAGCAAGAGGATCACCCCCTTGGAGACTCTGCTTAAGCACATTCTTGAAAATTCCGCCGCTCCTCCGGTCCTAACTCTCATTACAAGCTCTTTGAATGCGCTTTCTTTCTCGGAGCTGCCTGCAATTCTTGAATCAGCAAGGGGCGACCGTCCAGTTTACGAAGTATCGGTCTCGTCTGAGAAACCCACCGCCAAAGTAACCATCCTGGATCCTCGCGGGGAGCCAATGACCCAAAAGAGCGTTTGGCAGCACCAACGGCCGTCGACCCAGGCCTACGTCCAGGCGCTGGAGAAAATCTGGACAGGTGATGGAATTGTGGTTCTGGCTCCTGGCGCTTCGCTAACTGAATTCACAGAGGCTATCAAAAAGAAGCACAACCTAGATCCTCTGGTGGTCCGAGCCACTGATATTGCCGGTATCAATGTGCCTGATCTGGATCGCCTGTACATTATCGGTTGGGACGATAGCTATGAACTACAGAAACTAGCTGGAACGCTCCGCAAAGAACCTTCAGAGCTACTAATTGCACTGGATGCAAGCACTAGCCCTGGCGAGGCAATCAAACTCCTGCAGTAAATGAAAACTCAAGTCTACATATCTATTTATCAGTTGTGAGTCCACGTTGCATGTGTCTACAATAGCAATATAGAGACCAGATTTTCCACTTGATAAGAGCGCGCTAGCGAAGAGGATACTCCAGCGTCCGGTGACAATGCTGGACAATCTCAATATAATCCGGCTCGTTTTCAGGAGTAATGATGCCATGGCGGATGAAAAAGTCAATGAAAACCAAGGCACAGTTGTACTTGAACTCACCTGCTTTCAGGCGAGTCTCAACCTCAGAAACATCCATCAAGTAGAACTCATGCACTTCGCCATCTTCAGGTTTGGGCACAACCCCATCCTCCATGACCAAGTCGTAGATATACTCGATCTCAGGCTGGAATACAGCCGCCTCCGTGTTCAGGTTAGCGTCCAATTGGAACTCATAAGTCAGTACGCCAACTCCTCTAAGATGAGACTCAACATAGTCGCTAGGCAGGCCAGCTTCTTCCTGGCACTCTTTGATAGACGTCTCCCAAGGGCCATGCGGATAGCCGAGTCCACCGGCAACAGTGTTGTCAAGTTTACCAGGCCAAGTAGGCTTCTGATAAGATCTTCTCGGGACCCAGAACTTGTAGTCGCGAGGGTTGGCAGCAGGAATATAGCCAGTAATGTGGCTTCCATATGTGGCCAGTCCAAACAAGCAAGCAGCACTACGCTCAATCAAAAAATACAGCTCATGAGAAGGATTGTAGACGGGATATAGTTCATTCCGCCAACCTTGAAGCACACTGAAACTGCCTTTGGCTCTCAAATTGTTGCACAATTCAGCAAATGCTGCAGATCGGGCTTTTTCTCCTGCAAGAGTCGCAGAGATCCGCACTACCAATGACTTATCGTCAATCTCCAGCCAGGGAATATTTCTGAGCTGTTCCGCTACAAAGGGCAGAATATGTCCTAGTAGACTGGCATCATGAGAAAGAAATTGATAGACACCGTAAGTGACTTCCGGAGAAGAGTCCACTTGCCGGACCAGATCAAGGAAACTGGGCATGCTTATGCGGGAGAGGTATACTGGCCGATAAACGGCGCTACCTATATAAATTAAAAGGGATAAATACATAAACAATAAATAAACGCTAACCTGGAATCAGGAAATAAGCAAAAAAATATTAGACATATCCTGAGAACAAGATTAAAGAGAATGTCTGTAAAACGCCCAGAATCAGAAAGATCGAGCCTAGATACAAAAAAAAACAAAGTTGCAAACAAAATAATGAATAAACAAGCAGAAACATATATATAAAAATAGACATCTAATGACGTCGCTTCTTGCCCTCGAAACCAGCACGCTTCGGCTTCTTTTTCTTGTTCTTGTTGAACTTTGCTTCCTTCCGGGCAGCTAGGTTAGCATTGCGCTTGGCTTCCCGGTCGGCAATTCCCTTTGCAACGTTATCCAAACGCTCTCTCCAGGCCAGCTCAGACTTGAGCTTCTTTCTTTTTTGTTGCTTGACCGTCTTTTTAAGCATCTTCTCATTGTCGCGGAGCTTCGCGCCCTCCGACTTGAGAATCGCACGGCTCCAGTTGGCCTTATCGGTGATTTCCTTTTGCTTGTCCTCAGCAAGATCGCTGATCTTGGCTTTACGGCCTTCAAGCACCTTGAGCTGGTCGGTAGCATTCCGCTTCTTGAGCTTCTTCTGCTCCTCCAAGCTCAGGTCCTTACCAAGGCGTTGGCCATTGCTGAGCTGCACCTGTCCAAACATAACATTATCAGCTTCGACAGGCTCGTCGTCTTCGTTGTCCGACTGGTCATCCTCGGATTCCGCATCGGAGATAGCTTCAGAATCATCACGCTTGCGCTTGAGCTTCTGTTTCTGTTCTTGACGCTTCATGCGAGCAGCCAAGAGCTCCTCGCGGTTCTTGGGAGCACCGCTAGCAGTAGATCCAGGGGCCTTGCGCTGGGATCTCATTTCATTAATCTTGGCAGCTAGCTTGAGCCGTAACTCCTCAATACCGGGAGCATCCCGAGCAGGCAAACGAGACTTGGTGTTCTCAGTTGCGGAGGAAGAAGCCTCCAATTCCTTTTTGGATTTACCGTTCTCAGATTTGCTCTTGCCGTTCTTTTCATTGGCAGCATCCTTGGCGGAAGGCTTTGGTGCCGCAGCTTTCGCATTTTTTGCTTCTTGAGCTTTTGCGGCTTTTTCGGCTTTTTCAACTTTGCTGGCTTTCCCGTTCTCCTTGGCAGAAGCTGCCGTAGTAGCCGGAGATGGATCAGCCTCGGAATCCTCATCCTCGGATTCTTCATGGCCAGACAGATAAACGGCATTGCCAGTGTCGTCGAAAATCACAGACACTTCAGACTCATTTTCAGAGCCGACACTAGCCTCATCCTCGTCTTCTTCATCATCGTCGTCATCGTCTTCCTGCTCTTTGGCCCGAGTTTCCCGACGATTTGATTCATCAAGAGCACTGGAGCCGGAATCAGGATCAAACTTGGCCCGGTTAGCTCGGTGGGCATCCTCCTTAGAGCCCTTCTTTTTATTCCATTGACTCTTCGTGTCTTCGTCATAGTAATATTTAGCAGGTATCAGTGACAATAAACCTTTAAAAGCATCTGAATGGCTATTCAGACGCTCCTTTAAGGTATCGCTCATTGAAAAGTTTCCTTAGGTAACGGATTTTTTTTATTCATCTCTTCATGTATCCTAACCCTCTGCAGCGTGTGGCTGACAGGGGCATGTGAAAATATACTAGAAACGATTGCGGAGCCACGCTCAGCTGGGGAACAAAAATCTACATAACAAAACATAGAAGAAAGGTTTTAGATATGCTAGTATTTCAAAACGAAAATGACTCCTCCAGATAAGTAATGGAAGGAAGCTTAGGATTTTTAAGGGCTTGGCATACCTCTTTGCGAGCCCGGTCGTTCAGCCCACCCGGTCCACAGCATAGTACGGCCATTGGGCCACTTGCAGCCAATGCGCTGTCTCGGACAACGTTCTCGACTTCCATGCGGCCCAATGTCACCTCTACAGTGGACGGAAGTTTATAATGTTCTTTGCAGTCGTCGGGTCGTGTGACATACAAGTGGATGGACGCCCATTTCGAAATGGTTTCAATCTCATCAAGCAAAAACTCAAGATACTCAAAAGTGGGAATCGACCAGTGGAGGTGGATGTTTCCAACCTTCGTCTCATCTCGCAAAATAGAATAGATGCAAGAGATAGGTACGGTGATGCCAATTCCACCAGCAATGAATACTGTATCGCTGTATTCACGGAAGGTATAGTTGACTCCATAGGGTCCATCCAGCCAAATAGCCAAAGGCTTGTCTGCAGGCAGTTTAGCTAGTGAACTGGTTAGTCCCTTGCCCCTCCGCGCACAGATTTTAATCTTATTGTCATGGCACGGAATAACAGTAAATGGATGCGATTGCCACACCTGCCAGCCTTTGAAATGAACAAACACATAACTGCAGCTTCGAGGACACCATTTTCCCGAGTATCCAATCTCCATGACTGTCATAACGTCGTTGTGAGTGAGGCGAGCGGTAGATTTTCCAGACAAGAGGATTCGAATGGTTCGGAACAGTCGGTCGACAGTCCAAATGATAAATACTGCCAGCAGCTGCTGGCGGCCGTAACTCAAGGTCATGACGTGTCTCCATGCTCCAATCAAGAACACCACAGCCAGAACAACATGCATGAACACAAAAAGATCATACTTCAACCGGCGAATAGCATGGATGGACTGGAAAAGAATGGTTCCAACACACCCAATAGCAACCGCACCCCATCTCCAATAAAATTTGGCAAACACTTGGGGATATAGGCCCTGCTCTGCCCGGAGTGCAGAATAGGCACTAGCGTGAATCACAAGGTTGGCAAAAATAATCCGACCAACCCACTTGTGAAACACATTAAAAGTATCCAGCGACCATTGGGTGGCAGGGATGAGATGGTTGTTTCTGCCTGCAAATACAAACAAGATTGGAATCAAAAACATCGTAGTACAGGCGCTGCGGTAGGCCAAGATTTTCTTGAACTGCATGCTGTGCGTGCTAAAAAATAGATGATCTTCAATAATGTTGTAGTCCACAAAGAGCAAGATGGCGTTCAAAGCAATTGCTCCAGTGATTACCAGCGTAGTCCAACGGGTGGGGATATTGAAAGTACACCAGGAGCCGAGGGGCTGGGCATGGTGTCCTCTGAAAGTTGCATGATATGTCCAATGAGTTTTTAATGAGCGGGCAACAGAGTTTTTGCGTAGCTTCATAGTTAGCGATGGCATTGCCCAGCGCAATGCTAGGAACGCAATGCGCAGAACGCAGACCGCAGACCAATAAATTAGCATTGCGGCGCCATAAAACTGGGCTCGATGCTCGTTATCAAGAATAGACTTTGCTGTCAAAATGGCTGGCGGGAGGTGATCATCATGTACCGTACGCGAGAGCTCAGACTGGATGAGGGTTTCCTGGCAAACCGCAGCGAGACCCTTCTCGAAAGCGGCCTCAGGATCGCTGTCATTGGCAACAGCTCGAACCAGGCACTCGGCAGAGATGGAAACAAACTCGGGGATATTGCAGAGACATTTTTTCATATTATTCGGAGCCACTCCCTTGCATTGTTCCCATTCCATGCGGCTAACCAGCGTATAGCAGGACCATCCATAGGGCTCGTCGATGCGAGTCGCCGCACCAAGAGAGGCCAAAATGAATATCCAAGTTTTACGAAATATCATGAACTAAGAAAAGCTTCAGCGCTGGGTTTTAAAGTGACTATGTATGGCGACATTGCATGACAATGCATGATACCTCATGCAAGTGTCCAGCCAGGCGACTCGTGGAGCTGGGAACTATTTTGGGGTCACAGCCGACTGTGGCCGACAAATTACATAATCTAAGTTTTCCAGTGGAGCCGACAGTAATTCAGCTGACACATTTTTCCGTTATCGAAAGATTTTCGAATTCATTCCCTTACCCATATGCGAGTCATGACAAAAGTTACCCCAACCCTCCTTGTTCTCGTGGTTCGGCTAGGCCCGATATCGGGAGCCGAAGCAGCACTTGACGGAGTTGTTGATAGTTCTATATGGGGCACCATGGTTTAAAATCAGCGAAATGTGGCTTTCTCGAGCTCATTTTGCTGAAATATGCGGTCGGTAGCTGCATTCTGCTCGGGATTGCATGATCGACCCCGCAGTACGCACGCCTGACATGGGTTCCAGCCCTATCCCCGGACTTTTCCAACCCCACTACATTTTTTTGCCTTCTCGGTATGCTCGAAGCAAAGGTAAGGCAAGAAACGCCGTTTAGTGCCGTTACCTCGAATTCGTCTACGGATTTCGATGCCCCTCCACCCAGTCACTTTGCCACTCGCAAGGAGATCAACGAGCGGCTTGCGTTGCTTGGACAAAAGCACGGAGTTAACCGACGTCGTCTCCAACTTAAGGTCGACCTTTGTGTTATCACTCCTATCTGTATTCTGTACCTTCTTGCGTTCCTGGATCGTGTGAATATTTCGAATGCTCAGGTCTATGGTCTTAGCACCGATCTGCATATGACCGGCCATGAGTACAATACTGCATTGGTTATGTTTTTTGTGCCCTATGTGGTATTTGAGATTCCCTCCAACTATATTTTGAAAATCTTAAAGCCTCACGTTTGGTTGTCGGCATGTATTGTTCTTTTTGGTGCCGTTACAATTGGCCAAGGTTTTGTGAAATCTTACCATCAGCTGCTGGCTACCCGCTTCTTGCTGGGTTTGCTTGAATGCGGTATGTTCCCTGGATGCTTTTATATCCTGTCTACATGGTACCGTCGTGACGAGGCTCAAAAACGTTACTCGTTCTTCTTTAGTAGTACCTCGTTGGCTGGTGCGTTCGGAGGTCTGATTGCCTACGGCATGAATGTCTTGAACATGAAGCGCGGTCTCGAGCATTGGCGGTGGATTTTCATCATCGAGGGTGCAATTACCTGCTTTGTGGGTGTTATTCTCTACTTTTTGATCACCGATTTCCCGGAAGATGCAAAGTTCATCTCTGAAAATGAGCGCGCGTATATTCGCGAGAAGATCGAATGGGATCAAGGTGAGTCCCACCATGAGGAGAAGGTTGAGACAAAACAAATTCTCAGTGTGTTTGGAGATATCAAGCTCTGGCTGGCCGCTTTTATGTACTTTGGCCAGTTGGTCGGCGCCTATGGATATGCCTACTTTGCACCATCTATCATCAAGACATTTGGTTATTCGGCGGTCCAAACCCAGATCCATTCCATCTACCCATGGATCTGTGCTTGCGGTGCTGGATTTTTGTGGGCTGTCCTGTCTGATGCCATGTACCATCGTTACTTGTTCACATTTCTCGGTGGATGCATCACGATTGCCGGCTATGCCATCCTGCTTGGAACCGAAACAACGGCCATCCATGCTCGCTATGCGGCTTGTTTCCTTATTTGCACCGGAATGTATGCCTCGATGCCTCTGATTGTTTGCTGGACAACCATGAATTTCTCGGGTCATTACCGCAAAATGGTGGCCACTGCTTTCCAGGTCCAATTCGGCAACCTCGGTGGTATCATTGCTACCTTCTCGTTCCTGCAACAAGACGCACCGCGTTACACCCGCGGTGTTGGTATCGGAATGGGTCTTGTTGGATTCTCCATGCTGTCTGCATTTGCATACCTAGTGGTTCTTTACTATGACAACCGCTCGCGCAAGGCAGGTAAGGCGGACGCCAAGTGGGACGGCTTGTCCGAGAAAGAAAAGCGTTTGGCTGGTGATGTGAACCCTAACTTTATTTACCAGTACTAGAGTAATCCTTTGACCTAACTTTTGGGGCCTGTTTCTTGATCTGTTTTTGGTCTGCTAGCTGTGTTCCTGCTGCATTCCTCTCTCCACCTTCAGCCGCGCGCGTGCTGCATCACACGATGCGTGTTCCCCACGAAATTCATTGATCACGTTATCTACTGGAGACTATCTGGGGCAAGGAAATTCATCTTGTCGGAGTGCAGCATTTACGTAAGGGCTGCTCCGATATCGGTGGATTCGAAATCGGCATCGATAACGCTTTGAAGCGTCTATATTTAATACTGGATTAGACGGAAAATATATGTATATATCCAAAATCGGTACTTATTTTCTAGTGTCACGCGACTACCTCACAGTTTTCAAGGCCGCGAAGGTATGACGGAATAATGGCGCCTAACCCTGCAGCAACTCTGCATATGAGTCAATGCGAAAACTTCGGTACATATGCAGCCTGGGGGCGGACATTTTTTCCCCATTCCATGACATCGTTTAGTGAGGAAAAGAAGGAATCTCTTCGGAGTTCCTCCAGTGAGACTGCCAGTACCGGCAGTAATACTATCGAAAACCATATGCAAGCCCCAAAGTCATATGCAGAGACCAATGCTGAAATCGAAAAGCTGGCTCAAAAGTACGGCGTGAACCGCGCCAAGCTCATGTGGAAGCAAGATCTCTGCATTGTTCCTGCCATCTGCGTCCTTTATATTCTGGCATATCTTGATCGCATCAACATCTCAAATGCCCAGGTCTATGGCATGTCCAAAGACATTGGCTTTATCGGCACCCAATACAACACTGCCTTGACTGTGTTCTTTGCTCCTTACATTGTGCTGGAAATCCCTTCAAATTTCCTTTTGAAAAAACTCAAGCCCCATTTGTGGCTTCCTATTTGTGTGACTTTGTTTGGTGCCGTTTCTCTTGGCCAGGGCTTCGTCAAGAGCTTTGGTGGTCTTGTTGCTTGCCGTGTCCTTCTTGGTGCTCTTGAGACCGGTATGTTCCCTGGTTGCTTCTACCTGCTTTCCATGTGGTACAGAAGAGAAGAGGCCCAAAAACGCTACTCCTTCTTTTTCAGCTCCACTTGTTTGGCAGGTGCTTTTGGTGGTTTGATTGCCTATGGTGTCAACCATCTCAACATGAAGAAGGGCCTCGAGGGCTGGCGGTGGCTCTTCATCATCGAGGGTGCTGTGACCATGTTCTGTGGACTGTGCCTTTACTTCTGCATTGCTGATTTCCCCGAGGACGCCAAGTTTTTGTCTGAGAACGAGCGTGTTTTCATCCGGGAGAAGCTAGCTTTGGACCAGGGCGATTCGCAGTTCGACGCCAAGCCTAATGCCAAGTACGCATTTGCCGTATTCAAGGAATGGAAGGTCTGGGTTGCTGGTATTATGTACTTTGGCCTCGTTGTTAGTGGCTATGGCTACGCCTACTTTGCCCCCAGCATCATCAAAACCTTTGGCTACTCTGCCGTCAAGACCCAGGTGTATTCGATTTTCCCTTGGCTGGTTTCTTTCGGTGGTAGTATGCTTTTCGCTGTGTGCTCTGACTTTTTGCGACACCGGTTCCTGTTCACTGTGATTGGTACTCTTATCGGTATCGCTGGGTTCATCATGTTGTTGGCCACTGACGCTACGCCTGCATTCAAGGAGGTTCGCTATGCCGCATGCTTCCTTGTCTGCTGGGGCATGTATGCCACCATGCCTATTGTTATTTGCTGGAGCAATATGAACTTTTCGGGCCATTACCGGAAGATGGTTGGCTCGGCATGGCAAGTGGGTTTTGCAAACATCGGTGGTATCGTTGCCACCTACAGTTACCTTGCCAAGGATGCACCGGCCTATACCCCCGGTGTTAGTGTTGGTTTGGCCATGACTGTCTTGGCTCTTGCTGCCTGCTGCGGGTATGTGACTGGTCTCTACATTGAGAACAAGAAACGACGCAGTGGCAAGTGCCAGGAGAAATTCGACCAATTGTCCGAGGAAGATAAACGGTACGCCGGTGATCTCAATCCGAACTTTGTTTACCAGTATTAGAGGCGGCGCTCCGCTGCTAAACCGTCGGTCGACATTGTTCTGAAACTGATGTTCCTAAAAAAAAACTCGAAACTCTACGGAAAAGGATGAATTCTTACCCGTTTTTCGAGTATGACTCTTATGACCCTCTAGTAATAATAATAATAATTAATTTTTCTTCAACTACGCGCAGATATGAGTTGATCAAAATGCTATGCTCATAGGAGAGGTTGAGCTCCCTGAGCGAGTCCTCAAGAACGGGGCTCGAGCAATATAGCCAGCCCAGAAGTGGGTCTCCAAAGCTGGCACAAGCCATTTCATGGGCTGACGGGCTTGCTCAAGGTAGCACCGTCCCGCGGTGCGCGTCCGCGCAGCACGTTCTCAATGAACGTCTCGCCAGCCTTGTACGAAGAGCGAACAAGCGGGGCACTTGCGCAGTACAAGAAACCCATTTCCATGGCACGATCGTGCCAGTGCTGGAACTTCTCGGGAGTCACGTACTCGGCCACCTTCATATGGCGCTTCGTGGGCCGCATGTACTGGCCAAAGGTAACAACATCGACCTTGGCATCTCTGAGGCGGCGCATGGTCCGCTCGACCTGGTCGTCTGTCTCGCCAAAGCCAAGCATGATCGAAGTCTTTGTAACCAGCGACGGCACAGTCTCCTTGGCCCGTTTCAGAACATTGAGGCTCTGCTCGAAGGTTGCGCGGCGATCCCGAACAAACGGCGTCAGCTCCTCAACACACTCAACATTGTGGGCATAGACATCCAATCCCGATTTTGCCAGAACATCGACCATGTTCAGATCACCGCGGAAATCACCTCCAAGGCACTCGACCAGCGTCTTGCCGGCACTCTTGGACTTGATAAGCTCCACGGTCTTGGCAAAGTGGTACGCACCACCATCAGACAGATCGTCGCGATCCACAGTGGTGAGCACAACATAGCCAAGACCCCATTTTGTGATGGCCTCAGCAGTATGCTCCGGCTCGTTGGGGTCTAAAGGACCAGGAGTACGGCTAGTCTTGACGGAGCAGAACCGGCATCCACGGGTGCAGGTATCACCCATAAGCATAATAGTGGCAGTGGCACGGCTCTTGTCGCTACCACCCCAGCATTCACCAATGTTGGGGCACCGGGCCTCCTCACAGACAGTATGCAGCTTCAAGCCTCGCAGGTCATCCTTGAGCTTGGAGAAGTTCGATCCCATAGGAATGGGGGTCTTGAGCCACTTGGGCAGTCTCTGCTGTTCCTCCGGAATCGCAGCAGCAACCTGATCGGAAGATCGGAACTCTGCAGCTCTGCCACTAACGAAATCATCGAACGAAGGTCCAACGTTCAACTTGTCAGTAAACGCAGTGCGACGGCGGCCCGTCGTTTTAACACCAGCTTCAGGAGCCGCATCCTTCTTGGCAGACGAGGATGAAACGGACCGGCATCCAGCCGAAAGCAAGATATTGCTGGTTTTTGGTACCTGACGAACAAGCATTATCAAGCTGAAAAATCCCGAGTCCCAGGATCCAGGATACCCGGGAAGTTGGGGTTGGGGACAATTTCGATGGGGGAGATTCACTCGCAAGGATACAATATTCGATATAGAAGACGTGTACTAAATTAGGAAATTTTTGATAACCTTTCGAGTTTCTGAATTCGTATCTGAATCGTTTTTATTTTATTTTTCAAAAGGGTCTTATTGTTGCATCTGCACATCCCTTCTAGTAAGTAGAAGTTTTGTTGACGCCATACGAGTGAGCAAACGAGCGAAAATAATAGTGAAAAAGAAACAATTCCTTATTAAGTGCCTAGTTGTATATATTTTGAAAATGTGTGCAGGCCTGATGGCTTTCTTGGTCTTTATTTTTAGATCCTGGCTGAGCCATGATGACTCGTTATAGTTTCTTCGGGCAAGGAAACCGGGTCTGACTACAAACCGGGTCCTGCAAACCGGGTTCGAGGAGTGTGTCGGAACCCCGTACCCTAAATAATTTGTTTTCGCGGGCCAACATTTTGGTTTTTCGACCATAGAGTAAGAATTATGAAGATCTAAAATATGCAAATATCTATAAAATGGTCACTAAATAGAGTATGAACATTCTTTTTAACGTTCATGTATTGAGTTTCGGGATTTTTCTCTCTGTGCAGCGGAAAAAGTCTGCAGGGCCGTTCATGCATGGTCAAGCTTCCTAAAGGAACATGCAATATATGCTCCGAAAAATGAGTATTTGGTAGTAACTCTAATATGTAATAGACGTATTAATGGCTATCAAAAAGGCAATTGACGAGTTTTTATAGTCCATATTGCCCCGGAACTGACCACTTTTGGGACTCAAGCACCGGGTCCATGTGATCGAGTTCATGCAGGTGACAAGCTTGGCAACATGCAAGGTCATGTGCCAGCCTCCTGTATATAAAGAGCTGCCAGATCACCCGTAATACTATCAACTCCATCACACACACTTCAAATGACTGCCCAGCACTTCCTCGCCCTCGACTCCTCTAAGCTTACCTCCGAGCAGGAGCAAGTCCTCAGCACCGCCATGTCTCCTTCTTGGTCGCGCTCCTCCACCGGAGCCCAGAAGAACCAGAAGTCTTCTTCGTCGACTCCTTCTCTGTTCAAGAAGATCCGCAAGGTGTTTGCCTAACTTCAAGAATGATTCAACCTCTAGCACCCTTATTTCATTTCCAACTCGTTCTTTGCACGCTTCTAATTTTGGAGTCTTCTGAGCTCCACCCCTGTTCAACACCTTTACATTGGCGCTGTTCAACTCGTCAAAGATTCGTATTTATTTAATTTCAACCTAAAAGCAACTGTTGTATTCAATCTTTTTATTCTCCTAAATTCGCCTGAATGCTTTACAGCAATTCCAATGTTGACCCCCAAAGAGGGCCCCAACCCTTCTCCAGGGTTATGGTTTTGTCGCGGTTTTTCATGATGTGTCAGCGGCAGGGTGCGGCTGACGGTTCCCAAGGATTCACTATAAAAGGGATCAGGTAAGGATTTTTTCTTTGTGCGGAACCCATAGCTATATCCGTGTTGCTTGCTGGTTACATATCCCACTGATCAGCGAGCGTCAAGCTACTGGGGAGAATAAATACTTTTAAAAGGCTGTCTTAGCGCTCGTCTGAGTTTAAGTCGCGTCCGTTTGCAAGCGGAGCCGTGTTGAGATTCAGAGGGCCGGTGAGCCGAACATTTTTTTTCACTTGATATCTAATAGTTCTAATAGTCTCAGTATCTGATAGAGCTCTATTCGTTTTTCATTAACATCTATATTCAATATTCTTTAAAGTTATGGTTTGGGCTGCGCAAAACTCTTTTACGGGTCTGTTTTTTTCTTGGCTTCGTGCTTGGGATCGGCACTAGGGTCCGGGCCGGCTTACCCAGCGATTGTGGGCGTGCGGGTGTGGGAGGGCTTGGGGCCAGGGCTTATCGCGCAGAGGTTATGATCTATAAACACGTGTACAAAATGAGAGATTTTAGAAAACCTGGAAGAAACTAGATAGAAATGTAGCGGTACACGTTTTTGAATAAATTTTATATCCCTGTGCTATTTAATTTTTGGTTTTTGTCGAGGTCTTACCCCCTACCGGCTCGGGTTTACCTGCACTTAGTGGTTAATTACCTTAGCCTTTGCAGATATCATGCATAATAGCCGCCATCTCCTGCACTTAGGGGACATACGAATGACATATAAACGGGCTGGCCAAGAGAAATTTGTTCTTTCTTAACATCAAACAGAAATGACTGCCACTGAAACCAAACAAGAAGTCTTTGTGATTGGTGCCCCTTTCTCGGGTGGCCAAGGCAAGCCTGGTGTCGACGAGGCCCCCAAGCTTATCGAGGAGTACGGTCTCGATAAAGAGCTTCACAACCTCGGCTACAAGACGTCGTGGGAGCATCTCAGCTTCGACGATGTTGCCTCTGATGCCGATATTGTCAACATGAAGAAGCCCCGCTACGTGTCTCAGGCCACCGAGAAGGTGTTTGAGACAGTCAAGTCCGCCGCCAAGAAGGGTCTGGTCCTGACTGTCGGCGGCGACCACTCGATCGGCATCGGTACTGTTGCCGGTGTTTTGGCTGCTCACCCCGACGCCTGTGTCATTTGGGTCGATGCCCACGCCGACCTCAACTCTCCTGCTGCCACCGAGTCCGGCAACCTTCACGGCTGCCCTGTCTCGTTTTTGACCGGCATTGACGAGCTTGAGAAGAATGTCGAGGACAACGTTTTCTCGTGGGTTCCCCGCGGTACTCTGGACTTTTCTCGTCTGGCCTACATTGGTCTGCGTGACGTTGATACGTTCGAGAAGATGGCCATCAAAAAGTACAACATCACCGCCTACTCGATGCACGACGTCGACCGCCACGGCATTGCCAAGGTTGTTGACATGGCTCTGGAGAAGATCAACCCCGGCAACAAGCGTCCTATCCACCTGTCGTTTGATGTCGATGCTCTCGATCCCTTCTTTGCTCCTAGCACCGGTACTCCCGTGCGCGGCGGCTTGACCTGGCGCGAGGGCTGCTATATCTGTGAGGCGGTTGCCGAGACCGGCAAGCTGGTTGGCATGGATCTTGTTGAGTGCAACCCCCATCTTGGCGAGAACGACGACCATGTTCGCGAGACTTTGCAATCGGGTATTGCTCTGGTCAAGAGTGCCTTTGGCCAGACCCTTCTTTAATCTCCTTTACAGGAGGCACCTTGTTTGCATTGATTCTTTTAGCATATGAAGTAGGATAAAAACGTATGAATATCATGGGCCACCCCGGCCCGCTAGGGCACCCACTATGGCACCCACAGTGGGCCAGTACAAGTAGTGCAGAGCTAGTGAGTCTGTCTATGTCTATTTGATGTAGGGCTTGAGGCCCTGGAGCTTTGCAGCCGCGTCCTCCAGAATAGAGTCGTCCTTGCATACGGCAAAGCGCAGGTAATTCTCCAAAAGAGGATACGCGTGCGGGGTCGCAAACTCGGTAGGAGGAATACTCACTACGCCCACCGTCTGAATGAGCCAGTATGCGAGCTTAAAGTCACGGGGCCGGTCGGCGATATTGGCAGGGAACACGACGTCGTCGGGGATGTTTACCTTGGCAAAGTTAACAAGCAAAAAGTAGCCGCCCTCGGCAATCGAGTAGGGCAGGCCAAGGGTGTCAAACGCCTTGGTCAGAATAGAGTACTTGTGCAGGAAACTCTTGATGGTGTCGGCAAAGTAGGAAGTGGTACGAGCAATCTCCAATGCCTCAGACGATGCGTGCTGGAGAGGCGAGTTAACCGCAAACACAATGCGCGTGTGAGCGGAAGCCACATTCTTGATGAGATGCGCAGGCCCAATCACCCAGCCCACCCGCCAGCCAGTGGCAGCAAACGTCTTGCCTGCAGAGCCAACGGTGAGGGTCAGGTTGGCGATCTCGGGCGAGATTGTAGCCAAGCGAGTGAACTTGCCGTAGTAGAGGCTGTCGTAAACTTCATCAGAGATGATAATGATGTTGTTTTTGACGGCCAAGGCGCCGATCCTCTCGAGCTCCTCGCGGCTGAAGACCTTGCCAATGGGGTTATGAGGGCTGTTGAGAACAATGATCTTGGTGCGGGGCGTAATTGCCGCCTCCAGCTCGTCGAAATCAATGGACCATTCATTCGCAGACGACGACCGCGTCTCATTGTCCTTGGGCGGGTGCAAAGGAACATAGACAGGCACTCCGCCAGGAAGCTTGATGTTGGAGATGTATTGGTCGAAAAAGGGCTCAAACACAATCACCTCGTCGCCCTGATCCAGGTAGGCGGTGAAGGCAGCATACATACCTTCATTGGCACCAGCAGTAATGACGACCTCTGTTTTGGGGTTCAGCTCCCGCTGGAACGACTCCGAGTAGGTCAATGCAACTGCATCCAGCAACTCGGGACGGCCGCGGGTAGGTGCGTACTGGTTATATGCAGGAATATCCAGAGCCCGCTTGGCAGCTTGGATTGCAAAATCAGGAGGAGAGTACGAGAAAAAGCCCTGGCCGAGGTTGACCACGGGACGACCCAATTCCTGTTCGGCATGGGCTGCAGCTTCATTGATCAGTGACCAGACGTCCTGGCCGCTGGCTTCGACATGCGACGACGGCTTGGGCTCAGGCATTGTAGGTGGGATGGTCGAGTACATGCGTGAGTGCGATTGCGTGCTTGCATGGGTAGGGGTCCGTATCGACGTATCCAAACCAGCGATAAGCGAACTGAAGCTCTTCCGCGCTAACCCGATCATCTGGCCGGGCTTATCATTCGGTCCAAGCTTGCATGGCCACCGGCCGTGCAGACTAGACCTTGCGACGGATTGGCTGTACAATCGCATGCAGGAATTGTGGGGGGGTTGAAACGGTCCCAAGTATGACTCCTTCAGATATGGATGCGACCATTGGCTCCATTAAAGCATCGGTTTCATATCTTTACACATGTATTCATTTTTAATCATTTCTATTGAAGATTAAAAGTATTATGTCCATGCATCGTGCAGTCTTCAGGTAGGGGCATCGCCGTACTCTCACGTCTCTAGTCTTATGCATCTAACTTAGCGAGCATACCCTGCGGTAAGCACTCACTGTTTAAGCACCCCGATCAGTACTTGTTGTCTAAATTCGAGCAATTCAAGTCTATAATTAGCTACATTTGACTATTTTGCCTCTATTTAGGCAAGCTTAAGCCCACCAACACGGCCCGACGATATTAAATTAAGAACTATCCAAGCCCCAAATGTCTACAATAATAGTTTAATGCTTGTTTAAAGACAATCCATCACCAAAAAATGGACGCCATTGTCTTGACTATTGTTGCCGATCCGAGTCGCGTGCGGTCACCGGGTTGCACCGGGTTGCACCGGGTCCCTTTCCGAAACAAACATCTGACTTACCCCAGACTGATATTTTTCAACCGTTGGTCACCTGACGCTCCGAGACCATGGACGCGGAAAAAAATCTGACGCCAGATCCAAGCTATGATTCTTCTAACAGAATGGCTGTAGAGCATTTTCAACGCAGTAAAAAGTCTCCCTTTGCTACTTTTTTCTCAGACTTCAAGAGACAAGAAACTGTTGATGATCTTGGGTTGGACGACCAGACCCGGGCCAACAGAGCCTTAAAGGGAATGCGCAGCCAGACTTCCAGCTCCAAAAAATTAACAAAACGGCACGCTCAAGTGGCTAGCATTGCCGGAGCCATTGGTACCGGCCTGTTTATTGGTAGCGGAAACTCGCTGGCTGCTGGTGGACCCGGTGCCCTGCTGATCGGCTTTCTCGTTTGTGCTATTGCGGTTATTGGATTCATGGCTGCAGTGGGAGAGCTCGGTGTTCGCTATCATGCTCCTTCGTTCACCAACTATACCACTCGCTTCATTGATCCTTCTTGGGGCTTCACCGTGGGTTGGATGTATGCTTTGTGTTGGTTGATCGTCATGCCTTTGGAGCTTATTGCTTCGGCCATGGTCATTGAATTCTGGAAATACGACGATAACCCCGCTGCTAGAGTAAACCCAGTAGCCTGGGTCGCCTTGTTCTACGCAGCTATTGTTTTTATTTCTCTGTTTGGAGTTCGAGGCTACGGTGAAGCCGAGTTCTTGTTTTCCGTCATCAAAGTTACTGCGACGGTTGGCTTTATTATTTTTGGTGTAGTTGTCACTTGCGGTGGTGGTCCTTCCCATACCTATGTCGGAGCTCGCTACTTCCACGAGCCGGGATCGTTCGCTCATGGGTTTAAGGGCGTAGTTGTGGCTATTGTCAACTCTGCGTTCGCGTACGGCGGCACAGAAGTGGCCGGCCTCGCTGCTGCAGAGACAAAGGCACCTAACCGTGCTTTTCCTACTATTGTGAAACAGGTGCTTTGGCGCGTCATGATCTTCTTTGTGGGTGCCATGCTCATTGTTTGCGTCATGGTGCCTTACAACTACAAGGGTCTTGGATCATCGTCTAATGGCACAGGCTCGCCTTTCGTTCTGGCTATTGAAATTGCTGGCGTACGTGGGCTCCCTAGCGTCTTCAATGCCGTCATTATGATTTCGGTCTTTTCGGTGGCTAACGCATCGGCATTTGGTGCTACTCGAGCCTTGGTCTCGTTGTCGTTTGATGGTCATGCACCTGCCTTCATTTCCTATATTGATCGTCGCGGCCGTCCGCTGGGCGCAATGGCCGTGAGCCTTACTTTTGGTGCACTATGCTTTTTGGCTGCCAGCGACAAGTACGGTGATGTTTTCAACTGGTTGTACGCTTTCGTGTCTCTCTCGTTCCTGTTTGCATGGCTGAGTACAGCTGTTGCCCATCTCAGACACCGCTATGCGTTCCGAAAGCTTGGAATTCCTTTGGAAGAGCTCCTGTATGTGAGCCCGTTTGGCATCTGGGGCTCAGTTGCCTGCGCCATTGTAACATTTATGATTATTGGGTTCAACGGCTGGCTTGCGATCTTCCCATTAGGCAAAAAGCCGAGCGCTAGTGCATTTTTCCAACAATACCTTTCTATGCCCGTGGCGCTGGTTCTTTTCATCGGCCACAAACTCATTACCCATTCACGGTTCGTCCGCAACAACGAACTAGATGTCACCACGAACCTGCGCAAGTACGATATGGATATCATCCAAGAGGAGAATGAGCTGCATGCGATGCGCAAACGTACCAGTATCCTCTACCGAATCAGGTCATTCTTCTGTTAGCCCCCCAAAAGAGCAGGTTAAGTGGAGTTGGACATTCATGAGAACTCTACAAAATAACGAACATTGTAACGAACACTCGAGTAAAAAATTCATTTTCATATCTATTATTGCCTCTACTTAAAGTGCGTATCTAAACTCAGGATTCTCGAAATCGGTAAGATCAGCAAACTCGGGGTTCACAATATGAGCAGGCAGGCGCTCGTCCTTGCGGTCACGGCGCTTATTTTCAAAATAGTTGACTGCAAACAAGGCACTGGCAAAAACAAAGGCAGCAACGGCACATGCTGCCATGGTAACTTTACCCGTCTGGTATCCTGGGGCTTCTTTTGCTTTGAATGCCTGAGGACCAGCAAGATTGCCTACACAGTAGCCAAGAAGCATAAACGCACCAGTAACCACTTTCTTTGTATGTCCAGCAGTGTTGGACGAAATACAAGACAAAAGACCAATGTAGGCAGTAGGCGAAATCCAGTTGTAGAGATAGATTGCAGCCATTTTCGCTTTATTGTTGGGACCCCATGCCAGCAAGCTAAATACCATGATATTCAGTCCTGCAGCACCGCACGCATAGTACATGCGGCGATTGTTGAAGAGATACATGGAGAGAACTGCAATGAGACCACAACCGACAATCTCAACCGCACCACCAGGCATGGTTACCAGGATAGCCTTGGAAGCGGAGTAGCCCATGCCGTTGAACAAAATTGTCTGGAAGTTGGTGATACCGCCGTTGGGCACATTATTGGTGAGCACCAAGGCAAAGGCAAGGTATGTACGGGGATCTTTAAAGGCCTCAATAATCTGATAGCCCTTGATGTGGTGGCTTCCGAAACCGGTATTGTTTTCACGAATCCGAGCCACCTGGAGCAGGCGTTCCTCGGGGGTCAAAAACCAAGCTTGCGCAGGAGTATCAGGCACGTGGAAGAAGAATACAATACCCAAGGCAACCGTGATGGCGCCGAGAATAATCAGAAGCAACCGCCAGCCTACCATGGGCAAAGTACCGGCGAGATGTTGAGTGTTTAGGCCATATGCGATACCTGAACCAAGCAGCGTACCGAAGCCATTGCACCCGAACCAAATGTTGGTTCGCGAGAACTGCTCATTCCGCTTGTACCATTGAGACGTGAGAACAATAAAAGCAGGGGTAACACCACCTTCCAATGCACCCAACAATACGCGCGTCACGATAAAGGTCGAATAGCTGTGACAGGCAGCACTGCATGCCAGGACCACACCCCAAGTAGCAATGATCACGCCAGTGGACTTTGCAAGCGGGAACTTTTGAAGAATTGCACTGATAGGGAATTCAAATACCAAATAGCCTAGATAGAACGACGAGCCTACCCAAGAGTACATCGACCCACGCATATGCAGGTCCTCGCGGAGACCCATCACTGCAGCAGAGCCACTTGAAATCTTATCCATGTACTGGACAGCGTACACAAAGCCCATAATCGGCAAAATGAACATATCTGCCTTGCGTCGAAGCCGAGCATTGGTTGCAGAGTCCAACGTCTCGTGGGCTAGGCCAGCATACTTGGCAGCGATATCGCCGTCGCTATTCGACTCAATAGACGCAAAGGTAGGCTCAGGCTGTTTCTGCCTTTCGTCAATTGATCCAGACAAAGAGTATATCGATCCAGACATGTTGGAAAGGAAGGAAGGAGACACCGAAGATGCAGTGTTTTTCGTAGATAGGGGTTCAAGGGTTTCAATCGCATGCATGGAACGCCGAGACTACTGCGAGCTATGGATGCGGGGAGGAAAAAATGGCCGAAATGAGAGTAATAACACGGGTCTGAGGCATGTTAAAACATAATTCAAGCCATCCAGAACTTTGCTTAGACCAACAATTAACCGAAAATCGTCTAGAGAAAGCGGAGCCTCGAGAATTGGATCGGGCACGTCTAGTCACGTGTAAAAACGTCGATGCATGTTCATGCGGGTTTGTAGATAAACCCCACGGGAAAGATGTACGGCCGTTAATTGGTGGGTGGGCACAATCCGCCTCATGGGAGGCTCTTGAGCAAGTCGAGGTCACTGGAAGTATAATAGTGCGGTGATTTAAATGATATTGACGTACAGCTATGACCATGATTCAATCTAGTTGATGTAGTTTGGTGAGGATTCGGTGGTGGTCCCCTTACCCTGGAGAATTTCCGCGGGGTAGAGAGTTTTCAACTGATTTTTCAAGCAAATGATCTACATTGCATCTGAAGCGAGCGGGCTTGCGTGTACTACTTTTGTACCATCGAAGTTCGTAGTTGAAGTTGCCATAGAGTCGACTTTTATGAACATTGAAAGACAAGGAGATGTATTGCCGCATGGTCTATTAATAGATGAATAGCTAGCTGTAACCCCTGCTATAAGTTAGTGAAATTATCGAATTCCGAGATCTTAAGACATGCTGTTGAGCCGGAGATCTTTTAGATGCCGGTCACGTGCAATTTATACCCACTGTCTTGACCGGGTGGTCAAAAGTCAGTTTGGCAGCGGCACAGCAATAACGAGATAAACTAAAGTCAAGCGTGGCAAGTATAAAGGTCTATAGAGATGATTAACTACGTCTTGATCGTAAGACACGGCCCGTGGAGGCAGCTGGTGGAGCAGGAGGCGAAGCGAGCTTATCTGTGCGGAGAATAAGTTCACGTCCTAATTTAATACGATCTTTGGCCCTTCCAGCTGCTTTCCAGCGCACACGACTTCCCTTTTCGAATTCTTGGGCAACATCCTTATCGACCCAGGACTCATCGTAGGGGACTCCTGAAATGCCAGTCAAGAGACTGAAGCTGGCAGTGGAGATAGCGGCCGTAGAGTAGCCGCCCTCCATCAGCGAGAGAAGTCTTCCGTGGGCGTATCTATCACCGAGGGCACCGCTGTCTCTTGCAAAGCGGTTGTAAAACGAGGTGGGCAGATGCACCTTGTGCCGCTGCATGTCTTGAGTTTCGTGTTCGGAGCCGTCGAAGCCTGCTGAAATCACAATCAAAGGATTGAAAGGTTTGTTTGCTTCTTTCGCAGCCGCTTCGGCTTCGTTGAGGAACTTGACGGCGTGCTCAAAAATAGCAGCATACTTGTGCTCGTACAACAAGTTGAACTCGTCGAGGGTAGCGTACTCTTGGAGATGCACGTTCCAAATGGCTACGCCATGAGCATGCAGACACACTGAGGCATTGGATAGCCGATGAGGATCGGCATAGCCGCGTTCAGTAGGGAAGGAATTAATATCGTGCAGAGAAAAGTAAGCCATTGGCAGGTCGGCCTCGCCCTCGTTTTCAAAGCCTAATTTCCAAAGCAGATCCTGCGACCCGTCGCCATGGTGGAGATCAATGTCAAAGATCACTGCGTGCGTCACATTGTGTTTCTTCTTGGCATATTGAATGGCCACATGAGCATTATTGATAACGCAGAACCCGGAAGCTTCTTCTTCATGACAATGATGGCCAGGCGGGCGCACAGCCACAAACGCGCGGCCCACATTCTCGTCAAAAACGAGATCCACGCCCGTTTCAACGGCCGCAACTACGCCCTCAAGGGCCCGAGTGGTCTCGGAACACAAATAAATATCTCCAGAGGGCCAATCTTCAGGCACCTCGAGCTCGTCAACAAGATGCTTTGTTTCAACCTGAGACACCAGCTCTTGCAGCTTCTCGAGGTACTTGGATCCATGCACCGCAACCACGTGCTCCGCCGTCAAAGGCACGCGCCGTTCAGAGTCTACAACTCTTAGAGGGGAGACGTTATGGGCAGCACCAATGCCCATGTATGCGGCATTCATGCGCTCGGGTCTCTCCACAATCGAGGCCAAGAACTTCTTGGACGTCCATGGCCGCGTGTACTGGTGGGCATGGGTATGTGGAGAAATGACCACTGCAGGGCTGCGTTTCCCCGGCTTAGCGAGCCCTAGCGACTCGGCAACGTCATAAAATGCACGCACCCGCTGAGTTTGTTGCTCGACGGGTTCGGGCGTTTCGGGGACCGGCGCATCTGCAGAGGAATCGGGCGGAGTTGTTGCTGGACTGGCGGTGCGGTCGCCTTCGTACCCAAGATCCGGCACATTCTCCAGTGCGTTGGCCGGCCTGCTTGGCGGAGAATCTTGGCGGACCGAGAACCGTAGCGGCGAGCCGGTCTGGGGCCGTCTAATGGGCGAATCGGTGGTCATCGGCGACGCCAAAGACGTGTCCTGCATGGACGTATCGCGCAGCGAGGTATCGCCAGTACGTGGAGTGGCAAACGGATTGCGTCGGGTAGGCTTGCGATCTGTAGCCGGCGTATCGACAACACTAAGGTTGCCGATCGCGTCTTCAAGTTCGGAATCAGACATTCGAAATTTCTTTGTAGATTTGGGGTTGGGATGCGGCTGACGCGAAGATGCGGTTCGGCCTGTCAGGGTTTGTGATGATCCGGACCTGGGGCGGTTTGGGGTTTGAGAACAAAACCACAATAGCTGTGCGGCTCAGTGCCCGGGGTCTGAGAATACGCCCCAATAATACGGCCCGAGATTACAGCATGCTAATATATGAATATGTATGTACGTACATAATTTTTAGCTTGAAACTAGGAAGCCGAGAGACAATGCGCGGCTACTCCAAGAACCATGGCATACTCGGGATGAGTCTCGATGGCAGTCTCGAGGTGCGTGCCGACCTGGCTCGTGACTTCCAAAGCCAGATCTACGCGTTCCAAGCTCAGCGCAAGCAGAGCCAGCAGGTTAGGCTCAGACGCGATCTTAAGCATTTGAGTCACACATTCGGGAAAATGACCGATTTGGTGCGCACATACACTGAAGAGATGCGCCTCAGGCGTACCTGGCTTGCCTCCAGCCGACAGCTGTGCCAGAGCAACAAAAGTGTCGACAGGGAGCAGACAGTTGAGATAGAATACAGCATCGCCAGCAAGCGACAACGTGGAGCCACGGAGGTAGGGTTCATCAGCAAGTCTGCGCAGCTTGTCTTCGCTGAAAAGATTGTGCAGCTCATTTACTAGCTGTTCAGCAGTAGTCAGGGGCAGTGTGCGCACGCGGAGCAGGGTCATTAGTTGCACAAAGCAAAGCTGGATCATCGCAGTATCTGCCCGCAGATCTTCGGCGCCCTGCAGAACCGTGGGCGATTGGCGCCCCGTGGAAATCGCAGGGCTGCCGAGAAGAAACCGAGTGGAATCCGTTCGCGCACTTGAAAGAGTAGTTCTCGTCCACGGGGACCCGACTGAATTGCCGGTATCTCCAGGTTGAGCGCGCCATGCACTGGCGCTAAAGAACGAGTCCATAGCTGCCATCAAGTCAGTCATGATTTCGGTCAGTTTCTGAAGAATATCGCCCTCAAATGGTAGCAAATTAGGGCGCTTGATATTAACACGTCCATGCGCCTGCGTATCGATGACGCTCCGGGCAATGCGCTCACCCTCGGCAGTCGGCGCCATACTCTTGGCCAAATCGTAGGCCGCCAACACTTTATCCATGTTAATGGTTGCAAGCTCGTTTGCGCGCGAGTATACAAAGACAGCGCCGTATACAAAGACAACAGCAACCGCGGTGATGGCGTGCATCAAGACCAGTTCTGTTCCGCTATTCATGATGGGGATGTGAGGTGAGATGATGCAAGGGCAAGGATCCATGCACTAGTGCCTGCACCTGGGCTCCGGCCAGCGAAAGATAATATACTTTTGTGCTTGTTTGGGAATATAAGTATAAATCAATTAAAATTCGATTTCTGAGATCGTTAAATAATACGTTTCTTGGCACAACTATCCACGTCCAGTTTTATCCGTCTCGTTTCGTCCTCGTGGGTCGAATGACCACGCTTGGCCCATTTTAACGATAAAAGCTATAAATCAACTCTAATTATATTGCCAAGCCTCGGCAAGCCTTTAGGAGCTAGGGAGGGGCCTGATCCATAGTCGACTTGGGGCCTGCATTGAGTCAGGTTTGCATGAGTTTCATGCTGCATCTAAGTAGTGATCATATCTTCTTGGCACAATCACTTGTTTTTTCTACTTACTATGACATTTATTAACGAGCCTACTGTTTGCTCCTCTGTGGATGCAAAATCAAAAGAAGTGAGCCGCCGCAAACGTGTGCGGGCAAAGCTTGGCAGAACGGCCCTGTCGTTTATAAACACCCCCACTCACGCTCTGAGCCAAGAAGAGCAGGCACGCCAGTATTCTTCAAAACACAAAGAAAGCACTCTTGACTGCTTGAATGGCCAATTAGATCATGCAATTGGTGTCAATATCCATGAACAGGGACGCGTCGATATCCACTTGACGTTGGATCCTATGGGCGGAAAAAGCGAGACTCCTAGAATGGTAGACATTACATCCATGAAACAAGTTGATTCTGGGGTACCTGCTAGTGCAGAGGTTACGAGCTTGAGGCCATCAGAAGAGACGGCGGTGGAGAGCCCAAGTACTGGTGTCTCATCACCCCAAGAAGTTGCCATGCCTGGGTGTTCAGTTACTGGCAAGGATATGGAGAAAGACCTTTTGAAGGAGTTGGAGGTGGTCAGTAGCAAGGAAGATCCTTCGAAGCTCTACCATCTGTTTTACGTTGTCGGGGAAGGTGCTTCTGGAAAAGTGTACCCTGCTAAAGTACTGAACCCGCAAACAACTGATACACCACAACTGGTTGCTTTAAAGCAGATTGACCTAGAAAAAGCAAGTCTTCATTGCGGAGTAGTCAACGAGGCTACTGTACTGCGTGGTATGGCGCACCCGAATATTTGTCGGTTCTACAAGTCTTACCTCCCCAATGACAACAACCTGTGGATCATGACGGAGCTTGTAAACGGTGTTAACCTTTTCAATTTGGAATACTACAATCGGATGAACGAGAACCAGCTTGCAGCTATTTGTAGAGAGCTGTGCCTGGGCTTGGAGTATTTGCACGCCAACTTGATCATTCACCGAGACATCAAGAGCCCCAACATTATGTTTACCAGAGCTGGGCAAGTTAAGATCATTGATTTCGGGTTGAGCGCGAAATTGGCAGACGCAAACAGCAAATGCACAGGATTTTTCGGTTCTACGGCATGGATGGCTCCTGAGATGGTCGCCTATGAGGAGCATGATGCCAAGACTGATATCTGGTCCTTTGGCATTACTTTGATCGACATGGTGAAGAAGACTAGCCCGTATCTCGGGAGAAATGCGAAGTAGATCTTCAATAAGGTTAACAAAAAGGGCCCTCCTCGGTTACATCGTTGGCGGGCCAGTAAACAGCTGCAAGGTTTCCTATCCGGGTGCCTATGCGTTGACCCCAACGAGCGTGCATCTGCGTCGGAACTGCTCAAGCACCAGTTTCTGGAGAAAGCGTCAGGAGTAGACTGTCTTGTACCTCTGATAGAAAAGACTGATGCCTGTTCACGCAAATACTGGAATGCACAGAAGGGCTAGCTGGTGCTGCTCTCCATCTGACAGATAGGGGTGGAAACTATAGTGGGCATATATTTACCTTAAAATATTTTTAATTTGTATCTTGGTGTTTCTTTTACAGCAATAACGGTCTACAAAGGCCACTCGCCTGAATTGGATGGCGTGGCCCGAGCCATCTGGGATCCTTACCCTGACAAAAATGGGGGGTGGTCATGACAAACCGGGTTGCTGGGATTTTGTCAATGTCCAACAATGTGGGAGGCCTATTCAAGGCAGTCATTGAAGGCGTTGTAAAAGAGGCTCGAGTAGATTTTGAAGAGCTTGGAGAAGATGAGGCGACTCTCCAGCTACTGCAGGCGACCTGGCAGAAGCGGTTATCGGAGATGCATGTGGCTACGTTCCTTCCCTGGGAAACAGATACCCGCGCCACCGCCGGTTATCCTGGAGCCCGGAACCCTGCTGGATATTACGGCTATGACGCTTTGAGTGGACACGGTGCGGGCACCGGTGCTCCTAGTGGGCTTGCACCGCAAGTGGGCAATATGCCGTTTTTGAAGGAGGAGGATCCATTTGCCGACCCGGCGTCCTTGCGGGCAGCTCAGCATGTCCATTCGTACGGTTCTGAGCTTCCTGGCGTTGATCAGAGCGTGCGGGGTATTATGGGCCGAGGCCTGGAGTTGCCTCAGGGGCCGTCCATCCCCGGCCTGCAGCCGCCGGCCATGCATCCGGGCAGCGGCAATGTGCTTGCGTCGCATCAAACGCAGAACAATGGCACCGATACTAAGCCAGACGAGACTGGCGGTGTCGGTGGCGGTCTTCATTTGCCGCACCTTCCTCAGACGGACGGGCTGACTGCCGAGATTGATGGCAAAGAGGTGGTCATGTCTGCGGAGCTCAAAAACCAGATCGCAAAGGCATTGGCGGCCGGTCCGCCGCAGGTCGACGGCCAGAGCGAGGAAGTCAACAGCGATTTGGATGATAGCGAGGACGAGCTGAACAGCGACAATGAAGGCGATGACGGAGACCAAGGCATGATTATGCTTTGTTTGTACGATAAGGTCCAGCGGGTCAAAAACAAGTGGAAGTATGTGCTGAAGGATGGTGTTGCCAACATTAATGGTCTTGACTACGTGTTTAGCAGGGCAACCGGCGAGTCCGAATGGTAATCTGCTTTGGCTTTTTTGTTTCTGCTTGTCTCATGACTGGGTGATTCCCGTAGCCGCCGAGAACGAGGCGACCAGAAAAGAGAGATGCGTCTGCGGTCGTCGCCCCCAAAAAATCATATTATAAAAAATTGATAAACATAAAAAATATATTAAAAAAATTTGTCCGCTTTGGCAGGCCCGCCCAGCCAGGTAGCTAGGCAGCCAGGTCTGTGCGCATGCGGCCTGGTCCTTAATTACATGTCGGTGCGCATATGTAAACAAGCGGGAGGTGTGTGGGATTTGCTTACAATGGACTCGTTTGCCAGCCTGGGCTTCCAGAAGCGGGACAAAATGTCGCTCGCCAACCAGCGGAAGGCTGCGGAGGCTGAGCAGGCAAAGACCCGGGAGCGGGAGGCTGCTCAATGGGAGAGCCTGTTTAGTGGTTCGGGAGGCTCGGCTTCGCAAAGCCAAGCTCCGAGTGGCCAGCCGAGCCGGTCCACCACGCCTGGAAGTTCGCTGATGGACGACTTGTTTGGCGCTTCGCAAGGCCAAAATAAACCCGCACCGCAGCCGGCTTCTCAGCCGGCCGCCCGACCAGCCGCCCAGCCGGCCGTGCAGCCCTCCACAGGCTCTATTTTGGACGACTTTGATGTGTTTGTGGCTGCCCCCAAAGCATCTAAGCCGGACGCTGGAGCTCAAAAGGCAGAAGACGACCCGTTTGCAATCTTCAATGCCCCTCCTTCTCAAAACAAGCTGGCCCAGGAGCGGACACAGCGGGCACCCCAGCCGGCCCCTCGTCAGGCCGCCCGGCCAGCGGCTCCTATTCCAGCCACGGACCGGCGGCGGGAACCCACGCCCCGGTCCGACTCGAATGGAGTGGACGATAGAGCTATTGCGCAGCTCGTGGATATGGGCTTCGATCCCGAGGACGCTACCCGCTCGTTGGCGGCCATGGAAGGTGATGTTCGCGGAGCCGTGTCGTACTTGATGGCAGAGGCCCAGGGAGCGCCGCTGCCCACCCCTCGCAAGCGGGGCGGAGCCGCCAGCGTTGCTCGCAATGCGTCTGCAGCCTTGAATGGCGACGTCGATGTGGCTGCCTTGGCCACGGACTTTGGTGCCAGTGTGCTGGCCACCGCCTCGTCGTTTTGGTCAAAAGGCCGCAAGCAGATCGCCAAGGCCGTGTCAGAGTACCAGAGTGGCTCCACCAACGGCGACGGGCCTGCGTGGATGAAGGATGCCCATAAATATGGCGGCTCCGAGAGTTCTGCGGCCAATGTCTCCAGTCGAGCCAGCAGTGCCAGTGCCACGTCAAGCCGCAAGTTTACCAGCAACGACGAGATGCCCTCTCGTCCTAGCCGCTCTCAGGCGTTTCGCGACCGCCAGGCGCAGCGATCCAATGCCGAATCTCCTGCTTCAGCCACGCCGGAGCCTTCTATCGCGCCTAGACGGCCCGCCGCCGCGGCCCCTACGCCTGAACTTGATCTTTTGAATCTGAGCGGAAGTGAGCCTGCCAAGCCAAATGCAGCCAGCGCCCAGACTGGCACCCAGGCCCAACCTCTTGATATCTTTGCGGAAACATCTAGCGTAGCGTCTGGCCCTGTCAGTGCTGCTGCTGGCGCTGCCCGGGCCAAAGGCACCGAGGCTTTCCAGCGGGGCGACTACTCGCTGGCTGCCGAACAATTTACTATTGCATTGAAGACCACGCAGACTCGCGTGCGGGCGCTGCTGCTGGCCAACCGTGCCATGTGCCGGCTCAAGACAGGCGATGCCAAGGGCGCTTTAGAAGACGCCGACGAGGGTCTGCGCATTCTGCCCACCAAAGACGTTGCCGAGATCGAGCCCGGTAAACCGGCCAAGCCGATCTGGGGCAAACTCGCGCACCGCCGGGCCGAGGCGCTCGAGCATACCGAAAAGCACGTCGAGGCCGCCAAGGCCTACAAGGTGCTTCTGGACAATGGGTTTGCGTCGCCGCCTATTTTGGCCGCGCGGCGCCGGTGCCAAGACGCCAGCAAGCCTCGCAAGCCCGAACCGACGGGTCCGCCGGTAAAGAAGACCCAACGGCGCGGCTGGGGAACCACAGGCGCCGAGCCCACGTCTGCGTCCGGCAAGGCTGCGCTGGCCAAAGTGCGCAACGAGCACGCCAAGCAGGCGCAAGCCGAGGCCGAGCGCGATGCGCTTAGAGACCAGGTCGAGCAGCGGATCAACGACTGGAAGTTTGGCAAGGAAGAGAACCTGCGGGCGCTCTTGGCGTCGCTTCAGTACGTGCTCTGGGCCGACGCCAACTGGACGCCGGTTGGTCTGCACGATCTTGTGCTGAACAAAAAGGTCCGCATTATCTATATGAAGGCGGTCGCCAAGACGCATCCCGACAAGGTGCCCTCGACAGCGTCTACCGAAACCAAAATGATCGCCCAGGGCGTGTTTGTTATCGTCAACAAGGCCTGGGATCTCTTCCGGGCGGAAAACAACATGTAACTTCTTAATTATAGTATTTCATTCTACGTTTGCTGTTGCTCCCTGCTCTTTGTCGCTCGGTGCACCGTGCTCCGGGCACCGTGCTCCCTGGCTGCATCTCATTAAAGCGCTTTGTGGGGCTGCGGGTCCCTTACCCTGGCGCAACACAACACGTTTTGACGCACCCTGTGCCCGCGATTACTTACACACATGACTTCTAAAGCTGTAATTCTAGTTGGTGGCGACACGCGGGGTACTCGCTTCCGTCCCATCAGTCTTAGCGTGCCCAAGGTCCTGTTCCCTGCCGGCAGCAAGTCGCTGCTGGCGCATGCCGTGGACGCGGTTGTCGAGCAGCCTGAGGTGACGGAGATCCTGCTCATTGGCTTCTACGAGAACTCGGTGTTTGACAATTTCATGGCCGAGGTCAACCGCGAGCACCCCAATGTCTCGATTAAATACCTGCGCGAGTACCGCGCCATGGGCACGGCCGGTGGCCTGTACCATTTCCGCGACCAGATTCTCCGCGGTAAGCCAGAGCGTCTGTTTGTGATCAACGCCGACGTGTGCTCGTCGTACCCATTGGCCGAGATGAGCAAGACCTATGAGGAGAACAAGGCTAAGGGCGTGATTCTGGGCACCCGCGTGCCCAAGGCCATCTCCACCAAGTTTGGTGCTGTGATTGCCGACGACTCGGGCAAGGTCCTGCACTATGTCGAAAAGCCCGAGGAGCCTGTTTCCACACTGGTCAATGGCGGTATTTACCTGCTCGACACCTCTGTGTTTGACTTCATTGCCCAGGCAAAGCGCACCCACCAGGACGCCCAGGCCGGTCAGCTCGAGGACGAGGAGGACGACGATGAGGAGCGTCTTTCGCTCGAACAGGACGTGCTGCCTGCTCTGGCCGACACCGGCAAACTCTACGTCTACACCACCACTTCTTATTGGCGCCAGGTCAAGGAGGCCGCCTCTGCCCTGGTGGCCAACCGCCTGTACTTGGAGGCCGGCAAGGCCCCCAATGCCGTCTACGTCGACCCTACCGCCAAGATCGACCCCACCGCGAAGCTGGGCCCCAACGTCACCATCTGTGCCGGTGTCAAGATCGGCCCTGGCGCGCGCATTCGCGATGCCGTCGTGCTTCCCCGCGCCGAGATCCGCGCCAATGCCGTCGTTCTGAACGCCATTGTGGCCGGCGGCTCGCGCATCGGCCGCTGGGCCCGTGTCGAGGGCTCGCCCGTGGGTACCTCCGAGTACGAGACGTCTGTTCTCAAGGACGGCGTTCGCGTGCCTCGTGTGGCTATTGTCGCTCATGACGTCACTGTCTCCGACGAGGTGCATCTGCAAAACGCCATTGTGCTGCCCCACAAGGACATTAAGACCGACATTAAGAACGAGATTGTTATGTAGAGAGTAGTAAGTATTTCTGAGCTGTCGATGCTGATGCTTGGTGGTGCTTGGTCGAGCCTAGGTTAGGGTATGCCCCTAGTCTGGTCGGGATGCAGGCCACGCGGATTTCGTCACAAAAATGTGATAGAAATACAAGACAAGGCGACGCGTAAAAAAGAGCCATAGTATATAAAGTCCCAATGGTGGTGGCCCCACTTAGATTCCTTCTGTCTGCTTTAACAACCAAAAAATGGAAGCATTGAACTGGATTTCAAAGTTCCCTGTGACTGAGTATGCCAAGCGGTTCTCGCACGACATCGCCACTACCATGATAAAGACTGGTCCTATGCCGCAGCATATTGCATTCGTAATGGACGGCAACCGGCGCTATGCCAAGCATAACAAGCTTGAGGCGGGTGAGGGCCACTATGCCGGCTTTGAGACCATGCTGCGCATCCTCCATGCCTGCCAGATGCTGGGCATCAGAACCGTCACGGTGTATGCGTTCAGCATTGAGAACTTCCATCGGTCGCGCGAGGAGTCCGATCTTCTGTTCAACCTCATCCGCACCAAGATGTGGGATCTTGTCAAGGACGACGCCTCGGTCGCGCAGCGCGCCGGCTGGAAGGTCAATGTTCTTGGCCATCGCGCGATGCTGGAGAAAGATGTGCTGGAGAGAATCGAGCAGATCGAAGATGCCACCAAGAACAACGATAAGCTCATCTTGAATATCTGTTGTCCTTATACGTCGCGCGACGACATGACGCACGCAACCCAGTCGATCGTCCAGGAGGGCCTCGCCCATGGTGTGCCCGAGAGCATTCCGATCTCCAAGTTCGAGAAGGAGCTCTACATGGGTGACAGCGGCACGCTGGATATCCTTGTGCGCACTTCTGGGGCCGCGCGTCTCAGCGACTTTATGTGCTGGGAAAGCGTAGGCGATTGCCAGGTCGACTTTGTTCCTACTCTGTGGCCCGACTTCTCGGTGTGGGAGCTCTACAGCATTGTGATTCGCTGGAGCTTCAAGCAAGCTCGCAAGAAGAGCACTGTGGTGGAGCTGCAGAACCTGCCGCCGGCCCCTCCAGCCGTTAGTGTTAGCAAGCCTAGCAGCCGCACCTAGCCAGGGGGCAGGCAAAGTTTTTATGCTATAGTTCTTTGTTCGTAGTATCTATTTGTCTTTGGTGCGTCGCTTGGCATTGCCGCAAGACTCCGTTCCGCTCGTCCGGCTAGCCGTCTGGGCTCCCGATTGGACTCCCAATGGCGCGCCCAATTGGGCCCTCGACTGCAGCACCGCTTTGGGAACTGCATGCAGGATGTCCTGCGGAGTCACCTGACTCTCTTTGGGGCCCGCAGATGCAGGCTCTAGTTTGGCCTCAGGCTCGGTTTCAGGCTTGGCTTCTGGTTTGGTTTCTGCCTCGAATCCAGACACAATCACCTGCTTGCGTTCTTTTTTGGCCCGCTCAAGCGCCCGCGCTTCCGTGACCCGGCGACGGTAGCCGAGATAGACGACCACCTCGGCAACCAGAATTAAAATGGCTCCAAACAAGCACAGAAGCGTCCGAGCCGGCAAGGGCCAATAAGGAGTCCAGTACCAGATGGCCCATGCCACGGCGACCACCGAAATAAGAATGTTGAAAATAGTACTCACCTCCTCTTTGACTTCCTTGAGTTCCTGGGCATCCAGAGCTCCTCTAGATAGAGTTTCGCGGCCATAGTCTTTGCCAATGAGCTCCTGATACTCTTTTTCTTGAGCCTCGCGTCTCAGCCGATCCATCAACTCAACATATTCTTGGGGCTTGGCTGGGGCGGCGGGTTTCGGTGCGAGGTACACCTCGGTACCCTTACCGAACACCCGCAGCGGCATATTTAATTGCGTAGCCAATTCCACGAAAAAGGCATGGTCGATCCATTCTTCGCCGAAATTTGGAGACGAAGCAATGCCATTTCTTCCAGATAGCTCTTTTTTCATTTCAACACCGGTACAGTCGCCAGTTGGCGAGCCGTCCTTTGTTGGAGGTTCGCTGGCATTTGCAGATTCGGGGTTAGGCGGGACTGCCGATATCCGGTCCCCTGCTATGTTATCACCCTGCATTTGTTGCCATTTAGAAATCGCATCGTCGATGCCTTGCGTTCTGCGCAGTTTCATGGTGCTGGTGTTGTTGGTGCCCACCGGAAATAGTAGTAAGCTGTTCTCAAGCTGATGCCACCTCAACTTCCCTATCTTAGAGGCTGTTAGGAGAAAGCTTTTTAAAGTTGCGCGATCGGTCTATTAGGGTAGAAATAAACACGCACCTATGCACGTTTGTAAACCTTGTTTGCCGAGGGGTTATCTGCAGGTTTTATCTCTCCTGACTACGCGGGCAGGAAATTGTGCATATATTTCATGCACCACTTGCATAATTTCCAATGCACGGTCCATGCCGAATCCCTAAAGCCACTGTTTAGCCACAAACGACCAGGTTTGTCTTGCCCAGAGCATATGAATCATAAACTTTGCGTAATTGCATTATATATGACCCTTGTCACTATCTCTGTAGAGCCTGTAGAACAGTATTTATTTAAAGTTTTAGGTTTATGCACCGTGCAAAAAACACTGTTTACAACATGCATATCTTCCACTCAAGTACAGATTTACACCCCTTGTCACCCGCGCGTTCGAGAAACTGATTTTTGACCTTGTGACAACCCGCAGCAAAAATGACGCGGGGATGGGATATTTCTAAAATCTTTATTTCTTAGAATTATAGGACGCTCGTTCCCCCTTCTAGCCAAAACCGCCTCCCCTAAAGTTCGGAGCTGCAGGTACCCGTGCGCGAGGTTGATAAGAATGTACGACACCATAATCCCTCGGTATTTTTGAAGCATGTTTCGCCGCTTTTAGACACGGGGATACTAAATTTAAGTCATGCATCGTGATGGAATGCATGTCTCCGTGACCTTGAGGTCTCTGGGGGTGCGCACATGCATACCCTGTGCGCTTGGCAATTTGATAATGTCCGCAAAAGATTGAATAGCTTTTAGAATGCAGTTTTGCAATAATAGTGATAATTAACGATATAGATCGTCGGTCGACGATCTGAAGGTTGCTGAATGGAGCTCGAACAATCGGCATCTGGAACATGCATATGTACCTGGGCGCGCATGCGTGCAGCTTGTCTTAGTGGTGCATGTAGTTTACATACGTATATATATTATTGATATGCAGCCCACTAAAGAGCACGCTTGACGCGACCCTGTCTCACAGTCCTTTGCCCAAAGTTTGATTTTTTCCTAGTGCTAAACCGCTTCAGCGCTACCTTACAAGCTCAAACGCCACTTTATCGCCATTTCAGAAAATATAACCGGTATTTAAAACAGGTCAAGCCATGGATCTTCACCATATCGTCGACGGGCTCAGTCCTTCTGGCCGCTCCACCGGGAAAACCACAAAGGTCGCATCCAATCAAACCAGCATTCCTCCGTTCGCAAGCCTAACCAAACTTTGCACAGCCGCATTGCTCAAGGTTGAGGCGTCTTCCGCCACTGAGCCGCCCACTCAAGACTCGGGCCTCCCCAACGTGGCACTTCAGCCTACCCCGCCCTTGGATGGCCCGGCTTCGCCGTCTCACCATCCTGGGTTCATCTCGAGCCTGTGCAAGGATATTTCGGCCGCTCCTATTCCGGCGCTCGCCTCCTTTGTGGTCCAAGACGGCAAGCCTACGCCGCCGTTTATGGAGTCCCAGGATGCGCCAATAGTGCCTTTCTCGGGGGGAAATTTCTTCACTGCGCTTGTTCCTCCTCCCATTGCGATTCCCGCCGTTCCGTTTTCTCCGCCGCCGTTCCAGCCCTGCCAGGCTGCTTTGCCTGCTCCTCAGATCATGTCGCCGGTGGAGGAAATTATTCCGGCGATGGTAACTTCGTGGCGGCCCAAGCGAACCAGAAAGACCGCTCGTGACCGCACTGTGGTTTTCCGCCCTATGAAAAACCTGCCTGCTAGTCCGCCCGTGAGCCCTGAGGAGGATTCTGAAGATAAGCAGCCTCTTATGGTTCGGGAGAAAAGCCCCAGCCGGATTCCTGTTGTTGCAACTCTTAGAGTTGGAAGCATCGAGGTTGATGCGGCGACCAAGCGGTTTGGCTGCCAAACTTGCGGCCGCACGTTTATGCGCAAGAGTGACCTGGTTCGGCACGAGCGTATCCATACTGGACATCGTCCTAATATGTGTGGTGTGTGCGGCAAGCGGTTTATCCAGCGCAGTGCTCTCAATGTCCATCTGCGGGTCCATACCGGTGAAAAGCCTTACCGGTGCCGAATCTGTTTGCGTCCGTTCAGCGACTCATCCTCGCTTGCCAGACACCGCAAACTGCACTCGCAGAAGATGGAGGATGCTGCTGTGCTGCATTTGACTGATCTGACCGACGATCATCACTTGTGCCACATGGATTGCAAGGATATGCCTCCTAGCGACGCAGCAGCTGTGGCCAGCCAGCCCAAATAATCCTCCCTCCAGCCTTAAATTTTTGCTCTCCTACTCTATACATATTTGATTTATACAACACCCTATAAATTTTTCCGAGGTCCGATTATTTTATGTATACATTTGGCTGCAGATGCTGTGGCATGCTGTTGGATCCTGTAACAGATGTTACTTGAGTCCGAGCTGAGATGCAGCACCCAAGCTGACATGGACGACGATGCGCCATTGTTGATAGATACTAGCTTGGAAAGCAAAAATGGGCAAGATTTGCCGGCTGTTCCAATTACTATTGTAACTGGATACCTCGGAAGTGGCAAATCAACATTGCTGCAATATCTGACACAGGCCAATCACGGCAAAAAGATTGCAATTATTCTGAATGAGTTTGGCGATAGTGCCGACATCGAGCGAAGCCTAACTGTTTCCAAGGATGATCAGGAAGTCGAGGAATGGCTGGAACTAAATAATGGATGCCTGTGCTGTACGGTGAAGGATGCTGGTGTTTCTGCTATTGAGAATTTGATGGAACGTAGAGGCAGATTTGACTATATTCTATTGGAAACTACTGGTATTGCCGATCCTGCCCCTATAGCCGGGATGTTTTGGCTTGATGCAGCCCTGGCTTCGAGTGTGCAGTTGGATGGTATTGTTACTGTGGTTGATGCAGGCCATATTGTCCAAAGTTTAGACGAAGGAGTCACAGCCAAAGTTCAGATTGCCTGTGCTGATGTTGTTATTATCAACAAATGCGATACTGTTGATAAAGAAGCTCTGGCAAAGGCCCTGGATCGGATAAAAGCCATCAACTCAGCGTGCTTGTTTATCGAGACCAGCTACGGAAAAGTCGATCCCGCGAATCTGTTGGATCTGCATGCTTATTCTGGGGATGCCAAAATGCCCTCCACCACTCCCTCAGCCCAACACGATACCGATATCAGCACTGTTGCTGTTCCTTTGAAGCTGCGTACTGAAGCCGATATTGCGCGAGTGGAAGGGAAGTTGCAACATTTGCTTTGGGAAAATGAACTAAACGGTAAACCGCTGGAGATCCATCGCACCAAGGGCAAACTCATTATTCCCGGATCTACCAAAGTACTGCAGGGGGTTCGGGAAACCTATGAGCTTATTTCTGTTCCTACGGAAACAGGGGACTCAAAGCTAGTACTTATCGGCCGAGGCCTTGACTTTGAGCAATTGCGGGACTATTTTGATTAATGTAGTCGACAAAAATATTTAACAATAATAAAGATAAACAAACTATACAGAAGCGGCAACGTTACTCATTGGTGTCCATTTCCTCTGCAACAATCTCTTCACCCTCGGCGGGAACGTCCACGTCCTCGTCTTCGTCGATCTTTTCGTCATTTTGCTCGGCGGCTTGGTCGGTCTCGTCCTCGGCACTAATTGGCTCGAAACACGAGTATGTGATATCGTCTTCATCATTAAGACTCTGCTCTTTGCCAGTCAAGCAGTATTTTTCTGGCGGCAACCGCAGACCGTAGGTATGAGCCACTGAAGGCAGCGCCCGCTTGTTACGTTCCTGAGCCAGCTCCAGCAACATCTCCTTGGGTGCTGCGGGCTTGAACTGGTTCTGGACTCGAGCAGATACTGCCAAACGGATATCATCCACCGATAGAGGCTGGCCAGACGCGCCGACGCCGGCCGGAAGCTGGGCACCGGTGCTGTTTGCATAGTCGTTGTAGGCCAAAGCGTCGTTTAGGACATTCATGGTGTAGCGATGGGCGAAATCCATAAGCTGCAGAGGAACCTGATCTTGATATGAGGAAACGCCCATGGACGCCAAAATCAAGTGCAAGATTTTGACATCTCTTGGGGTTGCCTGTTCCCCATCCATGTTTGAAAGTTGGAGTGTGCTGACAGCGCGCTCTGCTCGTTGCCGAAGCCACAAAGGCTCGAGGCTCCCCCAGACTCTCTTCCTTACAAATGCGGGTGCTGGCACTTTTAACTACAGGATGGATGATGGCTCTGGCCGTCGCCGCAACCGTTACTGACAAGGTCTTTTTTGACATTGAGCAAGGCGGAAAGTCGCTGGGCCGCATTGTGTTTGGTTTGTACGGAGATGTTGTCCCCAAGACCGCCGAGAACTTTGAGAAGCTGGCCACTGGCGAGCTGGGCTTTGGCTACGAGGGCTCTGGTTTCCACCGCGTGATTGAGCAGTTTATGATCCAGGGTGGTGACTTTACCAACCATGATGGTACCGGCGGCAAGTCGATCTTCGGTGCCAAGTTCCCCGATGAGAACTTCCAGATCAAGCACACTCGCCCTGGCCTGCTGTCCATGGCCAATGCCGGCAAGGACACCAATGGCTCTCAATTCTTCATCACCACCGTGGCTACTCCTTGGCTCGATGGCAAGCACGTTGTGTTTGGTGAGGTTCTCGAGGGTCTGGATGTTGTTCAGGCCATTGAAAAGACCAAGACCAACCGTGCCAACAAGCCCAATGTCCCCATCAAGATTGTCAAGTCCGGCAAGTTCCCTGAAGAGGTCAAGGTTGGTGATGCTGAGCACATTGAACGTGACCCTTAGTGGTTTGGCCCTGGTGGGGGTTTAGCCCCTATATAGCTATTTCTATATATGCCTTCAGTTTTGCTCTGTCGCTTCTTGGTGCACTTGTTGCCGAGAATGACAGTCTCAATTCATAGTTTCATCTATTATTGCGCCCTAATGTGGGCCACAAGTATAATAGAAGCGCACATGGCCAGCGGGCCGTGGTCACACGGCTCCACGTGACCGGTCACTTTGGTGACCGTGGAAGGGTTTCTCCAAATCGAGAAAATAAATGTTTTTCTTAGAAATTTAGAACAATAGCGCCGAGATCCATCTTTTAAATTGTCCCCATCCGTGTTTTCCTTGGAGTCGGCAGGTGCAGCATAACCACACCACTATCGCGAGGGAAACGGGTCGCCTGATAAATAACCCCTACCCGTGATGCTGCACTAATACATTGTTACCTATCTTAGCTCCGCCCCATTTAGTTCTCCTTGTGGGAAGTCTCAGTGATCATGCGCCTACGCAGACTTAGATGCTCTGATGCTGCCCAGGCGCAAGCTATCATTAAAGATACAACCGGTATCATTGTGTCTTTAGGAACATTGTATGGCTTTTGTTTACAACCGTCATGCGATAGTTATGTGGTTGAGCACGATTCCACAAAAATTGTGGGTGTAATTGCTGGCAGACACTTGCATTCAGGTTCACACATTGATATTCTTGCAGTGGATGCCGCGTGCCGTAAACAAGGACTCGCTACTTCCTTAATCAATGCATTTACTGATAACGGCGGAGCAGTGCTGCCTATCTCCCTGGAAGTCAAGGCCTCCAATGCGGTTGCCCAACATCTCTATTTATCCTTAGGATACGTCGAATCTCGGCTACTTCCCCGTTTTTATTCTTCAGAGGATGGCATCTCCATGATCCGAACTGCCCTTTAGGACCCCTCCTCTACCCCCAGCATCTATGGAACCCAAAAGCTGTAGTGTGGCCTGCAGTCTGAGTTTCATCCTAACGGCAGGCTCCATGGGTTGTTATTTAAAGGGAGGAAAGTTTCTTAATAGTATATAAAAAGTTCTTGGCAGCTCTAGAAATATTTAAAACAAAAAATCAAAAGAGCCAGGCACATGTTGCAACATGCTATGCGTACAGAGGCGGGCACGAATATAACCCGCCAGTTGGTGTCAATTAGCAAATAGCCAAATGCATAAGGTTGGAGTGAGAAAAAAGCCGATACAGACATCGTATCAACTTAAGGGGAACAGGAGCCAGATAAGAATAGTAGGAGGTTGCAGAAAAGCGCGAAAAAAAAGGAGAGTGCAGTTGTGGAACAAACAGGGTTCACAACAGAGTCGCCTCAAGGCTATTTGAGAGCATTACGCTCCTTGATGCCTGAGGGGTGCCGGGTATCCGCATGGCGGCTGAGATTATAGCGAGAAGCAAATGCTTTGCCACAATATTCACACTTGTACGGCTTTCGTTCGTCCAGAGTAGCGGCATGCTGGGTTCGCTGATGCCGATACAAAGTCGATCGCACGGTAAACACCTGCGGGCATTCCAGGCACTTGTATGCCCGCCGCTCCTCAATAGTTTTGAGATGGGTCCGATGGTGATAATCGAGGCCAGATTGAGTGGTGCAGACCTTAAGGCAGGTATTGCAGCGGAACTTGCGGTCGGACGCAAACTGATCAGCATGGCTAGTGCGAATGTGGAAATTCAGGTTATCTTTAGAAGAGAAACTGCGTTTGCATTCCTGGCAGGGGTGGGTTTCTCCGTTTCGCAAAAGAGGAGGTTCGGCATTTTTGGAAATTTCCGCGACAAGTACCGCAGCTGTAGCTGCAGCCACTGCGGGTAACCCTGACATATCGGGGCGGGGGTGAGGAAATGTCTCGCCATAGCCCGATAGACCCGGTCCATACTCGGGTCCCACGGACTCGAATTTAGGCGAGTTTTTTCTGGACTCGGACTCCGAGGTGCTTCGATCAACCACAGACTCAGGGGAGCCTAAAATCCCTCGGCATGCATCCCTGCCCCCGATCGAGGTGCAGGGGTCTGTCAGCCGTATGGACCCGGTCTGGACCGCCGGAGTTCCGACCTCACCTACATGATCGACAGGAGGGGTTGCAGTTTCAGAGGAAGACTCAGAGCCAAACAGGCATTTGCCGCCATATCGAAGGCTTTGATGCATTTGTAGTCCCCACGAGGTGCGTGAAGACCAGTTGCAATGCTGGCATCGGTAGGGGTTCGCATAGTGGGGTACAACCTCGGCATGATGGATGGAAACATGTGTATCCAAAGCTTGCTTGAAGTAGAAAGATTCGGTACATAGCCCGCACTGGAACTCCTTTTTGCCTTGCCGCTCAATGTGTCTGCTTAAATCCTCGGCAGTAGAGTATCTCCCCGAACAAGTTGAGCAGGTGTAAGGCAGCCAGCGTTTGGCATTGATCCCGAAATGGGCGCGAATGTGAGCCTTGAGAGTACGTTCACAGTGGGAGGTGAACGTACAGTCTCGCTCTTGACAACTGTTGTCAGACCGCTCCATAAAAGGGGGTTTACTGAACGATGGTACGACAAAGATCGTTATGATGAGGCTTGGTTTTTTTGCCAGGAGCTAATCTGGGGTATTTGTAATCTGCACGATGCAGGGCTTGATCAGCAACAGTTAGCTTAGCCTTCGGCAAGATTTTTTTCCGCGATCGAATTCTAGGGCGTCGCGCCTCAACCACGCCGTATCGGATACTTTCTAAGGTACTTGTTGCTGGAATACTAGTCTAGCCTTGCTGTAACGCACGCTGCGCTGGATACCACGCCAAGAAATCCCTTGTATGCACGGCACCAACAACCCCTAGCCAGGCCCTGATTCTGCAGGTTGATCTCAAAACTTCATGCACCTACAGTTTATGGACAAGGGTAGCGGTATTGTTAGATAGTCCCTATTCCCAACTAAAATTGCATCGAGGTTGGCGTCGGGTCAAAAGCTCGATGCAAACAAGGTCAAATTTGGATTCACCTAAGTAATTATTTTTAGCGTGGGAATATTAACCGAGGATGCTCGGATCTATTATCCCAAATGGTGGCACAGCCCCGGCTGCCCTGCATCCTCGGCAGGGTCCATATTAGCTAATCCCTCAAAAACCTCGTACCTTCCTTGAAGGCAAGCCCTAAACTCTAAGGTCCGGGTTAATTGAGGGTGCAAATCACGGCTTGGCGCACGTGAGCATGCAGCTCCTGCAAAGGGGGTTGTTCGGCGATCCGCGCTATTAAAGTGGCGTAAAACAGCCATAAAACTTAATCTTTTTTTAATGATCATCAGTTTAGTTGCTACGCCAAAATTTATTATGCTAGCTATGTTCTCTGCTATGGCTATTCATTCATGCAGACTGCCCTGCAGCTCTCAGATCTCGCGCTCATAGATAAATACCGTCTCCTGGAACTCGATTAGATCCTGCCAAAGCGCGCGGGCGCGTGACGACAAGCCTTGGAATGGGTAAACAAAGTCAAGCACGGTAGTTACTGCCGCTTTTGGGTCCTTGATTGCCGAATTTATCAGGCTTTTGATTAGCGGCTTGTTGATGGCTTGGAAGGCAGAGATAGACTCAAGCTTCTTCCATTTGCCAGGGAGACTTTCGAGGCTTGCGGTGCCAATGTAATAATCAAAAGATGGCCAAGCCTGCTCTAGTTCGTGCGGATCTTCGGTTTTATCATAAATCGTTAGAGGCCATTCTTGACCGAACCGACTAGCACCCGTCATGCACGTAGTCACATCAATGTGAACGGTCTTGGCGCTCGATCGTGGCTCGCTAGAAATGGCATGGAACACTTCCAAGGCATGGCCGCCAGGATAGTTTTCGGCCGACGTTTCAGCTTTGAGCAAGGATACGGCAATAGCCAGCAGTGAACTGCCCACCATCACTAATGTCACGATCTTGCCAAGCACCGTAGACCATTGACGGTACGAAATGTAGTCGATTCCTCTTGCGGCTAGAGCAGTGAACACAGGAACAACATAGATAATGAACCGCCATTCCTTATGAGGTTGGATTGAGTAGATCAACACATACAGAGCGCATGCAAAGCCGGCCATCTGAAGCTTGCGAGGAGTTACCGACAAGCCCAAAACTGCAAAAAGCAACACCAGCGGATTGCCGAGGAGATTCGGCAAATGAACCAGGAAGTAGTGGCTAAAGGGCTCGACTCCCCACAATGTGGATTGACCCTGCACCACATTGAACAACAGTCCTTGCAGCTCGGGCCAGGTTAGATGCTGCCAGAACCACGAGTCCACGGCCGTTGAAAGAGATGCTCCCAAAATGCCTCCTAAAAGACCAGCACCAATTCCCTTAAAAAATCCAATTCTTCGGTAAAAAAGGTATACAATGCCAAACGAGCCGGCCAGGATCACGAGCTCGAGCCGGAAAATAGCCGCAGTGAGCGTCAACAATGTCAAACAGCCATAGTAATTGTCATTGAGTGCAGCACAGTATGCCAGCAGTACCAGCGGCATGGCCAGCATGTTGGGCAGAGTTCGGGACGCGTAGAAAATCAAATGGAATTCGCCCAAACAAAGAAACAGGAACCATTTACCGACCTGTTTCCCCCGGCGGACACCATATGTTTTCACCACTGCCGATTTGAATTTCAAAAGCGCGGCTCCGTTCAAAAGACCAAGAATGCCTCTGCTCACAATCTGAAGATCGATTTTGGAGCTGAGAGGATACAACAGCGACGTTAATTTCGTGGCTGCTGCCAGAAACGCTGCTCCAATAAAGCTTCTGGGAACAACTCCGGGGAACTCGTTGTGATCATAGGCAGTAATATCCAATCCGTAAAAAAGAATATCATGGATCGCCTGGATATTAAAGGATTCCTCCACCTTTGTGTACGGTGCAAGCGTCAGGTAGTACACGACCAACCCGATCAGCACTGCATCCAGGATCATGGCTTGATTATGCAGACAACGTGCCTCGAGCCCCCACTGATCCAGCTGAGATCAGCGTGGGGGTGCGGCTGTTGTTGGCTTGTGTGGGGGTGCTGTATGTTCGGTAGTAAATAGAAAATGAGCAACAACATATCTAGAAATCTACTTGCACTAAATGGTTTAGTGTTTGGTGACCACACCGGCGCCGCTAGCTTGGCCGAGAATGTGCTTCTTGTAGTCTTCAATGGTGCCCTTGACCTTGGTGACCCGGCCATTATCCGAGACAAAGATGTCCTTGCAGACGCGTCTAATGGTAGTAACATCGTGCGAAACCATGAGAATACCGCCCTTGAAGTTTTTGAGGGCGTCGGCCAAGGCATCCAAACCAGCAATATCCAAATGATTGGAAGGCTCATCCAGAATGAGAATATGGGGCTCCGACAAACTAAGCGTGGCAAACGCAACTCTTGACTTCTGACCACCAGACATGTGCTCAAGCTTGCGCAGACCCAGACTACCGGTAATGCCAAACGCACCCAGCAGACGCCGGTACTCCTCGCTGCTCTTTCCGGGCTTGACCTTGGCCATCCATTCAGTGGCCGTCAATGACAGGTCCATGCCGTCGACATGATGCTGCGCAAAGTAACCAATACGCAAGCGGGGATGCCTCGAAACATTACCACCCAGTGGACTGAGAGTGCCCATAAGAAGTTTCAGCAAAGTAGTCTTACCGCAACCGTTACCACCGACCAGGGCGATACGCGACTGCAAGTCAACGGATAAATCAACATTATCCAGCAACATGCGATCTGGCGAGTAGCCAAACGACACATCCTGAAGTTGAAGGACAGGCGGCGACAGCGGATCCGGGTCGGGGAACTTGAAGACTGCAGAAGTCTCTTCGGCAGGCTCTTCCAGCTCGGGAAGCTTTTCCAGTTTCTTGATACGCGACTGTGCTTCTTGGGATTTTGCGGCATTGTACCGGAATTTGTCGATAAAGGTTTGCAGGTGCTTCCGGTAAGCCATCTGGTTCTCGTACTCGCGCTTGGCGTTCTTGAGTCGTTCCTCCTTTGTGGCGTAGAACGAGTCGAAGTCAGAGCCACGGTAGTAGTCTAACCGCTCGCTATGCTGATGAATGATATCGGTCGCCACGTCGTTTAGGAATGCACGGTCGTGCGAAACAACCAACACAGTCGAAGGATAGGTGAGCAGGTAGTTGGACAAGAAGGTAATGGAGGGAAGATCCAACATATTCGACGGCTCATCCAGCATCAGCAGATCAGGCTTGCAGAACAGAGCACGAGCCAGCGAAAGACGCATACGCCAACCACCCGAGAATGTTCTGGATTCATTTTGCTGCGACTCGGGAGAGAATCCCAGACCACTGAGGATCTCAGCCGCCCGCGACTCGGCACGATCACTATCAATCTCCGACAGCTTATCGTAGATATCGTTGAGGTTGGTCTGCAAGTCGTCGGCCTCTTCATCGAGAACCTTGACGGCAGGATCGTCAGTAGCCAGCTCCTCACGCTCCTCGCCAATCTTTGCCAGCCGTTCTTGGATACGGTCCTGGTCCTTGAGGAGGTGTTTGCGCCAAACATCGGCATCCAGCACTGTCTGCAGAGCAGTGCGCTCATCACCAACAACTTCCTGCTCGACATAAAGAATAGTAATGTGTTTCTGCACAGGAAGCTCACGGCGGGAAAGAGCCCGAAGCAGAGTACTCTTACCGATACCGTTTGCACCTACAAGACCATAGCGATGGCCGTAGGAAAGCGTCAGGCTACTGTCGGAAAGAATACGCTGACCGTTGCCAACATAAAGGTCGATATTCTCGATCTTGATATCCTTGGATTTTCCTTGAGACGGGCCAAGATCAAGCGGGTTGACGGTAAGAAAGAACTCGTCGTAGTCACCGTCGTCACCCTCAGTCAAGAGCTTACTGGACTCGTACTCGAGTTCCTTCATGAAGCCCTTCTCACGTTTGGCGATCTTGGCAGCAATCTTCTTCTCGGCCTTTTCCAGCTTCTTGCGGTCCACGCGGGACTCAATCTTGCGGTTCGACGACAGCAGGTCAAGCTCCAGAGGAGAAGACTCGTTGATATTGCGGTTCATAGCGTTGTTCTTTTGGGCATTCAGCAGCGTATCGACATCCAGTTTACGAGTAGATGCGTTTCCGTACGTACGCTGGACATTCTTCTCATAAATGGGCTGAAGATGGGCCTTGAGATCGTCCTGCAGCTTGGCGACCGCATTTTTGTCACCACCAGCAGACACCAAGAGCTCTCTCAGAAAGTTGAGCTCGTCTTCCATCTGGAGTAGCCTGGCCAGAGCCGGATCAGATGCAGATTTCTCAATATGTTGAACGTATCCTACAGCATAGTCCGTGACGATATCGTCAATAACCGGAACTGCTTTTCTCACTGCACTCCCAACTTGCATGGATGACATGAAATTTCGGGGTCGGCTCCAGTACATGAGGGACTAGCATGCATTGTTCCTTTGGCATTTTTCCGATGAATTTCGAACCATTTTATCTATTCTAGGTATTCCAAGCCTGGTACCGGGATATTTGGAAGTTTATTTGTGGTTAGCAAAGATTTCTAGGCCCTTTAGGATGTATATAGCGGTTCTGTGTACATATACTGAACCAAAGTCTCTTAATTAATATTTCTATGAATATCCCCGTAATAATTATGATATACATGAATACCCCAGACAAAGCCGTCCATTGTTGTATCTGACTGTCAGTGTTTGGTCTCAGCCGCGTAGGAGCCGCTTACCCGATTTGTTTTGTTTACCTCCCATACATTCCGACCAGAAACATTGATGTTTGAACCCCGCACAAAAACACCCCTATTTGAGGTGCCAAAGCAAGCTTCGTATAGGGACGACTACAAAAGCACCTTTGATCCCTATTCGCGAAGAGGAACTGCCAATGAGTTCCTGAAACTAAGCGGTAGGGGCCCTAGAGATTCAGGAGATGTATACAAGAAAGTCGATCGCTCATCTTCACTGTACTCTGATACTGTTGTCTATGCACGGAATCTTGAAATTGCAAACCAAGAGGTTCAACGACTGACTTCGCAGCTGGCAAATGCACGATCTGAGTTGGGCCAGCTAACGGTCAATCTGGCCAAGAGCGACCAGGTCATGCTGGACTACCGATCGCGTCTCGAGGCATCTGAAGATCTTAGGGAAAAGGCATGCAGAACCACAGTGAAGCAGATGGATGTTATCCACACGCTTTTGGACGAACAGAAGACTCTTCTATCTCGGATCGCTGAGTTGGAGCACCAAGTAGGCGTCCAAGCCGCTCAAACCGCTCAAGCCGTCCAAACCGACGTGCAGCCCCAAGCACAGCCAGAGGCCAATGCTCAGAACGCTGCTCAGTATGCCTCGCAGAATGATGTGAATGAAACCACAGACACTCACAACGATACCCAACGCGTCAAAGAAGAACTCGAACGCTTGCAAGAACATGTGCTTAAGATGGAACAGCGTCTGGCCAGCACAGAAGCTGATGCGGAGCGGAAGCAGGACGTAGTAAACAAGCTGGAGAAGAAGCTGCAGCGAACCGAAAGCAGCTTGAAAAAGGCAAAGAAGCTCTCCAAGAAAACGGAGACAGCTCAGCCGCTGCAAGAGGCTAACTCTCCCTCTCCCCAGCCACCTCAAGAGGCACATGCCCGGCCATCTCAAGAGGCACCTATCCAGCCTTCTGTGGCTCCTGCACAGACTCCGATTCATGTTCAGCCTATCCAGAGCATCCACCCCTCACAGCCTCAGGAGCCAGCTCAAGCAACCAACAGCCCTACGGGGCAATCGCCTCAGTTGCCCGTTAGACTGCCCTCAGTGGAGCCAGCATATGCTCCCCAGACACCTTCGCTAAACAGGTTCCCCTCTCCGAGCGGACAGCCGCAGCCGTTGCAGACGTCGTCTCCAAGCCCGTCAGAGGCCCAGCTTGCTAAAATGAGTGCAACTATCACGGCCGCACTTGAACCTATTCTCGAGAAACTGGAAAACCATTATGCTACAGCTCCTAAAGACCCCCAAGAGCAGGCAAGCGATAACGCTCTCCACAAGGAAGCAATTGTTGCGGCTCTTCAGGAGGAACTACTCAAGACACAGGACGATCCTGCACATGTAATGCGATTTGTGGAGCCACTTTTGGGCACACATTAACTATAAACGGATTATGGTTTTTTAGTTTCCTTCTTTTTAGCGCCCTTTAATTTATTAGCAGCCGGTACAAGTGGGCCACATAGGTAGGTAAGGCCGTCCGAGCGACCTCGGCGAGGTTAGGGTTCCACAATCATCACGTGCTGATTCTACAAATGAAATTTCAAGCGATTCTTCTGACTCACCTAAAAAATGGCTCCTTTACACCAGCTGAATAGCGCCGTTGGCGACCGCACCAAGTCCGAAGACTGGCGTATTCGTGGTTACTCTCCTCTAGTTGCCCCTGATCTACTTCAGAGCGAAATCCCCCTTTCTGATGCCTCTTACAACACCATTCTGCGTGGTCGTGAATCTGCCGTCGAAATCCTCGAGGGTAAGGACGACCGTTTGCTGGTGGTGATCGGCCCCTGCTCCATCCACGACCCCAAGGCTGCTCTTGAGTACTGCGAAAGACTCGCTAAGATCAACGAGGAGCTTAACAAGGACCTTCTTATTGTCATGCGGGCCTACCTTGAAAAGCCCCGGACTACCGTTGGCTGGAAGGGTCTCATCAACGACCCTGATTTGGATGGTTCGTTCAACATCAACAAGGGCTTGCGTATTGCCCGCGAACTGTTCACAAAGCTTACCGAGAAGCTTCCCATTGCCGGCGAGATGCTTGATACCATCTCCCCCCAGTTCCTGAGTGACTTGTTCAGTGTGGGTGCAATTGGTGCCCGCACCACCGAGTGCCAGCTCCACCGTGAGCTTTCTTCGGGTCTTTCTTTCCCCGTTGGCTTCAAGAACGGTACTGATGGCGGCATCCAAGTTGCCATTGACGCTATGCGCTCGGCCGGCCACCCCCACCACTTTTTGTCGGTCACCAAGCCCGGCAATGTCGCTATTGTTGGCACTGAGGGCAACAAAGACACTTTTGTGATCCTCCGCGGCGGCAAGAACGGCACCAACTATGATGCCAAGAGCGTGCAGGGCGCACAAGAACAGCTCGTCAAGGCTGGCATCACCAAGCCGGGTGAGGCCCGTATCATGGTCGACTGCTCGCACGGTAACTCTGAAAAGAACCACAACAACCAGCCCAAGGTTGCCAAGGTCGTTGCTGAGCAGCTTGAGGCTGGCGAGACCGCCATCTGTGGTCTGATGATCGAGAGCAATCTTGCTGCCGGCCGCCAAAACGACCCCGTCGAGTACGGCAAGTCCATCACCGATGCCTGCATCGACTGGGCCACCACTGAGGACGTCCTGCGCAACCTGTCCAAGGCCGTGCAGGCCCGCCGCTCGAACCGCGCTTAAAACACGTAAATAAAATATTTGCTCTTGGACTCTCCATGACTACCCGCTTTTCTTTCTTATTCTTATTTGCTTTTCTAGCGCTTCGCTTTTGATGGTCGCTTTGTTGCTGTTGATTGCTTTTTGATAGTTGATTTATTGCTGCTTTTTATTGTTGATTTATTGTTGCTTTACTGGGGATCTTAATATGGTGGAGGGGTTGAGCATGAGGCTTTTATAACTTACTGGTAAAGCTGGCGCTTTAGCTGCTCATTTTCTTTCTTCAAGGCATCAACGTCAACTTCCAAACGGGCGCTGTACTGATGAGAGGCCAAGCCAGCAAGGCGCTCGTTTTCCTGGCGAAGAGTGCGCATGCGCGACAATGTACGGTGGACCATCTCGGCGCCGTCGAAGTTGTCAACTGTCTGGCCCAACGAGATGGCGGCTATCAATGTCTCAATCTGTTGCTTGAGTTCGGCAATTGTCTCATCGCGCTCCTCCACCTTGCGCAGAGCGTCTCTCAGAGTGTTCGACGCCGAAGTGGGCGACGGGCTGTTTTCGGCGCGAGGGACCCATTGAGGACGAGTGAACGAAGGCGCAGTAGTGCGGCTGCCATTGGCAGCAGCCACAAGCGACGCCTCGTTAATGGAGGCCTTGGAGTTCGCCATTAAAGTGGGCGAAGCAGCCTTGATAGGCGTACGGGCGCTATTGAATGCCATCCAAGGCGATGCAGACGACGCAGTAGAGGGCTCGGAAGCAACAGAGGCTACCGAGCGGCTTCTCTGGGCTTTCATGCCCGGCTTAAACGTTCCATCGCACGAATAGTCGCCGTACGGCATATTGTTCGAAACCACACTCAAGGGCGCAACCGTCTTTACAGCCGAAGGCATGTAGGGCATAGGCGAAGTGTCTGCATCAGTGGGCGAAAAGGGTTGGAAGCGGCTGGAAGTGTTAAACATTGAAGAGGGCGGAGGGGATGGGAAGACTGTTAGTGGGACCATGCTTTATATATGTAAAAGTCGCGACGCGGTGGTGCCTTGTTTGGTGTAAATGTGATAGATCATATAGCGGGTCCTAGGGTTATTTCATGCAGCCGCCTGCAGGTCGGAACCACCCCCAGCGGTCCCTATAGCCAAGCCCCGTGGGCCAATTTTTATGAAATATATATCTCTAATTGTGACAATTTAGGAATTGGCACTGTTTTAACCCGAATACGTGGCTTTTAAAAAATTCCGATCTCGCAGCTGCGTTATTTTCTAGCTTGTCGCCTAGGCAATCGTCACATCAATTTATCACATTTTGTAAACACCACTAAATATACATAGGCTAATTATGGACGCGTTCAAACACATAAACATACGCATACTGCTGCATTTCCGTGATTTCGGCTCCTTTAACCACCTTTTCATCATTGTAAAGGTACCAGCTTTCGCCATGACGCACAAACGCAACATAGTGGCCCACATGCACGCTGCTGCCCTTATGGGAGATGATGCCCTTGAGGCGGTAATCAGCCGGAACAGAGGCATCTCCAAAGGCGGTGGGGTCTACGGGCGCCGCCGGCTCTTGTGTGTCTGGCACACTCGCCGCCTCGGCGTTTCCCGCAAAGAGCCATTCAATTGCCGCCTCGACATTGGGGTTTTTCTTCAAGGCATTTTGGGCTTGCACAGCAGTGAATCCCATAGCCTCAAGCTGGCTTACAGATGCCTCGTCAACAGCAGCAGGTAAACTGGCACCAGTTTGAGGAGGGTTAAGAATGTAGTCCATAGCAGCCTGGGCGTCTTCATTGCCAGTGGCTTTGAGCGCTTTAATAGCATCCGAGTCAGGGAAGCCCATAGATACCAGCATAGCAAACGCCATTTCATTCGGCTCGAAGGCGGCTTCCGCAGCGGCTTTATTCTCCACATCGTCATCCTCTTCAACAGCATTCTCACCTGGTTGAGGACCCTTACTGAGATAGGCATCCAATGCCACCTCCGGAGGCACAATCACAGGCACATCGGCCTTTCGCGGGACCCAGTTGACGATCTGGAACCGCGAGGCGTTGACCACGAGAATCTCGGGGAACGTCTTGAATTTCGTGGACGCGGTGGCATGTTTTGCGCTGCAAGAGGGACAGGTATACTCGACCTCTTCATTGGCAGTGAAGGTTTTCAGGAGCTCGTCAAACTGCACCTCTTTGTACTTGCCATCTTCAAGCTCTTCGATGGGCACGGCGATCGAGAGGTTCTCCTCGGGCTCTGTCTTGTAGCGTACTTGGTGGCATTCATTGCACTCGAGACGTCTTTCAGTAGAAAACTTGAAGATATCAGTAGGGTCAACTAGGTTCTGAGCTCGAGAAGCCCTTTGGATCTCTGTGATAAGATGGGTCCAGAACTCAAACGCATCCTGTTGGCCCATAGTCGCAAACTCGGGATGGTTGCGGCCGACTAGATGCTTCAACATGGCAGGCACAAGGCCTCGTTGGTAGCCAGCGTCACTGTGCGGGTCGCTACGGGCGTACCGGCCGCTATTGAGGCCATCTTGCAGCTTTGCCAGCTGCACAATCAGGTCATTAGGTGGGTCGCGGACCTGCACCAGCGACGTTTTCTCGGGTGTATTTGCTGAAAAATGGTTGCTAAAAGCGGGGAGCGAAAAGAGACACTGGACCACGCTGTTGAGATAGCAGGTATTGCCCATATTGCGCAACCCTGTGAGGCCAGGTCCCTGCACCGGCTCGAGCTCCTCGCCCGTGGCTGTTTCCATAGCGAAATCCCATTTCACGTTCTGCTCCAGCTGCAACTCCGTCATGCTTTTCTCGGTCTTTTCAGAGCGGGCAATGTCAATACCCCAATGAGCAAGGTGGTTAGCGATTTCAGGGTCCATGACCTCCTCGTCACAGGCATAACAGTATACGTCCACCGATCCCTCCGGCGTAATTGAGCCCAGTTTGACGGCCGGCGGATGCTTAGTCGATTCATAGTGCTTTAAAGCGTGGCCATTGCCGCCACCGCCTCCGAATTGGGCACGACCGCAGCTGAGCTCTCCACACTCTAGGCAGAGCCATAGGTTCGACGTGAGGTCGCATTGCGCGCATTTGCCGAGCTGTTCCGGGGTCAATGGCAGAGCCTCATTCTGTTTCAAAAGTAGCACGTGCTCGCAAGGATGAATATCAAGCTCCCACGCCTGGATCTCTTGACGCTCGGCGTACGACTTGGCAGCCAGCACCGAGTCGATGGCCTGCTTTGCGGTGTCTGCGTCCACGTCGGCTCCGGTGAGATCTTTCACAGACGTTACTGTATCGTAAAGATCGTCCTCTTTCTCGGCAGAGACGGCCAGCTTGACCTGTTTGGTGGCGCGAGGTTTGGGGGTCCTACGTAAATTGACATAGCGCGGGTGTCCTGTTTCCTGGTAATGGAATTTCGTAAAGTCATGGGAAGGGTCCGGCGAAAACGCCAGGTTGCAAGTCAAGCAAACATCCAGACCGTGAGCCGACTCGGGCGTGTCGAAGGTATACACACAGTCGTCCTTGTACATGACAGATGTGTTGGTGTGAGACTATTAGAAACCATATCTAGCTGAACCTCCGCTCCACGTCTGGGCCGCAAGTACTCAATCATTACAGGCCAATAGTGCAGGGTGTGTAATTTGACTATATTTGGCCCTAGATACAGGCCGGATGTTTAGCCTAGCATCCATCTATACAATGACTAGCTACTTCTGAGATCAATAGTCCCAGTCTAAAAGAGTCTTATCGGACGAGTCCGGGTGGGTCTTGCGGGCAAGGATCTCGTCGATGTGGACTTCGAGGCCCTGCTTGTCGCCAGTGACGCGCTTAAAGTGCTTGATCACCTCCTCGCGAGTGGCCTTGGTCTCCAGCGACGAGGTCTCGCCGGTGACGTAGAGCTTGACGGCCTCCTCGGAAGGAAGCGCGAAATGGTGCGGGTACTGCGTGAAGGTGCGGTCGTTGTAGAAATGCATAGGGGCGAAATGCTCGGGGTTCTTGTTGAAGACATCACGCACAACCGACTCGGAGACCTCCTCCAGAGTGGCAGGATCCCACTTGGCCTTGCGCTTGTCGACCAGCAACGCAAGCACGCCCTCGGCAAAGTCGGGGCGCGAGCAGATGTTGTCGGCCAAGTGCTGCTCCTCAGCCAGCGACGTCTTGATGTCCTGTGTGGCAAAGCGACGATAGGCGGCCAGCGTGACCTTGAGCGAGGTCGGCGACTTTTCCAGCAAGGTGGCCTTGGTCTTGAGAGCAAACTCGGAGCCGTCCTTGTCCAGAGCAGACAGAATACCCTCGACGGTGTCGTGCGCAAAGCATGTATCAATAGTGTTGCGGTCGGCAATCGAGAACGCCGGCTTCCAGTCAGCGGGCGGGTCGGCCGAGAACTCGCTGATGGCCCGATCGATCAGCGTAAAGTACTTGTCCGAGGTCGCAGAGGTACCCTCGGCCGGCACAAGCTCGGCCAGGCGCTGCTCCAAAGCACCAACCCGGTCAGAAGGCACATAGTGGGTGGCCACGCCCAGCTGGTAGGCATCGTAGCCCTTGAGGCGGGTGGACGTGAGGCCCAGAAACAGACCAAGCTGGCCATCCATGCGGCTCAAAAAGAAAAGACCACCCACGTCAGGGTAGTAGCCAATGGTGGTCTCGGGCATGGCCCAGAGAGTCTTTTCCGAGGCAACCCGGAAAGGGCCATGAGCACTGAGACCAACACCGCCGCCCATGACGATGCCATCGATGATGGCTACGTACGGCTTCTGGTAGGTCGCAATGAGATGGTTGAGGCCGAACTCGGTAGTAAAGTACTTGTTGGTGACCTTGCTGGCGGCATCCACACCCTCGTTACGGTAGTTGAGAGCGAGAGCAGCAACATCGCCGCCGGCAGAGAAGGCCTTGCCGCCGTTGCCCTTGACAACAATAAGCGCCGCCGAGTCGCTCTTGGCATACTCGAGCAGGCGAGGAATCAGCAATTCGCACATGTTGAGGTTGATGGCATTCAGCTTCTTGGGCCGGTTGAGCGCGAGCTCGCGCACGGCACCGTTGGTCTTGGCGATGATCTCATCCGAGAGATCGGCAGGAGCGGCGGTGGATTGCATGCGCAGCAAACTCAGGCTGGGGAGCTTGCTGTTATCGATTTTAGCTCGCAAAGGCATGCGTAGGCACCTGAGCATCAAGGTGAATAAGCGGGGATGGGTAGAGACTTTTCGGTCATGAGCAAATCGCATGTGAGATTTCGGCACCGGTTTCGTCGATATGCCGCGAGGTATTTTTGTAGTGTTGTTTAATTTATTTCTCGGTGGTTTCAAGTCTCATTCACAAATTTCTGATTTTTTCGCATTTAGTGCATTTCAGGCCATTGCACTTTGGGCATTGCAGTTTGGGCATTGCAGTTTGCAGGCCATTGAGCTACCAGCTATTTACAAAAGTATATACAAAGTCCGAACTGGAAAATAACCTTACTGCTTCTGGATCATCTTCACAATAGCAACGTTGGTATCCAGGAACCGGTCGAGGCAGTTCTGCAGACAGCCCTGCTCCTGGCTGTTGAGCGTGTTGCCGTTGACGGAAGTGACGCACTTCTTGAAACACAGATCGGTGAACCCATGAATGGAAGACCGCAGTTTTGCTTGCGACATCTCGGTCTCGACCCACTGAGCCATCTCCTTGCGAGACGACTCGTCGAGCTGGCTCAAAGCACGGGGATCAATAGACGACATTTGTTAAGCGGACAGGTCCCCAGCCCAGGCCACTGGTCCACCATCCCCAGCCCAGGCCTAGCACAGGGCCCCCGCCCACCATGGTCCAAAGACTAAAGGCGGTTGTAGATAAAGTACAGTATAAAGTACAATTTATAGTGACCTTTGGAGCTACGGCATTTTCCGTCGGTGTTATAGAAGTGCTTAAACTATTTGGTAGCTAACTCTTTGGTAGCTAGCTCTTTGGTAGCTAACTGTTTCGTAGCTAATTAGGACGTTGCTGCAGCTGCTTGGAAATGTTGGCCACAGATTGCCGCTGCTGCTGGCGGCACACAAACCGGTCCTTGGCATCGGTGATGTCCAGGGCCAGCAGCGACGCATTGAGCTTGTTGACGTTGCCCTGCGGCCGGCTCTGTGAGGCCTGCTCGACGGAACGGACGCGGGCAGCGGCATCCTTGATCTGCCGATCGAGAATGTTGGCGCTGAGAGCGAGATCGGCGGGCCGCGCACGCACATTGCGGGCCCGGGCCGACAAGATAGCGCCCTCGGCCTTGTCAAGGCTGCTGATAAGCGCGCCGTTCTGATCCCGCAGCTTTTGCTGTAGCTTGGCGGTCGCCAGCGGCAGGCTACGGAACTCGCATGCCTCGGCCCCGTTCTGTTCTTGCACAATGCCAATCTCCTCGCCAATGGCCACGGCCGCATTCACAGCCGCACTGGCATCCTTGCGAAGCCCCTCGACCTCTTGGATCTCCTGGGGCGAGAGCAGCTGCAGCTTCGTTTTCGTCTGCAGTCTCCCGAACCGCTCGCTCAAGCCGTCCATGTCCAGAATCGTCCACGACTCGAGATCCAGCGGCGGCCGCTCGGCCACCGGCACCTCGGACTTGCTGGGCATGTGAGCACGCTCGCAGGAGCGCTCGAGGATCTGCAGATTGTAGTCGATGACTTGGAACAGCTGGTTGGTCTCGCCGTAGATGCGGTCCAGATCCTCCACCTCGACCTCGTCGATGACCTTGAAGGGAAGCATGTTTCCATCGGCGGGCGGATCTTGCGCAAACGTCTCTTCGAATGGATCAAAGATAGGGATGGCTTCCTCGGGCTCGGGCGAATCGACTTTTTCAAACGGCTCCTCAAACGGCGGCTCCACAATATGGCTAGTCTCGTGCCACTTGGTCTCGTCTACGGGTCCTGTTCTGGCAATAGGCGAATCGGGCAGGCTCTGGACAGACGCTCCCGAGTCGTGAGAAACCACATCCGCATCGGACATGCCCTCACTCTCGTCTTCGTCTTCGTCCTCGTCCTCGTTTTCTTCGCCTTCCTCGTCATCCTCGTCGTCGTCGTCCTCGTTGTCTTGGTCGTCGTCCTCACGGTCGTCGTCCTCATCTTCGTCGTCATCATCCTCGTCGTCGTCATCGTAGCCGTGTCTCTCGTTGTTGTAACTACCCGTCTCAGACACTTCTGAATTTGTCTCAGAGTAGTCGTCCTGGTCCGACTGTGTCGGCGACCGCGGTCTCATCCGGCCAAACAACGAGTTATCTGCTGGCTCTGAAGGCCCAGCGTCATCGGATTCAGACCCAGACTCAGACTCGTCAGACTCAGACTCGCCCGACTCAGACTCGCTAGGGTCGTCTTGAGGCGGGAACCTGTTCTTGAGCGCAGTCGCTCTAGGCGTAGGTCGGACCGTAGCGGATAGCGGATTCGGCTTGGGACTAGGCACGGAGCTCGGTCCGGGTTTCGACCCTGTTTCGGGTTTCGAGCTCGATGCAAACCGGGACTGAAGACCAGATGCTTCTGGCTTGGACTCAGGCACACTCACGGCGGGCTCGGCAGCGGGCTTGTCTTGAGCATCTTTGCTGTCAGAACCCGCAGGAGTGGCAGATTCCGAAGTTGGAAATAACTTCTTATTGCCAAATAATGACGTACCCTCTGGCTTCGAAAACAGTGGCTGTTGCGACGCTGGCTGGCTGTGTTGTGAAAACAGGCCCGTTGACTTGGTTTCGCCAAAAGGCTTAAACAGCGAAGCGGGTTCAGATGATGACTCGGTCGCTGCCTTGGTCTCTGGCTCAGTCTCTGCCTTGCCATCCTTGGTCTCTGCCTTGGCCGCTGCCGTGGTCTCTGGCTCGGTCTCTGCCTTGGCCTCTGCCTTGGGTTCTGACGTCTCTGGCTCCGATCCAAAGCTGAGCTTGCCAAGTGACTCGGTCGCACCAAATAGCGGTTTCTCCTTTGCATCATCCTTGCCAGACGATGTGATATTGGAGCTCAAACCAAATGGACTACCTGTCTTGTTGGTACCAAAGAGCGGCTTCTTGTCGTCAGCGACCCCAAATGCCGACTTGTTGTCAGAACCGAAAATAGAGCCCTTCTGCGACGACCCAAACTTAGGCTCGTCGCTCTTGGAAATACTGGAGCCAGCTCCAAACACACTCTTGGTATCCTGCGACTTGAATGCGGAAAAGGGGGACTCCGATTTCGTAGGAGATGCAAAGGCAGTCTTGGTTTCGCCCGGCTTAAGCGCTGCAAAAGGAGACGCTGTCTTGGTGTCGTTAGGCTTGAGAGCCGCAAAAGGAGACTCGGTCTTAGCGGCAGATGCGAAAGGAGACGCTGTCTTGGTGTCACCAGGCTTTAGAGCCGCAAAAGGAGAGCCGGACGAGGCAGCTGGAGGCACATTGCCAAACGGCGACACTCTCTTGGTGTCCTGTGGCTTTGCAGGGCCGAAAGGAGAGACGGTCTTTTCGCCAGACTTCAAGGCCGCAAAAGGAGAACTCGTTGACTTCGAGGGCGGAACATTGCCGAACGGCGAGGGTTTGGAGGGAGTAAAAGCCGATCCCTGGGCGCCAAATACCGTCTTGGGCGGCTCCTTGGCAGGACCAGCGTCTTCCTTGGCAAAGGCAGGCGTGCTGTCTTTTGACGGCGTCTGGCCAAATGGCGTTGAGCTCGCGAAATTTGCAAACGGTGACGCGGAAGCTTTGTCGTCTTTGGCTCCAAATGCAGTACCGCCGGATGCCGTAGAACCGAATGCGGTGGAAGTGCCGCCAAATGCGGTGGACGTGCCGTCAAATGCAGTGGAAGTGCCGCCAAATGCAGTGGAAGTGCCGCCAAATGCAGTGGAAGTGCCGCCAAATGCCGACGGTTTTCCGAACGCAGCAGCTTCCTTGTTATCGCTGCCAAACGCATTCGAAGATCCCCATGATGACCCGAAGTTGGACTTTAGCGGTCCAAATGGCGACGCAGTCTTGGCCGCATCCTGAGGCAAAGGCTTAGAGGTCGCAGACTCAGACGCAGGCCCAGGCGGGGTTTTAGACGGGCTAGACGGGTTAGACGGGCTAGACTTGGTCTGTGGCTTCTCAGTCGTTGCTGAAGCTGGCGCGGCCGGTGCAGCCTTGTCAGCCTTGGACGCGACACTCAAAGCCCCGCTTGCTACAATAATCTTTGGTAGCGAAGCAGTAAGAGTCGTGCGGGAAACCAGACGCCACGCAATCAGCGCACCTTCGCTGCTGAGAATGGTCCAGACAGGACAGGGATTCGACTTCTCGACGCCTGGAAACGGTTCAGGAACCGGTTCCGTGGATCCCAGCCAGAACGCAGCACCCACCGGCGAAATGTCGTCGCCATCATAGGGCATTACGCCCCGATCACTATCTTCCAAAGGCCTGAGAAGCTCTTGAGGAGTTGCGAGCTCGATATCAGTAGACTTTGACGCGATGGCAGCAAACACGGTTTCCTTTGCCCAGCTCTCAATGGATCCGACGTAGAACGCAAGCGATCGGTCTTCGGCGCCAAAAGGAGGAGTGGCATCCTCGATCTGCTCCCATTGCGAGCCCTTGCGCAGAAAGACGTCGTACTCGCCCTCGTCGTCCGAATCCTTGAGATGCACGCTAAACAAGTTGGTTCCAACATAGTCGAGATACACAAGCTTCTCTGAGCTCGCGGGGTCTACAGTAGTCGACCCAATCGCAATCTTGTCTGTAGTTGCCAAAGCGAGCTCGCCAGAAGGGCTATAAGCAATGTGGTTTGCAGGGCCAGCTTCAGTTAATACAGAGTCAACAACATAGGCTTTCTCCTCTGCAACATAGGCAAATGCAGGCTTTGTGGGGTTTGCTCTGATTTCAACAATGCCAGGCACAACTGCCGCCCACTGCTTGTCTCCAGAAGTAGAGTACAGCATCAGCTCATTCTTGTCATTGTAAACCACAAATTGGGTTCCGTTCGAAAGAATTTGCACAATTAACAAACCAGGTAGACTCAGAGTAGTTGTCTTTGCCTCGGACTTTGTTTCAAGTGCTTGTACAACATCCTTGATGTTGCCGACTACGGCCGATTCCTTGCCGGCAGCAACAAAGCAGCCATTCGGGCCAAGAGAATAAAGGTTCACCGGGAATTCTGGAGTCGTTTCGTACGGCTCAACAAGAGGCAAGCCCACGTCCACGCCGATTTGACGAAACGCCCAGTCCTCGGTGGCTATCTCTTGCATGTGTCGTAAGCGTAAGCAGTGTGGGCTGCTTGCCCCTAATAAACTTAGGTCTAATGCAACCAAAACGGTAGAGCTAACCTTATTTAGCAAGGGGTGAAACTTTCCAGGCTTCAAGTGTGCATATGGAATCGTGAACGCGCTAGTTTTTACGCAATTCGCTCCACTCACCACAGCCTATACACTTCAGATAAGTAAAGGACCTAGTCGAAATATTCTTGTATACCCAAAATAATTATAGAAAATCGCTTATTTCGGTGAACTGATCAGGCCGACTGTCCAGTCTCCGGTCTCCAATCAGTTAGTACGGTCAGGTAGTATGGTCAGGGCAACTTCCTAGCTGTGTCATGGGAACGGTAGGTCCCGTATTGGAAGAGCTTCCAGATTCGGAAAGGGATGCGGCTGTTCGAAAAGTACTGCAAGAAGGATGCCCTACAGATGAAGCCGTCAATGCCTTGAACATGCTTTCAAATAGCCCGGCCAATATCGACTTGAAGCTTGAGTACAAGTATGGTAAAAAGCTCCCGATTGATATTGAACTGGATAGCGAGCAGCTAAAGCAGCTCGCCGGAGACGTTCAAGCGTCGTTTGAGACCACAAACCGCAATGTTACTTCCGCAGGCCGGGCGAAAATCCAGAACGCTGCCGATAGTAACGAAATCCCGGAAGAAACCCCAGAGGTTACGCTTCGACCATGGCTGCTGGCAGCCGTGGTTGATCAGGCACCCGAAGAGTACTGGCAGCTCGTTGTGCCCGCTACTTTAGGCTTAATTGACTCCCCGAAAATCGTTTACAAGGTGTGGGGATGCTGGATAGTAGACCTTTTAGTGGACAAGCAAAAGGACCGTCTAGAGTCGCGGGGTCTTTTGCCGGTATTTTTCGAGGCTATTTTGCCTTGTCTGAACTATCTACCTCCCTCAGTTCCTGTTGATGATGCTCTTGTGTTGAATAGGCCTGCCTTCCGCTCCCTTTTGGCTCTAGCGTCCTCGGAATCGCAGGTGCATTTGGCTCTGCGAGATGGCCCTTTCAAGGCAATAAAGCATACGGGCCACAACGTCGAGTTTACCATCAACGTGTTAGAATCCCTGCAAACAGGAATCCGCGTTCTGGGGCCTGCAACCGCAAGACATTTCACTGCTCTTACCAGAGTGTTTATGTCGATTACTTCTGATCCATTTGTCGACCTTTCCCCACGCCTTGTAGCCACTGCTTGCGCTACGATGGAGCTAGCCATGAAAGCGTGTAGCAGCCTGGTTGTGGACCACAAGTATGACATCCTCTATGGATTGGCAATGGCAAGAGCCTTGGACAGCAGCTGTTTCGCGGCTCTGCAGGCGCAGGTCCAGCTGCCGCCCGACGAGATTCAAACGCTGCGAGAGCATGTCGCGGCTAGTCTCGGTTAAATATACACTGTTTCTATTACATTCTGACCTCTACTACTATTTTGAGTATTTCTGATTTGGTCGTTTTAGCTTTTTAGGTCGCTTTCAGGGCGTCTGCTTCGGAGCGGTTGGCGCCGTTGGAGCGGTTTTGGAGTGAAAGTAGGAATTAGGAATGACGAGGCCAGCCTACAACAAACCCAAGTAGTCTTCCTTGATGCTGCCAATGGCAAACATCTTACCTACATCGGCACGAACACCCACAATCTTGACGCGCACCTTGGAGCCCTTCTCGATGCTCTGCTCATCAGACACAAACGCTGGAGGGTTGGCCGTGGGGTTGTATGTCATGTCGCTAGGAATAAGATGTGCAGACACAAAAACCGACATGGGCCCCACGTCGCAGAACACGCCCATTTTGTTGACGTTCGTGACGATAGCATCCACGACCTCACCCTTAAACGGCCGCCAAACAATGGCCCGATACTTCACGTCGAAAACAGCAGAGCCCAGACCGGACGGCACACGTCCTCGGCCCACGTCGATCTGCATGCCATCCATCACACAGACAATATATCCATACTGGCCAGTACACGTGCCCTCGACCTCTTGCAGCAGTTTCGAACGAAGGTACTGGTGCATGTGCGGTCCATAGTAGGACGGATGGAGAGTGAGCTCCAACGACAAGTCCTTGAGAAAGAACATGTGGTGACTAACCGACCTGGGGGAGGTCTGTTCACTTAGTGATGTCGGGGTTAGGGCCTCGAGATGGGCCCCAGATCTGCCTTTCACCATTGAGATGATGCTGGAGAGTTTTTAATGGCATTTTATCGGTGAGGGTGTATTAATGACTCAAAATGGACTCTGAAGAGCGTATGGCATTCATGGTTCAATAACGTAGTCTTAGCACTCAGCGGTTCTTGGGATGGTCCCTACAATTCCTGTTAGAATTCCTGTTAGAATTCTAGAATCAATTTAGAATCCATTTAGAATCCAATTAGAATCGATTTGGAATCATAAATCTTTAGAAATAGAAGTATCCTAGGCTCCCCAGGGAGGATCGCGTTTCTTCATGTGACTCGTAAGCATGCGGTCTGCCGCATCGACCCGTCCTCTTAGGTCCCGCCTGATAAGCAACGGCTGCATGAGTGCCCAGGAGCTCGAAAGCCTACCTTTGCTACAAAATGATACTAGACATCTGGGAGTCACTTCGGCGATCTTCCTGATCGTCAATCGTATTATCGGTACCGGAATCTTTAGTATTCCCTCTGGAGTCTACCAACAAACAGGCAGTTTAGGCTGGAGCCTCGTGTTATGGATCCTAGGCGGCATTGTTGCCTTTTGCGGCTTTAGCGTCTACTTTGAGTACGGCCTGGAAATGCCCCAGTCTGGCGGCGAGAAGAACTATCTCATGCGGCTGTTCCCGCGGCCCAAATATCTGGTGCTGGCTATCTTTGCAACCACTGCCGTGGTGCTTGGTTTCTCCACCAGTAACAGTTATGCATTCGGATTGTATGTGCAGATGGTCTTTGGCGTGGAACACCCGAGCGAATATTTGGCCCGCTATTATGGATGTGCGGTTATGGTTTTCACGGTGATTCTGCACGGATACTTTCCTCGCACTGGGCGAGTGGTATTTAATGTTTTGGGGTTTGTGAAGGTTCTGATTCTGATTTTCATTGCTCTTTGTGGAATTCTTGTTTTGACAGGTCTGCTCAGTGTCCCTGGAGGACGCCAGACGCAAAACTTCCACAATATGTTTGAGAATGATGGCTTTGGCGGCGGCCTCTACAACTATGCCGTCGCGTTTCTTCGCATCTCCTACTCATATCGTGGCTGGGAGACCCCAAACATGGTTATGGGCGAGGTCAAAAATCCGGCAAAGACGTTGGGCCGCGCTGGACCGCTGGCTCTATTGACAATCACCGGATTGTACCTTCTCTGCAACCTCGCCTACTTTCTGGTGATCCCCAAACATGAGATCGCCAACTCGGGCGTCGTTATCGCCGGTATGTTCTTTTTGCGGTTATTTGGAGAAACAGCGACCGGTAGACTGCTTCCACTGTTTATCTGTCTGTCCAACATCGGCAATGTTCTGGTGGTGACGTATGCCATGGCTCGCGTGAATGCCGAGCTGGCCAGCCACCATATTCTGCCCTTCTCTTCGATCATATCTTCCACAAAACCATGGGGAACTCCTTTAGCTGGTCTACTGATTCACATGACAATGACCTTTGTGACGTTGCTGGTTCCACCGCCAGGACAGGTTTATGACTTTGTGGTGGATTTGTCTACTTACCCAGTTGTATGCTATGGTGTTCTGATAACCGGCGGCCTTCTCTACTTGCACCGCTATCCTGAAGCCAACAATTGGGGCTTGAAGGACTCGAAATGGCACTCGCCATTGCCGCTAACCCTTATCTTTTTTACCTTCAATTTGGGAATGATGGTCTTTACATGGGTTCCGCCAAAAGAGCACGACCCCACAAAATTCCCTTACTATGCGAGTCCTTTAGGCTCACTTATTGTATTCTCATTGGGCACCCTCTACTGGAGCTGGTGGAGAAAAACGCCAAGCGCCCGCAAGCTCGATGCTGAAATCGATGCAGGTGAATACTTGGCACTGTAGGGTCATCAACATCCGGCTGTGGCATGCCCCCAACGGGACGTGCGCTTGCATGGCCTGACTAACGTCTTTTGTGCATTGTTTTTGGTTGAGAGAACCAGGTTTTCTATAGAAAGTAGCCTTCCCGTACTCGCAGTTGTATATTGTCACCTTCTTTTTTGTTTATGAATTACAGATATTGGCAGTGGCCCGTGCTTTAGGGATCCTTATTAGCCGATGTAACCGGCCGATGGCGCCCACCTGACTAGCCATGGGAGAGTCATATGCATGCATTAAAGTAGTCATCCATGCAAAGGATAGTCATCCCTCCTGCACGCTGAAAAGATTAAAAAGGTTCGAGACCTCACTCCCCCACCACCCTTGATGTCCACCCAAAATGATCGGAGCTCTGTTAAAGAGCAGGGACTGACTCAATACACAACCTCAGACGGCTCCTCGGACCGTGAGCTCGAAGCCGGCCCGGCATCGGCTCAGCAACTAAACCGCATCTACTGGAAGCTTGATCTCCGCATCATTCCCGCCTTGTGGGGTCTCTACTTCCTCACATCGCTGGGTTCTGCAATTTACGGCAATACCTTGACCATGAACCTGGCAGTGGGTCACTCGATGCCGGCCTATCTTGGTCTTTCCAAGCACGCCTTGAAAACCGCCAGTGCGCTTTATTATGTGGGTTACATCGTTTTTGATCTGCCTATGAACCTGATCATGTCTATGGTTGCGCCCCATGCTTGGATGGCCCGTATTGTGATCACGGTTGGAGTGGTGTACTCGTGCTATTCAGTGGTCAAGAATGACAGTGGCATTATGGCTGTTCGCTTCATTTCCGGCTTGATGGCCGCCGGTGTTTGGCCCGGAATGGCCTATTACATTTGTCTGTGGTATCCCTCTCACCGTACCGCTCAGCGTATTGGCTACTACTTCACTGCCGCTCAGCTGTCGGCTGCTGTCGCTGGTCTGATTGCTGGCGGTATCCAGAGAATGGATATGGTTCGTGGTTATACTGGATACCAGTGGCTGTACATCATCTATGGCGTGGTTACCACTGCGTATGGTCTCACGTTGATGTTCTGGCTTCCCGACCGTCCCGAAGCCCTTCGCCAGCCAGTCACCTCCAAGATCGGCAAGATCTTCGACAAGCTGATCCCCCACGGTAGTTCGCCCTTGAAGGAGGAGGATGCGCGCGTCCATGCCCAAGACATGCAGGCCACTTATAGCAAGTCGACTTTCTGGAATCTCAAGGATCTCTGGAAGGTTTTGTGTGACCCTCGTCTTTGGCCCTTGGTGATCATGTACTTTGGAGTTGTTGGAACTGGTATTGCTCTGATGGTGTTTGCTACCACCATCATCAAACAAATTAACCCTGGTCTTTCCTCGATCAATTTGTCTCTTCTCACTGCTCCCATTTGGTTGTTTGATCTCGGCTCTATTCTCATCTTCACGCCTATCTCTGATAAGCTCAAGAACCACCGTGGCTTTGTGTTCTCGTGCTCGACGCTCATTATCATCTGCGGCCTGTTTGTGACCACGTACGCAAAGCCTCAGTGGTCTCGTTACGGCGGCCTTCTCATTTGCGGTGCTGGTTTGGGTCCCACTGTGCCCATCACCATGTCGTGGGGTACAGCCATTTTCGCTGAACGCCATGGCGATCTCGGAGCGGCTGCATCTGCAGCGCTTATCTCTGGTCTTGGAAACCTGGGCTCTGTGACCACCACCTATGCTCTCTATAGCGGTTGGCCTGCTGATGTCCTACGTGGCTACCGGGACTCGAACATGGTTATGGTTGCGATTTTGGGCATCAGTATTCTCGGTGCGCTGAGCTGCACTCTTCTTCGGTTTGCGCTTGGCGATTTCCATGGCCAGAGCCTGGTAGACGTTACCTTCTTGAGATGGTTCCGTCGGCGTTAACACACGAAAACACTGGTTAGAGTACGTACGATAAATGAGTCAAAATAATAATTTAGCGTCTAGGCTTATATATAAACGATAGTGGAAGCATCATGCTTTTCTAAGATAGTGGGCTTCATGTGGGCTTCATGGCCAGGTTCATTGCCAGTTCACGTGGCCATTGCTTCTTGGATCGGAGTAGTGCGGGCACTGTCCAGCTTAAGCCATTCATGGTTGGCAATCCATTCGGCAGTTGGCCGCGAGTGGTAGTCACGAACAAGAATAGCATTCAGAAGGTTGGTGCATGCGACACTCACATCAAAAGGAATGCGGATAGAAGCGGCGGTGATTTCCTCAATGTTGCGGAACGGATTCTCCTTGTAGACCAGCGTGTACAAGAGGATACCCAAGGCCCATACGTCTTGCTGAGGGCCCTCATAGGGCATACCTTCGAGCACCTCGGGGGCGGCATAGTCTACTGTTCCCACAAACACGTCAAAGGGGCCCTTTCTCGTGAAGGCGGCCGAGCCGAAATCAATGAGCTTTACAAGGCCATTTTCGTCGCTGATGATGTTCTCATCCTTGATATCGCGATGCACAATGCCCAGCGAATGCAGATGGGCAATCGCCGACGCAACTTGTCTAAAGATGCTTTGGCATTCGGCCTCGGTCATGTCGGGTCTGGCCTCGATCAAATCAAACAGATCCACTCCGGGGTTACCATGGCGCATCATTTCCACGTGGTAGCACTTGTCATCCTCGAAAAAGTCAACGAGCTCGACAATATTCGGATGCCAGTTTGCTCGCAGCAGGTTCATGACCTTGATTTCGTTGGGGATCGTGCCCAGCTGTCGGTCGCGGCACCATGTATCGACGAGAATACGGTCCTTGGCAATGGACTTGAGGGCAACCTCCGACGCCTCGGGGTCCTTTTTGCTCTTGACAAGAAACACCTGCCCATAAGCGCCTTCGCCTAGCGAGCGGATCACATCAAAGTCGGAGAACTTGAGCTCACGGCGGTGGGCGCCGACTTTGTTGGTGAAGAGCGGTTGGGTAGGCGGTAGAACCAACAAGGGAACGTTGATCTTTGCCAGAGGACTGGTTGGTTTACCTGCACGAGGCGATGTCAAGGGGGTAGATGTAGTGGACGTAGACGGCGACATGTCGTCGCTGCTAGAAGTCGTAGACAGGCCCTTTGTGCGGCGCCGAGTGATCTTCAAAAGGTCCATTTGCGAAGGAATCACGCAGCCATTGGGCTCATAGGGCCGCCGCGAGTAACTCAGCCACAGCACATAGGTACTCTTGCTGAGAATGCGCAACTGGATATCCACAAAGAATTCCTTGCCGTCGCGGTTCAGAGCAGTGACGCCATTCTTGGGGTAATCCTCGAAATAGTCGTCGGCGTTTTTGCAGGCAACCTGGCGGAACAAATGCTCTGGAATCACCGTACCAGGTACCAACACGAGGTTGCACAAGCGCTCGATCTCACGGGTATAGACGTTGAATTTGGGGATCAGCGCATCGATATTCTGGCCAACGAGCTCCAGATTCATGCCCAACAGGTTATGAATCGCGGAAACGTTATAGCTGCGGATCTCCATCCGGTTATCCAAAATCACTGCGCCGGCAATGACGGGCGGAGCTCTAAGCCGCAGCTGGCTGTTGTCGTGGTAAGAGGCCAAAACAGGCACGTTGATGCCGTTGTAAGTAATTGCATAGTAGTGCAGATCGTCCTTGGACTTGAGCGTGAGCTCGGGGAAGTCTTCTGGAGTCAAATTCTTAAACAGCGAGTTTTCCGTTTGCACGGCAAGCTGGCCATTCTCAAACTTTGCGACCTCCGCAACCACCTCCTCAATCACCCACACAATAAACCGCGGCGATTTCTCCACCCAGAGCGAAGCGAGACCCGAAGTATGATTGTCTTTGGAAATGTCCACGAGGCGGCCCGTCAAGCACACGCCCGGGGGCCGGAAGGCGACCTCGGCCAGCACGGACGCCCGGTTCAGAGGGTCGATAAAGTCGAGCATCGAGCGGCCGTGGCCGTCCTTTTGCGACGTGCCAAACATCAAGCACGCCATATCGTTCAAGCTCAGAATATCAAAGGGCTGCTCTGCAGAAGTAGTAAACACCGCATGTCGCGACGAGTATTTCGACGGAATATGCACCAACGGCGTCGGGTCACAGGTGGTCTCCGACTCTGCTCCGGGCCGGCCACCGTGGGAATGGCTTGACGTGCCCTTGAGCAAAGGCAGCGAGACCATCGAGGACTTGCGTCGCAGCATTGTTGGCCGGTCCTTGATGTGTCTCGAGACATCAATGCAAGGCGTAGATAAGAGTTCCAGCAAAACCACCGAGTTTGTGGGTTTGGGGCCCGGCCGCTCGCCGTCGGGTAAGATACGCGACACTGATTTCAGCCACGAGGCCGACTCACGTCTAAAGTTACAGATGGGCATCGACAGCCGCTGGCCCGCCTGGCTAAACGAGCGGCCGCTGGCGGCACTGGCGGATCGCACCCCGCTTCCAGCACTGCCGGCACTGGTAGTGGCGCCCTCCGGGGCAACGCAGACGGCAGGCGGGTCCTGGCCTGGCTCGATCAACGCCTCTCTAATCACGGAAATGTAGTTGTCCAGCAACTGCGGGTCGGGATTGGCAGACGCCTGCCAGATATTTGGGGCCGCAGCCTCGCGGGCCTGTTGGCCCAAAAGAGCAAGATTTGTGTAGCTGGCAGATGCTGCCGCCATGGTTGGCCCAAGCCGTAGCCGCTCCAAGGATCTAAGCATCGAGGCCAGGCGGCTGTAAACAATCTGGGAAGTGCTCTGGGAATAGGAGTACGAGAAGATCGAGCAAGCAAGGACCTCAGCGTCTTCCGTAGGCGCTGCTACCGGCACTTCAGGCATCTTTGGCGGCGGAGGGCTCTCTGCTCGTCGAGCCCGCACGTGGGGAGACCGGACGGAGTCCACGCTGTCCATGCTCTCGTTTCCTGCTTGATATACCAAGTTTTCATTTTCTAAATCGTCAGTCTCAACACTGAGGTTGAACATTCTGCCTCTAGCGTGCTCGGCACGCATGGGGGGCATATGCTGACTGGCTCGAAAGGGGAAGAACTGAGACGTTCGTGGCTGGAGATTTTTCCAAGGGTGAGGGGTCCGTGATGTTGGGAGTATTAACTGGCTGTATAGGTACTTGCAGCTGCGCTATCTACGCGAGTCATCGTTGCCCGTATCAGTAGGGTAATAAGCTGATTGCATGCTAGGCGGCCATGCCAAGTAGTGAATATTATTTTCGGGTGGAGGCTTATTGTGTCAAGTAGGCGTAGGGGTGTTAGGGTGTCTGTGTGCAGGGCCTGTAGTGTGCAGGGCCTAGAGGGGGGTCTAGGGGGTCTAGGGTCCCTAGGGAGTCTCAGTTAGGCTATGGTAATTACGGGGTACAATTGATCGATAGCAATGGAACCAGCACTGCAAAGGAAGAATGGCTGGTCCCTGCTTATGAGGTTCCCCGGAAATAGATGAGGGTTATGGTTTTCGCCAAACCACGGGGTTTCCCTACCAACCATAAGGTGAGTTTCTTAGTAATGCGCCGGCCTAGGATTGGCCAAAATCTTTTTTACTAAACCACCCAGTGGGAGCGGAGTCTTAGTCTTATCCTACTACATGTTCCGCAACTTGTCAGTTTTGTCGCCTGCCGCGCGTGTTGCCGCGTCTTCGCGGGCTGGCATGGCTCATTCGATGCGTATGGTCCAGCCTGCCCGTATGGCCCATGCTATCTCCAACCCCACTCTGCGCAAACTCGAGGACCGCTGGGACTCCATGACCGAGGTCGAGCGTGAGGAGGTCATTTCGCAGCTCAAGGAGCGTCAGCTCGGTGACTGGAAGGAGCTCACCCCATTGGAGAAGCGTGCCGCATGGTACGTTTCTTACGGCGAGTGGGGACCCCGCCGCCCCGTGCACCCCGCCGGATCTGCGTTCAAGATCTTTGCTGGTATTCTGCTGGGCATTGGTGCTGCTGGTGTTTTGTTTGTGGGCTTCCGTCTGGCCGCCCCTCCGTTGCCCAAGACCATGTCGCTTGAATGGCAGGAGAAGGCCAACGAGCTGCTTGCAGAGGTCAATGCTGAGCCGTTCACTGGTTACAACCAGATCCAGTCTCCTGCTACTGGTATTTCCGAGGCTGATCTGGAAGACGATGATGACGAGTAAGGTGCTTTTTTAGATCGTTTACTAAATTATAGCTCTGTAGAATCAGCTTGTGCTGTTTTTTCCGCTGGTTTCTGCGGCCCTTGATCCCACTCTTGGTGCTAATCCCACCTAGGCCGTCGCCTGGCCAGGCCCTGGCCCAGACCCTCGGGGAGGGCGTTCCCTGCCCCTGCCCTTGCCCTGGTAGCTGTCATTAAAAGTTACGGGGGGGGGTATTGTTTGGGTGGGTAAGAGATTATTTTCAAGGTGATTATAGAATAATTGACTTTGGCAGGGAGAACAACAAGAGCCAAAAAAAAATAAAATAGAGTAAAATGCAAGGTATTATTTTTCTACCTGTTTAATATTGCCTTTAATCCCTGCAATGACGACCAGACAATGAGCCCTTGGCGTCACCATTATTACTAGCCCACACGCCATGCAGTTCCCTAAGCAATCATGCAGGGCCCCAACCTGCCCTCCCTCTCCTCACAACCCTACATTATAACCATCTCTGGAACCACATGGATTATAACCGGCCGGGCTCTACTCACGGCAGTGGGTCTGCGGATATGATGGGTGGAGATTGGCGAAACCAAATAACCCAGAAGGACCGCGAGACTGTCATTACAGGGCTACTCCGAGTTTTCAGTCCCATGAAGCATCAATATAGTCCCGAAAAGTTGATGGCGTTGGCAAACGACTACGAATCGATGATTCGCAAGACGTCGGCCACCAAGAAAGACTACTATGAGAAGTTCAAGACCAAATTGCAGGCTCTCCAGGCCACCGTAGCCCAGCGTCAACAAGCAGCCTCGCCTCAGCTTGGCAGATCCAATTTGCAGCCCCAGCAGCAACAGCAGCAACAGCAACAGCAGCAACAGCAGAGGCAGCAGCAGGCCCAACAGCAGCAGCAAAACATGTATCAGTTCCCTCCAAATGGCATGCAAGGAACCGCCCAGCCCGGGGCCGGACAAGGCCAGGGCTTTGGAGCTCAGGATCTAGGGGCAGGTTCCCGCGGTACCAACGCTAGCAATGTGGTGTATTTGGATGGTGTCGGCGGGCCTGGCGGTGCCAATGCCAGACCCGCCGATGCGGCCGCGGCTGGAGCAGGTGGGGTGGGCGCTACCGACAAGTTATCGCCGGCTCTACGGCGCCTAGTGCTTCCTCAAGGTATCAACACGCCTATTCCCGCGGCTCTGCTCACATTGATTCCCGGTCTGCCGCCTCATGCAAAGACATGGGCCGATATTGGCACGCTGATTCGACAGGGCAGCCTCAGCCAGGCCACGGTTCAGCCGTTCAAAGAACGGTACCAGCAGCACCTGCAGCAGCTGGCTAAAAATGTCCAGCAGCAGGTGAATCGCCAGCAGCAGCAACAACAGCAGCAACAACAGCAACAGCAACAGCAACAGCAGGCTCAAGCTCGCTACCGGCAACAGCTGTTGCAGCAACAACAGGAGCAGCAGCAACAACTTCAATCTCAAAGATGGAGCAAACCAGGCATACAGACCCAGCAAGTGCCTGTCACCAATCCTCAGCGAGGTAACCAGCCAGTTCCTCAGCAGCAACAACCACAACAGGCGCCGCAGCAGACGCCGCAGATCCCGCAGCAGGTTCCGCAGCAGGTTCCGCAGCAGCAGCAGCAGGCTCCGCAACAGCAGGGCCAACAGCAACAGACGCAACAGCAGCAGCAGGAACAGGAACAGCGCAGAGCGTCGGCACGGGCAATCCTCGCCGACCCCAACAACCCCGACCGGGCCGCGTTGGGGGTGCTTTCCAAGGACGTGCAAAACGAAAGCATTAACCTCGAAGACTGCACAGACCGTCTTTCGCAGCAAGACAAGGCGAAAATCAACGAGATTCTGCTGTCGCGAGACCTGACTGCCCTTTATAGCCGCTTTGATATCGTGGCCATGTTCTATATCTTCTCCAACCGCAACCAGCAAGCGACCAAGCGACTCTTGCGTCTGCGCATTGTCTTGAAGCGCCTGCAGGATGGTCTCAAGGAGGGACGATACCTTATTCGCCGCGAGGGTGCCGAAGGCCTGCTGAAAGATATGGGAAGCTATTTCCAGTTTGTTCGCCAGCGGTTCTCCAACCAGCGGCAGGACGTGGCCAAGCAGGCCCAGCAAACTTATATGGGCCTGACTTCTCAGGGCCCGCGGCCAAATGATGCCGGACCCGTCAATATGCTGCCGGTTCCAGTGCCGGTCACGCAGCAGGCCCGTACGCCCACGCAGCAAGCCGCGCACCTCCACGGCGCCCAGTTGCAGCAACAGCAGGCCCAGGCCCAGCAAGCCGCTCTACAGCGGGCGCATCAGCTGCAGGCACAAAAGGCCCAGCAGGCCGCGCAGGCACAGGCCCAGGCTCAGGCTCAGGCTCAGGCTCAGCAGCAGAATAAGCTACAAGCCGCCCAGGCCCAGGCGCAAGCTCAGGCCCAGGCCCAGGCCCAGGCCCAGGCTCAAGCGCAACTATTGCGTGGCCAGCAGCAGCTTTCGCAGCCTCCCTCGCAGGCAGTCACGCCTCAACCAGGTGTGTACCCCAACCAGATGCGACAGATCCCTGTTCCTTCTCCCCAGCCGGGCTTTTCGGCGCTGGTGAATGGCGCGAACATCCCTATGCCCCTACCGCCTGGAGCGGTGATCAACGGGACCGTCGCGGCGCCAGCCATGCAGGGCCCTCCAACCGATATTAACGTGCCGACTGCGCGGCAGCGCGAAGACGAGATGCGTCGGTCGCTGCCCACGCCGCCTACGCCTTTGGTTTTGGAGAAGCCTCGCATTGAAAACGCAGCCCGTCTCAAGCAGATTGCCGGCGGCGATGGCCTCAAGTACTTTATGGCCAGCCTGGGTGCGGTTTTGAATGTTCCCGTCGACGAGATCCACAAAACAGTGGACGATATCCGCACAAACACTCCGCTTGTAGCGCCCGATGCGGGAGCAGGAAGTCTTGGATGGAAGGCGGTGGTGCCTGCCGTGGATATCCGGTCGCCGTTCCAGGAAGTTGAGCTTGTAAAGCAGTCCCAAGTAGCTATTCTGACGCCAGCCCCTGAACCGGGCGATGACGACCTCGTGGTGGTGGATGCCGACGATATCCAGTGGGATTTCGACGAGCTGTCCAAGACAGGCGTGGAGGAAGGCGACTGGCTGCTAGATTAATTTAACCTTTGTTGATACTTTAGTTTGTCTTCATACAAGCATTTATGCTAGAAACATGCTACAGGCACGCCCGCTAGGCACGCTGCTACTTAAATAAACCCTTAGTGTCTGTTTTCAAGTATATCGATACTCGAAAACACTAGATCCCAAAGGGCATTGGGATCCATATTTTCAGCAATCATAGTGCCAGGGCCGTTGGTCACCGTGATTTTCCCTGCCTCGACGCCCTCGGTAGTCACTGTGATATTAGCAGTGTAGTAACTAAAGTCTAGGTCGGGCAGGTCTTTGGCTTCCTGGTACACCAGACGGTACAATGGCAATAACGCCGCCACCGCCAGAGGATCATGGACTGGCGGGCCGTCGTTAAAGCCGAATTGGATACGATACGTGTCTGCGAAATAGGTCAAGAGCTCGTACATCATTTGGCGAAAGACAGTATACTTGTCGAGATCCACTCCTCGCTGTACTTTTCCTTGGATCTGCTGGGATGCAGTGACCTGATGCGTGAGGTTGATGGGCACCAGCAATGTTCGTTCCTTTAGTTGGGGACATTGCAGCACAATGTCGGCTGCTTTTGGGTCGCTCCAGATGTTGAATTCAGCATGGCGGGTCCAGTTGCCCATGTTCACGCCTCCACCCATAATCGATAGAAACCGGATCTGCGGTAATAGTTCAGGATAATTGAGCACCAAAAGCGCAATGTTTGTGAGCGGCCCTGTGGCTACAACTGCAATTTCACCGGGATGGGCTTGAATTGCCTCGGCCATGGCGGCCACAGCGGTATGGTCCGGCTGCTTGGGTCCGACCGGCAATGGCAGCAACGAAGTACCCGCCAGTCCACTGCGGCCGTGAATTCGGTCGGCAACATGTAACAACCCCACCAAAGGCTTTTCGGCGCCGGGGAACACCTGGATATCCAGCTCATGAAAGGCAGTTAAGAGGGCCATAGCATTGTTGGTAGTATTGTCCAGGGATGCATTTCCAAACACAGTCGAAACGCCTATAAGGCTGTAGTACGGTAAAGCACACGCCAAGAGAAGGGCCAGGGCATCATCGTGGCCCGGGTCACAGTCGACCCAGAGAGGGATCATCACGAGGCGCAGTCAAGGGGGAAAGGGGAGAGGTATATTCCTACAAAGAATAGGCAGAAATCAGGCTCTTCCTTTCAAGTGGGGGTTGTTTTTTTCTTTGGCAATCCACTCGGTAGCAACCCTGTCAATAGACGATACGGGGGTGTGTCCCTAGATGCTGCCTAATTAGTAGGAGTCGATAGGATTATTATCTGCATACCGCAGGCTGCCATGGTCTCGCCAGATGGTTTAGGGCAAGGGGACCCCTCATTATTCACGGCCTCGGGCGACTTCCGGGGCGGGCCAAACTCTCCGAGGACATGACTGTGGGTTGAGTAAGCGGGTCTCGGGTTCCTTCGGGGTTCCATGAGGGTACGGGTTCGACGGGGAGGTGGGTCCCCTTGTAAGATCGGTTTGGGGCCGTCGAGCTCACCTAGGCTAGGCTGGCTGGGAGCATCTCAGCTCAAGCGGTTACCTAACTCGACGATAGCACCCTCCACACAATGTCCGACGACGATCGCCCGGCCATTCTGCTCATGGGCCTTCGAAGGGGCGGCAAATCCTCTATCCGTCAAGTCGTGTTCCATAATATGCAGCCTTTGGAGACATTATATCTCGAGTCTACTGCCAAACCAACCCATGAAAAGATGGATTCCCTGGTCATGTTCCGGCTCCAGGAAATTCCTGGTCAACTAGACCTGGTGCAACCAACCTATGACCAGGCGTCTACATTCGCTGGAGTCAGCACAATTGTGTATGTTATTGATAGTCAGGACGAGTATCTGATGGCATTGCAGAACTTTGTGCAGGTCATCGAGCAAGCCTACAAAGTCAACCCCAAGATCCACTTTGAGGCCCTCATCCATAAAGTTGATGGCCTAAATGAAGACTTTCGGCAAGATACTCAACGTGACATCATCCAACGGGTCAATGACGAACTAATTGATGTGGGTATCACCGACGCAGACATCACCTTCCACATGACCAGTATCTTCGACCACTCAATTGTGGAGGCCTTTAGCCGCATCATCCAGAAACTGGTGCCTCAATTCAGTACCCTCATGCAGATGCTGGACATCTTCTGTTTACGGTCTGGAGTCGAAAAGGCGTTTTTGTTTGATGCCAATTCCAAGATTTATCTGGCGACCGACTCGTCTCCGGTGGATGTGGAGACATATCAGGTGTGCTCCGACTTCATCGACGTGTCGATCGACCTCGCCAGCCTCTACAAGGGCGAGAACGAGGACCAATTGAGTCTTGTATGTGTGTCAAAGCTGCAGAACGGCATTGTTATCTATCTATCGCAAATGATCAAAGGTCTCCTATTACTCGGCATGTCCCGCAGCGAAGGACAACAAAAGCTCACGCTTGTGGAACACAATGTAAGCATCCTGCGGGATGGTCTCCGCGAGATCTATCCCGAGTAAGGGAATCTGGGGGAGGGTCATATATTGGGAGAACCAATTGAACGCAATTGAACTCTATTGAACCAATTTAACAGATTGTGCTCCATTTTTTTTCTATCTTACTGTTTCAGTCTTAGCAGGAAACCAATTTTTGTCGGATAGTCTCGACAGGCATCGATCACTCCAGAACTTTTTGGAACTGCAGCTCTGCCCAAACGCAACCCTGACCCTGCGGTACCCTTGCCACATTGCTCCTGAGGAGGCAATGGTACTACAAGTGTATTTTTCTATAGCCCAGTTAATTATCCCTCTCTGAAGAGGTCAAATTATTATTGGTTGTATTATTTATACTTACTTTGGCCCCTTCAATCCTTCGAATTTCTCTTCGTCGCGGCAGCAAGTGTCGCCTGCGCCTATTGCCTTGGCCGGGTACTGGTGGTTAACGCCGGCCGAGTCATGCATGGCCGTGCAGCCGGGGTTATTCAGCCTTGCATAAGACCACATGCTCAAAAACCCTATATAAGAGCCAGGAAGGCACATGAATTGAGTATAACTTCTTCAAGTTTAACTACTCAACTCACGAAAATTCAAAATGGTGTTGGACGTTGCAAAGGTCGGTCTCGGAACTATGGGTTTCACTTGGAACCCCAATGTCAAGTTCACTCAGGAAGAGTTCAACGAGGTGCTTCATGCGGCTATCAATGCCCATGATAAGCCCCTGTTTATCAACGCTGGTGAATTTTATGGTGCTCCTGACCGCTACGAGAACATCCAGAAGTTGGGCAAGTTCTTTGAGAAGTACCCCGAGTTCTCTGACCGGGCCATCATCTCCGTCAAGTCGGGTGTCGATGACCAGTGGCAGCCCGATGTGAGCCCTGAGAACTTGAAGAAGGGCATTGATGCTATTAACCAGGCCCTTCTTCCTCTTTACCACCATCGCAAGGTCTTGCCCAAGAAGCTCGACATTTACACGCTTGCCCGTGTAGGTGATGTGCCCATTGAGCAGACCCTGAAGGAGCTGGCAAAGTACCAGGCATCCGGTGAGATTGGTGGAATTGCGCTGTCTGAGGTCACTGCCTCGACCTTCAAGACCGCCAACGAGATTGTGCCTCTGGCTGCTGTCGAGGTCGAGTACTCGCTGTGGTCGCGTGAGCCCGAGGATGATGGCCTGTTTGAGTACGCTGCCAACCATAGCATCCCTGTTGTGTGCTACTCTCCTCTTGGAAAGGGACTTCTTGCTGGCAAGACCCCTGCTGATATTCCTGAGGGAGACTTCCGCAAGGGCCTTGACCGTTTCCAGGAGCCTGTGTTTGAGCACAACAAGGCGCTTGTTGACGCCGTCAAGGAGATTGCCACCAAAAAGCACCAGCAGCCCAGCCAGGTCGCTCTGGAATGGATCACCACTCTGAGCTCCAGCAAGAAGTTCGGCAAGACCTACCCTCAGCTGATCCCCATCCCTGGCAGCACCAACCTTAAGCGCACTCTGCAGAACCTGAAGGTTGAGCAGCTCACCGAAAAGGAGCTGGAGGAGATTGAGAAGCTTCTCACCAACTTCACGGTTAAGGGCCACCGCTACAACAAGCACATGGATGCTCTTCGCAAGTGATTGCATACTCACTAGTGTATAAAAATAAGATATATTAAAACGTATATTTGCTAGATGTGGTTGATATCCATTTCTCCGATAGAGGTAAAACAAGATCTATTCTAAAACGTATATCTGCTAGTTGATGTGGGTTGATCGCTCTAATGGCTGCGATCGTGTGAGGTACTGCATGGTTCCTTGCCCGGGTCTAGACCGTATCTTGTGACGATTGCTTTGCTCAAACCGTTCCTGTTGTTTGCATTTCGTGGGCAGCCAAGTGTTTCTTGTTCCAAAGGTTTTGTGAAGCGGGCCTGTATATCTGCTTTGAAAATGAAACATAAACTTGATCCTGACTTGAAGCATCCGTCTATCAAACGTGCCAAGGCGATTGACCAGGACCCGCCTTTCCGGCAGCTTGTGGAGCTGGTTGAAAACCAAGCAGAACCAAAACCTCGGCAAATTGTCCATTGGTTTCGTAAAGATTTTCGCAGCCACGACAATACAGCCTTATTCCATGCATCAAAACAGGCCAATGGCTCGTTGTTGACATGCTTCCTGCATACCCCAAAAGACATGCAATGGCACGGCTGCTCGGCATCTCGGTCTGCTTTTGTGCTTGAGGGACTTGAAAAGCTCCAGGCTGAACTCAAGAACTTGGAAATCCCGCTGGCGATACTTGGGTCTGCCGAGCGACAGCTAAAAATCGATACAATGATTGGTTTCATCAAGGAAAACAACGTCAGCCATATCTACGCCAACTACGAGTATGAGATTGATGAGCTTCGCAGAGATATTGCGCTCATCAATCGACTGAAAAAGGAGAATCTTGACGTCAAGCTTGTACTTTACCACGACGAGACTTTGATTCCTCCTCTGCACCTAAGAAGCAAGAGCGGAGGGCCACTCAAAGTGTTTACTCCGTACCACAGAGCATGGCTGGCTGAACTTTTAGCCGAGCCCAGTCTTGTTGAAGTAAAACCTGGACCGGAAAAGAATCACAATGTGCCCGAGCGTTTTCAGGCTCATTTCGATTCCCCTGTCCCCGAAGTTGAACTCGATCAAACTGTCAAGGATCGCCTTCATAAATATTGGCCTTCGGGGCATGAAGCAGCTACCGAAAGGCTAGCTTACTTTCTGAAAACTAACTCCAAGGATTACGGTGCCAAGCGATCTGATCCAGCTGCGGATGTCACTAGTCGGTTGTCACCGTACTTTGCCGCGGGCATGTTGTCGATCCGAGAAGCCATCTCGGCAAGTCGGAAGGCCAACGGAGATAAGAATTTCAATCTTGCAGACCAAGGCATTGCGGCAGATGGGATTTCTGCTTGGGTGCGTGAGCTCGCGTTTAGAGACTTTTACCGCCATGTTATGGCCTACAGCCCTCATGACGCTATGAACCTGCCTCATAACCTGAGATTCGACTCCATTGAGTGGGAAGAAGATCAAGAAGGATGGACCAAATGGTGTGAAGGAAAGCTTGGCGTACCGTTCGTGGATGCTGGCATGCGACAGCTGGCCCACGAGGGATGGATGCACAACCGCTTGCGCATGAACGTATCCAGTTACCTGCGGACCAATCTTCTTATTGATTACCGACGCGGCGAGCGGTTTTTTGCCCAAAATCTTATTGATTTCGACCTTTGCAACAACACCCAGGGATGGGAGCCTAGCTGGACGGTGTTCAATCCGGTGCTTCAAGGCGAGAAATGCGATCCTCACGGCGATTATATCCGCAAATGGATCCCCGAGCTAAAGTCGGTTAAAGGTAAAGCGATCTTTGATCCTTACAATCGGCTCACCAAACACGAGTTCGAGAAACTAGGCTACCCTGCTCCTCATGTGAACTTTGCCGATACCAAGCAGCGATGCATGGAGCGATATAAAGCATCTAGCGGGGCAAAAATATAGATAGTTTGTATTATTGCACATGTTTTTGAAGTTCTTGATAGATTTTGTTACCGGCTTGTGGTTTCCATTACTATCATGATGTCTCCATTACCATCATATAGCAAGCATGCAACCAATACAGCGTACACACATGCGTTCAAACCAACACTTGGAGAACGGCGTCTAAAGCAAAATACAGGTCTGAAAAGGGTATCTTTATGGATGTACAATATATATAAGTTCGATTAGAACTTGCAGTCGAGGTTATACTTGAGATCTCCATTGGAGTCGAAAACACCCCAGTACTTCTCAACACCCTCGATGCCCGAGGTATCGGGCTTCCAGGCCTCGTCAAAGGCCTCAAACACAAAGGTGTTGATGCCCCAGCCGCGGATGGCGCAGATGGCCTCCTGCCAGAAGTTGGCAGCGTTCTCGACCGAGGGCAGCGAGTCCTCAAACGAGCCACCGTCGGTGGGCCAGCCGGTCTCACCGATCCAGAACGAGATGTCGGTGGAGCCCTTGGCCTCCTGGATCTTCTGAAGAGCCTGCATGATGTCGTCAACAAAAGAGAACGAGGCGTTGGCCTGGGTCTGACCCTGCCAGTACGAGAAGGCGTTGGCAAAGACAACATCCGAAGCCTCGATGGCGGGCTTGCTGCCGTCGTCAACCAAAACGTTCCACGAATCAGCAGTGCCGACAGGCAGATCGCCGTACGAGTTGCCGTCCTTGTCCTTGATATCCTTCAGGAACGACTTGATGTCGTTGATCTTGGTAGCAAGGTCGTAGGCGCTCATGTCGCCACGGTAAAGAGCCTCAGAACCAACAGTGAAGCCCTTGACGTTGGAAACAGACAGCTGAGGCAGGTAGGTGGTCAGAGCGTTCTTCTCATCCTGGAAGTGAGCGTCGTCGTTAGGCCAGATACCCAGGAAAGCAGAGAAGCCCTTGGCCTCGAGAGCAGGAGCAAGGTACTGCAGGGTGTTGCAGTCGCTAACAGCGTACACACGGACGGTCTTGGTGTAGGCAGACAGCTTGTCCATGTCGGACTCGTAGTCGGGCGAGTACTTGCAGTTGCCGTTGTTATCCTTGACACCGAGCGAGAAGCCGAGGTCGCCGACAGCGAAAACAGTAGGGAGTGCGAAAAAGAGCGAAGCAGCCAGAGCCAAAGATTTCATTGTGAAGGTGAGCTTGGAATGTTTTCTTGACGGTGTGGTTAATAATACGACAAAGAATGTACGATGCGGCCGGGTAACTGCGCATGTTGCTATGGGACCCTAATGCTGCAGTATCATGCTTGCTTATCCGGGTTGTGAGGCCCGACGGGGGTAGTACTTTGTAGCTGGGAATAGGTGCACCTATTTAAAGTTGTATCCCACTCGACTCTCGTTTTTTCATGGCTATTTTTAGCGAATCGGCTCGTCTCATGATTCAGCCAAATATGTACCCCTTACCTCCGAGATCCGCCTCAGCTGTTGTTGATTTTCCGATCCCTTGCTGACACATTGCATGCTGCGCCGACTTGGTGTAGGGGCACTGAACCTTGCCGCCGAGGGGTACAAGGGAATTGGTTTGGCGATGACTCTTTTTTGGCTCAAGAAATTCATCCGGCTTGGGCAATTGAATACTGGAGTTCCAACAAACTAAAAAAAAGCTGGCGGCAAATGTTAATACAGGCTATAGACATGCATGTACTAGAGATGAGATGGTTGATCCCTGTAACCGCTAGCTGTGGTCCTGAGGTAAAACAGAGACCACCAAAGTCATAATTTAACATTTACAAGCTCTCTACTGTGTTTAAAATCGGTCTCGTGACATCAGTGTGCTGGCCAACGAATAGCAATTCCCGCAGGAGATGCAGCATGATGCAAGGGCGCATGCATTCGGGGAGGCTAGAGCAAGTTGGGGCTCCCACAAACTCCGCACATAGGGGCAATTGGTTGTACCTGTGAACCTATATATATCTAATAAGCAACATGAAAGTTAAATGAAGCACGCCGAGGCCGTAGATCAGTGGTTTCTGTTGATTTGTGGAGGCTCGCGCGAGTCGATTAGGAGACCTACCGCGTGACCATCTGCAGCTGGGAGGATTTCCCCGCACCTCCTTTGCCCTCCTTCCACCGGTGGCAACCGCAAATAAACCCCAACCTAGCCATCTTGACGCCAAGAAGTCTTTGAGATAGGTTAGTTATAAAAAATTGTCCTGCTCTATCCAGTGCAAACCCCGCAAAACTCCACATTCGAGGAACCACCTCCTGACCCTGTTGATGCATATGGCTGCATATGGGTAAGCATAAGTGCCTCTGCATGAATGACGCACTATGGGGTGAGGGGCTGGGTGTGGGCTGTTGGGATTCTGAAGACTATAAAAGGGGTGGCCAAGCCAGACCCAATTCTTATAGATTTCATCTTTTGATCTCTAAACAAACAACTTCTCTCCCCCCTTTCCACCATGCCCCGTATCATTGATTATTGCACCGCTCCGGTGCAGAAGCGCCGCGTCTCCATCACAGATGAGATGGCTGACGAGGTGCGTGAAATCCTAAGCCGTGATCTGACTGCTGATGATGTCGCTCGTGAATTTGAAAACGATGAAGACGTCCAGGAAGTCGTGCGCGAGCTGATTGCCGAAGACATCGAAGAGGAGCCTTACCCCGGCTGGGCCATGGGTTTAGGCATCTCTGAGAAGGATTGGAGCGACCACTATGATAGTGTTGATCGTGCTACTCGGGTCAAGCGCAAGTTCGCTGGCAAGAGGGCTGCGGTCACTGCCGAGTATGCCCGGAAGATGGAAGCGATTGATATGCAGGAGCGCAAGATGATGCCTGTATGGTCGCCCAAGTCTAAGCTCATTCGGGAGCTCACCGGGCTTATCTACAAAAACCTGGATCGCGATGAGGTGGAGCGCTTGGACACTGCCTTGAATGAGCTCAAGACAATGATCAAGAAGACCAACCTCAACGCCAACAATGGACAGACTCCCGTGCCGCTGAGCATGGAGAAGCAACAGCCCACCGTCTCGCTGGTCGAGGTTGTGGAAACCCCTTAGAGGAATTGAAGACTACTAACTAGTTGGGTTCTCACTATTGATTGTTTTCTTTCTATACCTTAACATATTACATCTACAATTAACTCATCTGCTACGAGACTGCGATGGCGAGCAGTTGAAAGTGCTTAGCGCCGTGCTAGAGTGATCATGACAGCGTCTTCAAGACGTGCCTTGTCTGCTCCAGACAGCATGCCATCAAACAGCTCGTGGGCCGCCATGTCCAGCGCGGGATCAGCACGCACCGCCGATTCAACTTCAGACCACTTTCCAAACACTAGAAGCGGGCGAGGAGCGTCGCTTGCCGCCGCCTTTGCCATTTCTGAGATCAAGGGCGCCGACTGTTTCCCCAGAAACTGTTGGCTAGGCACAAAAATAGTATGAGAGTAGCCATCGGGCACCCCGGTTTCCGTAAAAACCTGGCTTAAGTTCTGCACGGCTCGGACGGTGTATCCTTGAGGGGACGCCTGTACTGGCTTTTTGGTAGTAGTATCGATGGTCACTCTGCTGTGGACAGGCACCTGGTCCTCTAGTTCAAAGACGGTATCGAAGCCTAGGTTCACAAAAGCAGTAACTCTTGCATCAGCCTTTTGAGACTTTGTCTTTTTGCCCTTCTTTTTAATAGTGTGCTTCTTGATAGCAACACCATCAACCAATTTACTGGAAGGTTCCCGCAGTCCCGGAGCCCGGGGCAGCTTGCGGGCATAGTGGAACACTTTGAGGCTACCAAACAAAAGCTTCCGGAGATGTGGAGGAGTCACAAAGTATTGTAAGATATTTGCAGCAGTCATGGCTTCCCACGACGGACCAGCTTTTGATTTTTCAGACGCTTCTGTGTCGTCTGTTTCTCCAAATGTCACTTTTTTAGGACCGTTCGCTTCATTGGATGATTTGGGTCCTTCCTCGGGGACATTGTAGATAATGATTTCGGTGACGCCAAATAAAAGCGCGGCTCTGCAGATCTCATATAAAGTATAGGTTGCTTGTTGCAAAGAATAGCAGGTTTGAGGGCCTATACAAGTAGCCGGCAGTGCGAGAGCGACCATTGAAAAAATTAGGTAACGGGATCTTCCTTGACGGGGGGCTCTAGTTCTGGAGGTGATTTCAAAGAGAACAATTGCTTGCTTTTCTTTACCTGCTTTTCTCTTTATAGTTTCAGAGAAAAAAGAAACTAAAACTGTCAATGAAATAACAGTAAAGGATCTAGATCTTGAAAGTGCAGCCTGCTCACGCTCCACATCCCAGCTAATGCCCCAGCTGGGTTCCACAAGCTCCTATTAGACATCATGGACCTTAACCAACTTTCGGTGCAGCAGCTGGCCGAGGTGCGCAAGCAGATGGAGGCGGAGCTGGAGCACCTGTCTGAATCGTTTTCGCAGCTGTGCAAAGCCCAAACAAAGTTTCTCGAGTGCGCCCAGTCCGTCAAGCAGACGTCGGCAAAGGGCAAAGATGGCCAGGAAATGATGGTTCCATTGACTGCGTCTCTTTATGTGCCTGGCAAGATGGCCGATGTCAACAACTTTATTGTTGATGTGGGTACCGACTACTTTGTGGAGAAAGACACGGATGGAGCAGTCAAGTTCTTCAACAACAAGGTGGAGACATTGAACAAGAACCTAGTTGATTTGGACCGGCTAGTGAATGAGAAGATGTTTACTCTGCAAAAAGTCGAGGAGTTATTCAAAACAAAGTACAACGAGCTTCAACGGGCGCAGGCGTCTGCTGAGAGCCAGGCCAAGGCCGAGAAAGCCAGCTGATCTGTTGGTGGGGTGTATCTAGTCTATAGTCTATGCAGTTCGACTTACCTTTGTATCGTATTGGATAGTTACAGGGCCATCGTTTACCAGGGCAACATCCATCATGGCTCCAAACTCTCCATCCTGAACGTCTTGTTCGCCATGAGGAAGCTGGGCAGCCAGGAGGGTCTTGAAGTTATTGTAGAGGTCTTGGGCTTGCTGGCCCTTGGCGGCACCATGGAAATCGGGTTTTGTTCCCTTTTGGATCTTTGCATAGAGAGTGAATTGCGACACACAAAGCACTTTACCGCCAATATCAATCACCGACTTCTTCCAGGCACCTCCTGCGTCATCGGGCCATAACCGCAGTTTCGAGAGCTTGGAAGCCAATCGCTCGCAGTCTTCCTGCGTATCGTCAGGACATACGCCTACTAAAACAAGCAATCCCTTTTCTATTTGGCCAACTATCCGGCTGTCCACCGTCACAGACGCCTGTTTGACTCTTTGAATCACTGCTCGCATGAGTAAGGGGCAGGCATCTCCACCAGGCATCTACCGCCAGCTAGCAGCGACAGGCAGCTACAGCCACGCGCACATGGGCCTAAAGTAAAGCAAAAGTAAAATCTAAGTCAAAACGGGGTCTAATAATTTAGCGCTTAAAGATCCACTGGGTAAGGAAGATCAAGCAGCACACAAACCGGTACAGAGACATGCCTGCTACCGACCATAAAACCACCGCCAAATAGATTTCGGTGGTCTTTGTGGTGCTGGTGACGACTGCAGTGCATGCGGCACGGCCTGCGAGATGCTCAACAGCTCGCTTGGCGGCAGTGGCGGTGGTGGAAGTGGTGGTGGTCAACGTCTCCACACCACCGACATTCAAGACCACGGCCACCAAGGCAATGTTCATGAAAATCCAAGCAAGCACAACACTGGATCGGAAGAACGCATAGTAGTCGGTGCGCTGGTCCTGCGGGCTGGGCTTGGATTCCTCCTCCACGGCCGGAGACGCCAAAACAGTCACTTCGTCCAGATAGTAGCGATCGACCAGATCCGAGCTGGTGGGAAGATCGACTTCGACTTTGCCCGAATCGTCGGCCTTGACCACACCAAGATCGGTCTTGATCTTATCGTCACCCTTGGTACCCCACGAAATATCGTGCGTGTTGCAAAACGCATACACATTAAACACATTGATGTAGGCCGGGCTCAGCAGAATGTACTGCACAAAAGACGTGAGCATGTGCCAGGGCTCCAGGGATAAGATGGACGCGATAAAATAGAGCGCGTACGTTGCCAGCAACGAAATAATCAGATCTCGGAACGTCTTGTCGGTCACCATTAGTTTGGGCTCGAACCCACCATTCTGGCAGATACTATACTGAACGCTCTTGACGGCCACATAGATGGCCGCAAAACAAATATACGCCATGAGAACAGCAAAAAAGCCCACAATCGCGTCGTAAAAGTAATGTGTGCCTTTCGGTCGATTGCCTAGCGATAGCACAAAGATCGTCATCAGACAGGCGCAGTAGATCCAAGTCAGGACCACAGACAGAACCTTGCCCGGTGCAAAGCCCATACTGGGGTCGGAAATGGATTTCGAGAGAATGTTAAACACCAGGAAAAAGTTGGCCAGCGAGAACCACGAGAACAGCAGCGAGAAGCTCTGGTACAAAAACTCGACATGGAACCACAGCTTGCGAACAACACTATGCGACGTGCGCCAGATGTTGAACATGTGGGCCTGCGCATAAACAGAAGCGAAAAAGGAGCCGTTCAGCCAGCGACGACGCTGCAACACAAGCTCAGACAGGTGCTCGGGCACGTCGGTGTGTGCCTTGGCAGACTTGACGTACTTGAGGACGTAATTGCATCCGCGCTTGGCCACCAGTTCCCAGCATAGAATGCGGTCTTCGGCCAAGTACATGTTACTCTTGAAGATGCCGCCTTCGGCCTCCAGCCGCTCGCCGGCAAAGTACGAGGCCAGCGGACCCAGGTTGTTGTGGTCGTTGAGCAGGGCCGTGTATCTGTATGCGGAAAAGGCGCCGGGCAGAACGGTGATGAAGCCAAAGACGCTCTCTGACGGCTTGTCAAGAATGTTGGACATTTTATACTCAAAATTCTGCGCAGCCACCAAAGGGTTCAGAAGCTTGTTGTAGCCGGTGCCCAGACCAGCGGCAATCTCGCCGCACGCACCGGCCACTTGCGGGTTTTTATGGAAAGACTTCCACAGGTGATAGATGGAATGGTTGCCGGGGCGAGTGCCTGCGTCCAGCAAAACCACGACTTTGGGCTGCAACAGCGGACAGAATGCCTGAAACAGCCAGCGATGCGAGTTGATTTTCTTCTTGTTCTTTTCCTTCAGGCAAAACAGCATCTGCACAGGCACGGCGTTCTCTGTGGTCAGCTTGACGTTCTTGTCGACGCTGGCAATGCGCACCATGGTCGTGTACTCGTAGATATGGCCCTCCACAGGGCGGTCGTTGACCATATTCTTGGCAAAGCCTTCTTGGTAAACGCCCAGCGCGGCCATCAGGGCCTTGGCCCGTGGATTGAGCTTGGACCGGCCGTCGGCAATCACGCAAACAACCACCCGTTTCCAGGCCTCGGCGCCCCAAACACTCGACCGCGACCGCGAGCAGAGATGGCGGATGTTGTTGAACACGCCCTGCAGCGTGCGCGCCAGCAGGATGTCGTCTTCGTTGTAGATGGTGATGGCAATGCACAGTTCGGTCTGGCGAGGCTGCGTGTAGCACATTTGGCGGAGGGTAAACTCGTCCGAGTCGAAATTCGCAGGATCGCAGGTGGCAGCAGAGTAGCGCATATGCGTAAACTCACGGGCCTTTTGATGGTCCGGGTACTGACACAAGAGCTTGTCACTAACGGGACAATCCAAAACGAGGTTACCCTTGAAAAGACGCACTCGTTTGCTGGACTTGCCGTTGGCATCATAATCGTCCTCAAAGCTGCTGTTGCCTTCGCTCAATCCTCTCGGGCGGCCACCTCGCGACTGGCCGTCCTCGGTATCATCGTCTTCGTACCATGTATTCAGGGCATAGCCGTCACCTCTGATGGGGATATTGGACACAAAATCGTTGTCGTCGGCATACTCGCTGTTGCGCATACTTGCCTGGCGAGCCAGTCCAAAGACATTGAGTCTTTGTAAACCTTGCTGGCCGTCCGACGACACTGAGAGATTGTGGCCCTCTTTGTTGTAGTTGTCAAACGCCTGCGAGCTGTAACTGGACGGACCCAAAGTGGTGGGACCCAGACTGGGGGCACCGCTAGGTCTACGCTGCTGGTTGTAGAGAAGAGTCTGGTCATCTTGATACGACGCATTCCACGGCTCCTCGGGGCCCGCATCCATACGTTGCAGTTCAAAGCTCCGCTGGGGATCATACTCTTGGTCATAGCCGCTGCGGGCAGGGGCTAAATTGCCTGAATATCCCTGGTATGGGGTATACGAAAGAGTTTCATCTCGGGACGGCGACGAGTACTGCCGCGAATTGCCGTTGGCATAGGGGTTTGCCTGTAACTGGTTTGTGTGAGCGGTTTCAGGGGGTGCATATTCATTGTTTGGCTCGTCACTGTCTGGGAACGAGAGGACCGGTAGAGTCTCTGATGCATTGCGGCCAATTCGAACCGTAGGGCTATCCTGACGTTCAGGAGACGCACTACTATCCCCATTTTGAGGTTGATAGGAATAATAGTGGTTGGACATTTTAGCAACGGTGTGGGAAGAGGGTCTGCCCTATGCGAGAGTATTTATTCTTAGAATGGGTGGGGGGGGTCCCTGCTTTCAAACAAGCGTCGCGGGTTAGGGGAGCCGTTTGGCCCAGCAGCGCGTGGCCTCGCAGGGGGGAGGGTTTGCCAGGTACCAGGCGCAGGCACTGCGCCATGCCGAAAATAGCGCGCATTATCGACGCTCCAAATAGCACCCTTGCCTGCCAAGACCTTGCATGACAAGGTGCAATGACCCACAAAAAATACTCATTTGCGTAAATATTACCCCTCTACACATTGTACAAAAATTATTTACTGAAACATGCCAAGACGCGGGGTCCTGGCTCGACGGGCCACTGGTTTGTTTTAGAGACTACCAAGAGACTCCCTTAATGCGGCCTGCAGCTCGCGATCGAATTCTTCATCATCGTGGGCGTGCTGTGGCTGGTGCTCGGTTTCGCGGGCCGACAGTTCCAGAACCCTTTGCAGCTCTTCGTCAGAGTCCATGTCTTGGCCTGCAGGCATGGGGTCCAAACCCGCCAAGCTGGGGCCCGCTTGGCCTGCCTCTGGGACTGCTTCTAGGCCTGCTTCCTGGGCAGGCGCCAGTTCCGCCCCCTCATTCTGTCTTGAGAGCGCGAGCGCTCGCTCGAGATCGTCGTCATGCACGGACTGCATGTGCGACTGCCCATTTGCATTACCATGACGATCGCGCATATTAGGGTCATTGCTCAGCATGACGGCATAAGCCAGTTGCTCTTCTTCCGTCATATCTGGCATGCTGAAGTTGCGGCCCAGATGACTTTGAGTCTCCTCGTTTTCTTCGTCAAGCATGATCATCTCCATTTTTAGCTCGATTTCCTCGCTGATTTCCTCAGCGGTCAGATCGGCATGTGGGTTGGACGCACTGGCCGCGGCTGCGGCTTGCGCAGCATGACGAGGCGCCTTGAGGTTGCCTCGCCGATGAGGGTAGTCTGCCCCGAGATCAAAATACTGGATGGCCGGTGCCACCGAAAGAATGCCGTGCGGCTGAAGCGGGTTCGGATCTACCTCTAAATTGGTGATGGGCCAAAGCCGGTTCGAGTCGGCCTGGGCTGCCCGTCGGAAATCAAGGACCTGCCGCGACATTCTCGACGTGACCTGCCGCAGAGGCTCGCCTCTAAGAACATCATAGGCAACAACATAGCCCACATAGCCGCCCACCAAAAGCACCACAGAGTTCATAGACAAAGTAGTCACCGCCGGTAGATCTGGGCGGATCCGCTCCAGGGTTATATGGCGGGTCCACAAGGGATCTACAGGACCATAGCCCTGTAGATGCCAGCATGCAAGTGTTTCATTATCATAGGCAGCACAAAGATACTTTGGTCCATGTGCATGGTTACGATCGATGGCAAAGGCAACAATAGGTTGGGGCCGTTCAGAAACAGGGTTCTTGAACTCGGTAACTTGGCCCGTCGACAGATCCACTCGAACAATAGAAAGCCTCAATACAACGACAGCAAAACCCTCGCCAACATACATCTGCGCCTTGTCGCCAAAGTCGGGGCCCACTGTTGGCAAGACGGTGGTGATGGAGGCCATCAGAGTCGCGGAGCCTGAATAGTCTATTAAAAACACTTGGCCAAGTCTATCCAAAGCAACGGCCCGTTCATTTTCAGGATCGCCCTGAACAAAGGCAATCGCATGGCTGGATACATTGGCCTTGACGGCTTCGCGGCTGGTTCCAAACATCAAATACACCACACCGTCTTCGCCGGCCGACAAAAACGACAAGATCTCGCTGCCGACCGGTCTCTGAGTTTTGGATACCCACACCGACGTGACCGCTCCTTCGTGCCGGAACGCCATGTCGTTGTAATTCGAAACATGGTGGGTGCTGCGAACAAAGGACGTGGTGGTAATGCCGCCGTCTTGGAAGCCATGGATCAGAGCAAAGCGTCCACCGTCCATTGCGGCCACAGATGTCTCGGTGCGGGCATGGCGAGTTGCATACAGTCTCTGGCGACCTACGCGGCCGGCTCTAGGGTGCGACAAAGACCCAATGCCGCGCCAACGGTTAAAAGTAATGACCCTGCTTGCCGGGAAATCGGCAACCAAGTCCGTGACCTGGGCCAGCGTGGAATTATAAGAAACGGTGGTGGGGCTCGACCGCAGCCATTTATGGAGCACATCCAAGCGCAAGATGACCTCGTTGCGCCAGGTACTGTCGGCCCTGAGTTTGGTGATGACGGCTGTGCCGAACCGGCGAGCAAAGTAGGCCTTCCAGACCTTATCGTTGGCTACCTGACGCCATTGGCGGCACACCAAGGGAACAATATCCAGTTCCCGGGGCTCCAAATAGGAGAAGATGTGTGCCAGCACTTCAGGTGGCGTGGTTAGTGCCATGGAAGAGACTATGTTACTACTGGGGCTACCACTACTAATGACTGCATGAGAGCATGCACGTTCTCAAGCAGCTGCTGGTTTACTAAAAGAGCCTTTAGAAGAGGACAGAGACCAAGGACTAAAGGGACCACATACGAAATTAGACAAGGCTACATATTCAAGGCTAGATACTCAAGGCTAGATACTAGAGCGGCTCTCAGTAGGAGCCTTGCGGTTGATGTACTGACGGTACTTTTCCCTTTTAGGCTTAGCAACACCGCCCGCGTTGTTGGCCCAGACTTTGGTATTTTTGGTTGACTTAAAGGCAAATGGGCTGGTGAAAGTAGCGGCTGCCACTAGCAAATCCTCTTTAGCTGTCTTGTCGGGACGAGCCGGCTTGGCAACAGGGGGCTCATCCACTAGTGCCCGATCCGCCTGGCGGCGCATGCTGACTATGGACAAACCGCTGATCCAGCAGGTGGAGGCCCATGATCCGCAGTTCACGCGGACCCGCAAGGTGTCTTTATATGCGAACTTTGCTCGGCTGAAAGAAGATAATCCTGAAGGATACGAAGCAAACATAGAGGCGTGGCAAGGGCTGCTTTTGGCGGCAGGCCGTGCAGGAGCGTTCCCAAATCGCACCGTGATTCCGGCTGGCCCAGAACTCATTGGAGCGTTTACGGATGCTCAGAACGGGGTTCCGATGGCCCTGAATACGGTGATTGATGAGTCTGTTGCGCAGGGCAAGATGGTCCCGCTTTCCAAGTTCCTGTCTGCATCCTATCCGTTGCTGTCTCGCTCTTTTTTGAATGGCCGGCAATGGGCCGCCACGGCCACCAATTGGATTCTCTCCAAGGTTCTAGACACATCGTGGCATGCTGGTGCGATTGGCAGCCTCAAGACAGTAGAATACGTTGAGCCGGAGCTGCTGAAGCCGGTTGCTTCCAACCTTTTGCGCACCCTGAAAGGCATGCACCAAGACGGGGCCTACAGTTCGGGCGTTTTTTCGAAAGCACAGGCCCAGCATTTCAGTGGGCTGAGTGACCTTGACCTTGAATGCAGCTTGCTTTATCTTAGCCGCGAAACGGGCCTGATTGCCTACGATCCTAAAGCTGGGGTGCTCAAGCTCGACGGCAAGCTCAATGCCGAGGATGCGGCCATTCCGGGGCTGCGAGACCAGCTTGCCAAGCTCGACGCCCGCATGGAGAGCCTTGAGCAAGATATGAAGCGGCTGGATGTGCGCGCACGCACGGCCGTTGCCGATGGCCGGCGGATGGTTGCCAAAGACGCCTTGCGGCGGCGGGCGCAGGTCGCCAAGGTGCATGAGCAAGCAATGGCCGCGCACTCGCAGCTCGCGCTGGTGCTGGCAAAGATCGACGAGGCCACGGACCAGCAGCGCGTGATCGATGCTCTGGAGCAGGGCAAAGAGTTGCTGGCAGCTCGCAACAAGGCCGTGGGCGGCGCCGACAAGGTGCACGAGCTCATGGACGAGCTGCACGAGAATGTGGGCGAGACCGAGGCGGTTTCGGCGGCGCTGGCCGGACTCTCGCTGGGCGAGGAGGCCGAGCAGGAGGTCGACCAGGAACTGGCCGAGTTGGAGGCGTCTGTGGCCGGCAAGGATCCTGCGTACGAGGCCGCGGCCAAGCGGCTGGCCGAGCTGTCTGTGCCGAGACGGCCGCTTCCCGAGCAGTCGGAGCCCGAAAAGCAGCCCTCCAAGTTACATTCTTGACCAAATTGAGTTCTTGACCAAATTGAATTATTGATAAATAGCATAAATCGTTAGCTTATCGCCTTACCACCAGGACCGTAGCCACTGTCCCCAGCCGAGCGCCTGGTGCTCGGTGGGCTTGAGCACCAGCGCTGCCGACGGCGTCAGGCCGAGCTCCGCCAGCGTCTGCGACTCTTGGCTGGCTGAAAACGTCCGCGGAGGGTACGCCTGCGCAAACTGGTACGGTCCGGGGACGTTTGCGGCCAGCCAGATGCGCACGTCCGCCAGGTTCTCCACGGCCGTAAACTGGTGCTTGAGAACGGTTCCGTCAAAGTTGCGGATCGCCAGAGCTGCGTTGCGGGCGGCCGTGCCGCTGCCTCTGCGGGTTGGGTTGGTTTGGGTGGTGTGAGGGCTGCGGGCGGCCTGGTTGGCTTCGCGGTTGCGTTTGTCTTGTTCCACCAGCATCCGGATCCGCTCGCGTTCCTGTTCCACTGCTTTTGTGGACGCTTTCGGGGCCGCTCGCGTCGCAGCCAGAATGGAGGGTGTGTGAACACGCCGTGTCTGTGTAGGTGCCGCTGGTGCAGGGACTGGTGCAGGGACTGCTTGAGCTGCTTGAGGAGCTGCTTGAGCTGCAGAGACCAGTGCAGGCTGAGGACCCGATTGAGGACCTGGTTGAGGAAGAGGACCCGGTTCAGTGCCCGATTGAGGGAGAGGTCCTGGAGCCTGGATGGAAGATGACCGCTCGGGGGCCGGAAACTTCTCTCTCCATTTACTCACAAACTCGTTCTCGGAAACAGCTTCCGTCAACTGCAATGCAATGCTTCCTGTAGCCAGAACCAGCAGTGACGGGGCTATGAGGGGAACCAGCGATGCCAGCTGCTTGTACTCGAGCGAGTCCACTGCCAGCTCCAGCAGCACCGCCTCTGCGGCCAGAATCTGCGCAACCGTCGGTTTGGATGCCAATTGAGTCGGCCAGCCGTCGCCAACCAAACAAACAAGCGGCTTGTGGGCTCGCATGGCCGCTTGAACTGCCTCCGCCATGACAAAGATGCTTCCCCACGCCCCGGCTCCCAGCCTTGGGCGTCCTCCCAGCCAAGGCCAGCCAGACCTCCCTAAGCTAAGCTCCCAAGCCTGTCCCCATCATCCACTAATGCTTCGGCGAGGCCTTCATGTAGGCCCTGGAGCCCCGGCTTTGGCTGGCCGCAATGTTGTGCGAGCCGCGGCCGCAGTCGACCCGCGTCTGCCGCAGGTGCCCGAATTCTCGGCCCTGGGCCAGGGCTCGCTGGTCCAGGCGTCGATTCCCGCCAGTGTCGAGGTCTATGCTCGGCGCGGAGTTCTGGCTGGAGTTCTGTCGCAGGACCCCACCGTCTCTGCTTCTGCCCCCACTTCGGCCTCCACTTCGGCCGGCGAGCCTAAGCCAAAGTTCCCTCTCGCCAGCGGCATCTACTCGCGCATACATATTGCCAACCACTTAATTGCTCGGTTGTTGGGCCGCCAGCCGCTGCTGCTGCAACGAATTGTGGCTACGCAGCCGTCTACTTTGCTTCTGGGCGCCCGCCCCGGCAGAACCCTCACAGTGCTGGATCTGGACGGCACGGCCGACTGGATCATCACCGCCCCGACTGGTGTGCAGGCCCATGCCGGCCAGAGCCTGAATCTGCAGCCGCGCACCGCCGTCAGCGCGCTGGCAACACGCTCGCCCGTTCCTTTTGCACATGTTCTCGCCAGCGGCCGCGGCCCGGTGGCCCTGGAAAGCCCGTCGCCGCTGGTGCAGCTGCGGCTCGAGACCGGCGACAGTGCGCTCGTGCAGCGCCAGCACCTGGCCGCCTTTTCTGTCGACTCCAACTCGGTCGGCGGCCGCCCGCAGATCGTCGATCTCGCCTACACGCTGGCCCCGGCCCCTCTGGTGGTTGCGCGGCGCTCGTTTGGCAACCCCGTCGTCAACAAGATCGTCTACAGCACGGTCGACGCCCTCAAGTGGACGTGGCGGCACCTCAAGGCGCTGTCCAGCCGTGGCAACGGCGAGTTTGTAGAATTACACGGTCCTTTGACCGCCCTAGTGGCTGGCCGCTCCGCCGTGCCCACCAGATCCGCTGCCCCGGCCCCTGCGTCGGCCGCTGCTTCGGCCCCGGCCCCGACTGCTCCGGCTCTGAACTCGGCCAAGCCATGAGAAAATAATGACTCTGGGATTCACCCAACGGTAACAAGATTGTCTGTAAGATAGTCCTATAGCTATAAACCAACCGCTTGGCGGCTGGCACCTGTCTTCCGCAGAGGTAGCCTACACTGGCTGTTTTCTTTCTTTTTATTAACTCTCCGAGCTGAAGCTCGTCGGTTTTCCGCCTTACGGCGGTAGACTATACTAGTGGTGTGCCCGGGGTCCTGTGCCCGCCAACACTGATTGTTAGCTTTCTTTTCTAACTCTCGGAGCTAAAGCTCGTCGGTTCCTACTATAGTCTACCGCTGTAAGGTGGCCCGGGGATGCGGAGGATTCCCCGCGAATAGCCAGCATTCAATTTTCTTTTTTTATAACTCTCCGGGCTAAAGCTCGTCGGTTTTCCGCCTTACGGCGCTAGACTATAGTAGTGGTATTCCGCCGTGAGGCGGCCCGGGTTTGCGGGGGACCCCCCGCAAATACTAATTGTTAGCTTTCTTACTCGCTGGCGGCGAGCGGCGAGGTTGGACAGACAATGGATGGCTTAAGATTACTTTGCTATTTAAGCGCTGGCATCCTTCTGCTTGTGCAGCTCAGCCATACGGTTGAGGGCGGAGCCGGCCTTGAACCAGCCGATCTGCTCCTCGTTGTAGGTGTGCGACAGCTCAGTATCCCAGGGCTTGCCCTCCTTGGGGTGGACGACCATCTTGACGTTCTTGCCAGGGGCAAGCTCGGCCAAGCCGACCAGATCGATGCGGTCGGTGGGGTCGATCTTCTCGTAGTCGTCGGGGTGGACAAAGTTCAGGGGCAGCAGACCCTGCTTCTTCAAGTTGGTCTCGTGGATACGGGCAAACGACTTGGTGATGATGGCAAAGCCACCCAGGTAGCGGGGCTCCAGGGCGGCGTGCTCGCGGGACGAGCCCTCACCAAAGTTCTCACCACCAATAACAACCCAGCTGACGCCGTTGTCGCGGTAGGCGATGGCGGTCTCGGGGACGCCATCCCACTTGCCGGTGAAGACGTTCTGGATGTTGTTGGCCTCACCGTTGACGGCGTTGATGGCGCCAATCATGTAGTTGTTGGAGATGTTCTGCAGATGGCCACGGTACTTGAGCCAGGGACCGGCCTGCGAGATGTGGTCGGTAGTGGTCTTGCCCTGCGACTTGATCAGGATGGGCATGTCCAGGTGGTCCTTGCCGTCCCAAGCCTTGAAGGGGGTCAGCTTCTGCAGACGGTCGCTGGTGGGCGAGATCTGCACAGAAACCTGCGAACGGTCCTTGGGGGGGGCCTTGTAGGTGTCCTGGCCACGGTCGAAGCCCTTGGTGGGCAGACCGTCTCCATGGGGCTCGGCCAGCTTGAACTCCTCGCCCTCGCCGCTCTTGAGGGTGTCGGTGAGGGGGTTGAAGCGCAGGTCACCGGCAACGGCAAAGGCCGTGACCAGATCGGGCGAGGCAACAAACGCGTAAGTCTGGGGGTTCGAGTCGTTACGGCCGGTGAAGTTACGGTTGTAAGACGACACAATGGTATTCTTGTCACCCTTCTTGATGTCGCGACGATCCCACTGACCAATGCAGGGTCCGCAGGCGTTGGCAAGCACGATACCGCCAAAGTCCTCAAAGGTCTGCAGCTGGCCATCACGCTCGATGGTAGCACGGACCTGCTCGGAACCGGGGGTGACGGTGAAGATGGACTTGGCCTTGAGGCCGTGGGCCATGGCGTCACGGGCAATGTTGGCGGCACGGCTCATGTCCTCGTACGAGGAGTTGGTGCACGAACCAATCAAACCAACCTTGACCTCCAGAGGCCAGCCCTGCTCAATGGCAACCTCCTTGACCTTGGAGATAGGGGTGGCCAGATCGGGAGTGAAGGGGCCGTTGATGTAAGGCTCCAGAGTGTTGAGGTCAATCTCAATCAGCTCGTCGTACTCGCAGCCCTCATCGGCAGAAAGCAGGTCCTTGTGGTACACCTCGGCGAACTTGGCGATATCAGAACGGCCGGTAGCGTTGAGGTACTCGACCATGCGCTTGTTGAAGGGGAACACCGAGGTGGTGGCACCGATCTCGGCACCCATGTTGCAGATGGTACCCATACCAGTGCAGCTCAGCGACTCAACACCATCGCCAAAGTACTCGACAATGGCGCCGGTACCACCCTTGACGGTGGTGATGCCGGCCAGCTTCAGGATGACATCCTTGGGAGCAGTCCAGCCGCTGATGCGACCAGTCAGCTTGACACCAATGTACTTGGGGGCCTTGAGCTCCCAGGGCAGGTTGGCCATCACATCGACGGCATCAGCACCACCGACACCAATGGCCAGCTGGCCAAGACCGCCGGCGTTAGGGGTGTGCGAGTCGGTACCAATGAGCAAAGCACCGGGGAACGCGTAGTTCTCGAGAATGATCTGGTGGATGATTCCGGAGCCAGGGCCCCAGAAACCCATGTTGTACTTGGCGGTGGCCGACGACAAAAAGTCGTAGACCTCCTTGTTGATGTCAATGGCATTGGCCAGATCCTCAGGGCCGCCCTCGCGAGCCTGAATCAAATGGTCGCAGTGGACAGTGGAAGGAGTAGCAACCTTGTCCATGCCAGCCGACATAAACTGCAGAATGGCCATCTGAGCAGTGGCATCCTGGCAAGCAACACGATCAGGGCGCAGCTTCAGGTACGAAACACCACGCTCAATCTCCTGCTCATGAGGCTTGTCCAGGTGACCGTACAGAATCTTCTCACCGTAGGTCAAAGGACGCTGCAGACGCTCACGCACAATGTTGACGTTCTCAATGTTCTTTTTATAGTTGATGAACGTATCGGACTCCCATACGTTCATGTTAACCTTGGAATCCAGGTTGATGGACGAGTAGGCGCGCGACATGCGACCGCCGGCCCTTACGAAACTCGATCTCGAAAGCATGGTTATTCTTGTTGGTATCGATAACCACTAACTTTAAAGTGAGGGGTGGTGGGATAATCCGCGATGGTTACGTATTTGTACTTCCCGTGGGGGCCGACCCTTGGAAACTTTGCATATGCAGCCCTAAAGCGCTAGCCATGATTGGCCCGCTATCAGCTTCGCCCTTGCCCTACAGCCGGTTCGGCCCCGAGATCTGGGCACCGCCTGCTCAAACCATCTCCATGCCAGAACATGTAATTTTTAACATACCATTATACACTTTTACCATTCTTTGCCCTCTCCTCCACCGTCCTTGGGCGGCTCACCACCGCTACCGATTTGATGCGGTAATTCGTCTGCCGGGGTAAGGGTAGAACCGTGGGGACCCCTGATTACTCTCCACACCGATTAATTGGCCGGCGTTCGATGGCCTCCGCGTCGCGTAGATGGCCAGGTTAGGTTTAGACCCGGGGTATGCTGCCTGTCAACAGCAGGTCCAAGCTCATTTTTTTTTATCTTTATATCTCTTGCAGTATTTGGTTACTCGAGTACCGTTTATAGATCTAATAGCTGCTCTGTTTGGTTACTTTCTGCAGGAACCCTGGTCGTCTGTTCAATCAGTTCTGTTTTCTGTCCGGCGTTGATCCAGGATCTCTTATTCCTCTCCAGGCTCTTTAATTTTCCGCCTGTACCGGCCCGGTGAGATTGAGGGATCCTTCGCAAAACTATCCGCGTTGTAATTGTCTTTTGAGCAACTCCCCTATCCAACGCTCGTAGCGATCTACAGAACCGATACACAACCGATCTAATTGCAGGCACCATCTAATTGCAGGCTCACTATATAGATTATAGTCAAATCTGGTTACACTTTACATGACGCACCATCGGAGATGAGATAACGAAAGGGTTACGGCGGTCACTTTCAGCCATGTCCTGGGTGGACTTGGCCGATAGCATTGGGTTAATACATATTCAGAAACAACATCACAGTCACATGGTATTCACGCGGGTGTCCAACTGGCCGAGTACTTGCCAACAATACGCTTGAGAGCATCACCCAACATTGACCACTCAAAAACCTTAACATCCTTTTCGATGTTGCGGGGCTTTGGTGAATCAAACTGCATGATCAGACGGAAAAAATCCTTGGAATCCTCTCGGGACTTGGAAACAGTTTGCGGCTTGCAGCCTTCCAAGTTGCGGCGGATACGGTTCTTTTCTTCCACGGTGAATTTCTGGTCAATGATTAGCTCCAGTAACAAAATACAGTCCACTGATGTGACAAAATACTTTTGACGTTCTTCCCACCAAATACAAGACACCACAGCATTACTCGAGTTGTAGGCCTCAGGATCAATTGTCCGGAAAGAAACCATGAGCTCCGTTCCCGACTGCCGGCGCTGAAACTGCACAAGGCGACGGTGAGCTTTTCGCTCCTGTCTGGTCCAGTCGAGCGTGATGGCGTTCAAGCTGCCCTCAATGATTAGCTGCGCTTGTGTCTGTGTGGAATAGTCGTCAGGCAATTGTTCGTATTGAGTACGGGCATTACCCCAGCTGGTTGCCATTTGTGACAGCGCAGTTGTGCGCACCAGGTGCGGCAACGGCGGACCTCTAGGAACAGCCGCGGGCGGAGACGCACTAGGGGGCTCTTCTGACCGCCACATAGGCATTGAAGGAGCCAAGCCATGCTGGCTATTATCATGTGCTTCTGTCCCGAGCGGCCGGTCTGTATTCAGTAGCGAACTTGCTGATATTCTGTTGCGCGGCAAGAGAGAGTGGTCGGCAACAGACATAGGTCCAGGGTGTCCCAAAGAGGAAACATATTGAGAACTCCATTGGGACCGCGATGGCCCGGCCTGACGTGGGTGAGAAGTGTGTGGGTACTGTGCGTATCCTCGCGGCGAGGGCCCAGTCGAGTAATGGTGCGGCTCGGGTATCGGCTCCTGGAATCGAGGAAGCGGGGTGCGCGAAATGTGATATCCAGCAGGATAATATGAGCCTGGGAAGGCCTGTCGGAAGCTTTCAATGTGAGGAACAGCATAGCTGCTTTGTAGGGGTGGTGGGGGTTGCGTATTTGGGTGCGCGGGCGGCGCCATGCCTGGATGAAGATTGTATGGTTCATCAGAGGCACGATGCCGGGGATCAAAACTTGGATGGCCGTGCACCGTGGCATAGTGGTTGCTTGCGGTGCCTAGATGCTGCGGAACGGGCACATATGTTGACCAGTCACTTTGATGGTAAACATTCGGATTTGGGGAATAGTAGTAGCCGGACAAGGCTTGTCCTGGTCCGTACGAAAATGGGCCGGGACGTGCAGTCGGAGTCAAGGTAGGAAGCATTTCTCGCGGCGAGCTGCTATCTGAGAATTCGTCCTCTTCGAGAACCTCATGATCATCAGCGCTATTTTCATCCTCGTCTTCTTCCTCTTCTTTAAGATATCCGCTGTCACTGACAACAGAGTCTTGTCCAGTTGTCCTACTTGATCCACTGGTATCGTATGAGGAGTTCCCCGTGCCCGGCAAGTTTACAAGCTCTCCCTCGGCTTGAGGATCATGGTCCTGATGGTCGCGGTGGCTAGTGCTGTGACCTCGCTCAGGGTCACGCCTATTCTGTTCATCTGAGATGGTGGGGCGGCTAGGTTGGCTCTCAGACGGATAGGTAGAGATTTCTTGCTTGTATTCTGTGTCTGTACTAACACTTTTTGCGTTTTCGTTATCCACTAACGGTGAAGATAATGATGATGCGTATTCAGATTGGTCGCTCATGGAATGACCACAACTAGTGGTTTTTGCCAAGATGATCACTCGAGAAGTTTTGAGGCGGTAAACTCTTGAGAGTCTTCAAATGTCCAAAATAGAAATAAGGAGTGGGAACGTGTGTACCCTTTTGTTTTTCACCAAAGACTAGAGCTGGAGCGCGCTTGAATGTGGGTTGTTTTTTTTCTTTTGGATCAAGAATCAGATGGTCTGCGATCAGGTTGAGATCGATAGGGAGCAGACTAGCAAGGAAACCTGATGATGTCGCAGAAAAAAAATGATCGGGATTCGAATGATAGCTTCAATAGCTTGGATCCGTGGACTTGCGTTAGAGCGCGTCGAAAAAAGCTTGGATCGTTGTTTTAGATCTGTTTTAGATCTCGCAGGTGCCGAAGCGCTAAAACCACTGGCAATCCCCTGAAATCTAGGTTTAAAGCAAGATTCTTCTGCAGCCACAAACTCTAGAGCGGGGGGTGCGCAGGATTCGTGGTGTTTACGGTGAGTTAGAGGCCGCTCCAATAGATGATGTGGTGTCCAAATGGTTGTGATAGCAAACCAACGTCTCAAATTTGGTCTGTGGAATCTCTTTCCTTTAGGCAAGTGTCGAAACAGAGCTTTTTGGTTACCAGCGTGGCTTGCGTCTTTTCTGCAAGGCGGTGCTTCTGTCAACGCTTGCAGGACGTCTGTACGGCCCCTGATCGAACGAAAAGCTTTAATTATGGCTCAAGAACGTTTCAAGCAAGAGTCTGAAACAATGGCCAGTCGAACAGCGATTCAACGGTTTGTCCTGGCTCTATAGACCTCTGGGAACCGTTTGTGTCGGCTTTCTGGAGATGATGAGGGTGGCTGGAAGCACTAATAAATCACTACCGCGAGCTGTTGCTGAGGGGCGAGATGATATGCAGTGCAAGCGACAGGAATTAAGCAGGTCTCCTACGTCACGCACGGAAATTACACTTGAGCGTCAACGGCTGCTGGTATGCGGCTTATCGGAAGGCAGTAAAGGACAGGCACGCCTCAGCGTTCTTTACAGCAGTTGGATGTTAGACATGCATATGAGCGAGAGGTGGTACGCATGACGTGGTCCCGTTTGAAAATAGTAAGGAAATTACCAGCTGGATTCCGTTTTTGAAGATCCCTTGATCGGGGCGCACCTGAATAATATTTCTGCTAGTTTAGTTCAACTAGCTGCGGCAGTGCCGCACGGACCGTTCTATCATCGGTAGAGAACAATGTGATGAGCAAGAATGTAGAGGTCGGATTTAAAGCCTAAGACATTGCCAAAAGCAGGGGTCAACTAGCGCGACTACATGACGTATGATTCTAAGGATCACAGGGGGACGGAGGCTCACACCCCCGCGTTGACTACCGTGAGAGTTGGTCGCAGATAATAAAATAGCTGTATGATTTTCAGAAATGTACGTGCTCACGACTGCATGACGTCTAGAAGTGCTTGGACGCACTGATCCCAGTGCCGAAGATGCAGCTTACAGGCGTGCGCGGTTGTGCTGCATGCGGGTTGTGCAGAATGTATTTTGCAGGCTAAGCACGTCACGAGTTTAAAACCCACCCCAATCATGCATGGCGTCGCGCGGCGCAAGTTCTGCCGTGGCGGGAGGCGAAGAATCAAGCGCTTGCCGGGTAGGTTGTGTTGCTGATCCGCCGGCCGATATTTTGAATAGCAGCGGCACGCCGACATGTGACACCTTGCATTGCATTGCATGAAGTCGAAAACTGAGAATGCCTCGGCAGCACCGCCACGCGGGACCGGTCATGCCGCACGATTTTCGGGCCAGGAGCAACTACAAATTTCTTGGTATACGTATGTTGAGTAATTTAGCCGTCAAGCAATGGATCCGATCTACCCGATCCACCTAACCTCTTTCCTGATCCAGACTTCCATAGCTGTCCAGTAGGAGCCCGTCCAGGGAAACAAGGAGCCCCAGTCCAACCACTAAGATTTACCGTCTAACGAAAACTACAAATGTCTACTCCGACTGGCGACGGAAATAAGCCTTGACGCTAAAGTACTCGGCCACGCTCAATGCGGCAACGCCGAGAATGACTCCGGCCGCAGACAGCCCGCTGAGCGTGCCCTGCTTGTGCTGCTGCGAGAGGTAGGTGGACGCGGCAGTGGCAGTGAGAACAGTAAACAGAACGGTGGTGGAAACCGCAGGGTCCTTGAGCTCATCGACAATGTTCTCGGACGCCCGCTTGGCGGCTCCGCGCACCGTCTCGGACGCCTTGTGTGCCTCCTCGGCCGCCTTATCGGCCGCCTCCTTGATGTGCTCAGCAGCATCCTCGGCAACATGCTTGGCCTTATCGGTGAAGGTCTCATTGTCGGTGGCCTTGCGGACCTCCTTGTCGGCGGCATCCACCGCGCTCTTGGCGGATGCAGCAACCGAGTCGACGCCCTTCTTGACGGCAGCACTGCCCTCATCGGCGGCGCCGGCCACCTTCTTGCCGGCGTCGTCGCCGATCTCCTCCGCACGCTTCTCAATGTCCTTTGCCGTTTGTTGGTCGCTCATGATTGTTGTCGGGTGCTGATAAAGGACCGTATGAGAGGCGGAGGGGGGTTGCCAGGGCGGGTCAGCGTTGCGGTGGGGCTAGGGTTCGCCTCCCAATAGCTGTAGGGTGAGCTGATTGTTTGGCTGGGAAAAAGCTGGGGCAGTGTAGAGTTTGAGGAGAATCTTTTTGAAGGAGAGAGGGTCAGGCGTGAGGTGGGCACGAGGTCGGCGTTGAGGTCGGCGTTGAGGTCGGCGTTGAGGTCGGCGTTGAGGTCGGCGGTCAGGGAGACTGAGATGCTGGTACCACTTTGCTATTGCATGCAGGCAAGTTTGGTTTGAGACGACAGTTGTGGATGCGGATGCATGTGATGGGCTCACAAGAGCCTGCACGGAGCAACGATGTGGGCAAGCGAATGTGCGTTTTCCAAGGTGATACCGCATAGATAGTTAACGTATTTAAATGATATGTAGTGCGTTTGTCTGTGCAGGGTGCTTGTTTTCTCACTTGAGCGGTGCAAACCCCAAGATGCTCTTTGTTTTACAGACCGCATGGTGGCCCCTTGCATGAACCATATAAACTTAAAGCTGCGGTTTCCGGAACTGAGGCAGACGTGCAGGGTACGCTTAAAAATATTAATTACAGGCATTCCAGAGGTCGAAGTTTACAGAGAGTTGCGGACATTCTAGGGGAATGCCCGCATTATCGGACATAGTGTCGGGCATATTGTCGGCCGGGGCACATTCCAAGCGCGACGCACTCAGTTAGTAAGAATAAGGTATGTGTGACTAAGTTGCACTTTCAGTCAGACCCAGTTAGGGCATGGGGCTTAGGGCTACCGACTGTCCCAACTCACACCAGACTCTTTCATCACCGGGTGGTGGCCGTAGTATCTCCCCCTAGAACAAATGTCGGACAATCAGCGTGGACGTGGATTCGGTGGCCGTGGTCGCGGCCGTGGCCGTGGTGGCCCCCGCCGTGGCGGTCGCCGTGAGGAGAAGGGCTGGGAGCCCGTCACCAAGCTCGGTCGTCTTGTGAAGGCCGGCAAGATCCACTCGATGGAGGAGATCTTTGCCCACTCGCTCCCCGTTAAGGAGTTCCAGATCGTTGACCAGTTCCTGCCTGGTCTTAAGGACGAGGTCATGAAGATCAAGCCCGTCCAGAAGCAGACCCGTGCCGGTCAGCGCACCCGTTTCCGTGCTGTTGTCATTGTTGGTGACAGCAACGGTCACGTCGGTCTCGGTGTCAAGACCTCCAAGGAGGTTGCCACCGCCATCCGTGCTGCCATCGTCATTGCCAAGCTCTCGGTCATCCCTGTCCGTCGCGGCTACTGGGGTTCCAAGATCGGTAAGCCCCACTCGCTTGCTTCCAAGGTCACCGGCAAGTGCGGTTCCGTTACCGTGCGTCTGATCCCTGCCCCCCGCGGTAAGGGTGTCATTGCCTCGCCCGCCGTCAAGAAGCTGCTGCAGTTTGCCGGTATTGAGGATGCCTACACTCAGTCCATGGGTACTACCCGCACCATTGAGAACACCCTCAAGGCCACCTTTGCTGCTATCGGCAACACCTACGGCTTCCTGACCCCCAACCTGTGGGACATCCAGCCCCTCGGTGCCTCTCCTCTGGACGTGCACTACGCCGTTGCCTCTGGCTCGCGCTACTAAGCACTTAGCTATATAATCTAAGCTAGAAAATCTTCTATTGTATTTGGCTGGCTTTTGGCCCGCCTGTTTTGCCTGGCTGGCTGTGCGTTGGCCTGCTGTGCTTTGTCTGCCTGACCTTTGCCTGGTATCTGGCTGGCCATGAAGCACGCGCTTATCGCGGTTGAAAACCTCTTGGCCTATCAAAGATACTATAATCTGCATGTGACGCATGCACGGACCAACCAATTTTTTTTCGGATGAGATCCGCTAGTTTTTATTGCTTGTATACTTTAACGCTTTAAATTTCTGAATCTGCTGGCTTTAAAGCCACCCGCATCCTTATCGGCTTCTTTCATCAGCTCCGATCGGTCAGAGCATACGATATGCAGTTCCTAGGGTGCCTCGTCTACTTGTCATCATAATGGCGAAAGCCACAGAAATAGAGAAGTCCAAATCGGCCCAGCCGGCCAAGGAAACAAAGGTGGCGGCGGCCAAGCCGCCCAGCGAAAAAGAGTCGAAATTAACGGCATTCTTCATCCGCGCGATCTGGACCATTGCCATGGTCATTGCCTTCTTCAGTGCCATCCTTGCTGGCCATTTCACTCTGGCCTTGCTCGTGTATATTCTGCAGATCCTGGCGTTCCGCGAGGTCATTAATATCACTGGCGATCCAAAGTACTTCGATAACGTTCCCTGGGGCCGCACCATTTCCTGGTACTTTTTGGTGGTGGCCATGTACTTTTTGAACGGCGAGGCTGTGGTGCACTTTTTCCACAATGTCGGTGTGCTGGACAACATCCTCACGCCGCTTGTCAACTACCACCGTTTTCTGACCTACGCGCTTTATATCACGGGCTTTGTGTTTTTCGTTTGCACTCTGCGCGAAGGCTACTATCGCCAGCAATTCTCCCACTACTGCACCACCCATATGGCCATCTTCCTGATGATCGTGCAGGGCCATTTCATTGTGGAAAACGTTCTGCATGGAATTTTTTGGCTCCTGGTGCCGTGCGGAGCCGTCATTGTCAACGATATCGCCGCCTACCTCTGCGGCATTACGATGGGCCGTACCCCGCTCATCAAGATCTCGCCTAAAAAGACAGTTGAGGGCTTTGTGGGAGCGTGGATCCTCACGGTCATTTCGACAATTGGTATCACCAAGCTGGCTCGTCATAGTCTGTTCTTGATTTGCCCCATGGAACGGGTCGGCATCACCTACTTTACCAGCGATTCGTGTGTGCCCAATCCGGTGTTTTTGCCGGTAGCCTACCATGTTCCTGGCTTCTTGCAGAACCTTGTGGGAACAGATACGTTTATGATCTCGCCCATTTACTTCCACATGGCGGTTCTCGCGACTTTTGCGTCGCTGATTGCTCCCTTTGGAGGCTTCTTTGCCTCGGGCTTCAAGCGCGCCTTCAAAGTCAAGGACTTTGGCGACACCATTCCTGGCCACGGCGGCGTCACCGACCGCTTCGATTGCCAGTTTATCATGGGCTTTTTCACCCATATCTACTATGAAACGTTCGTTGCCCTGCCCTCCATGCCTGATGCCAACCAGGTGCTTGCTTCGGCAGTCGCCCTGTCGCACGACGACCAACTGAACCTCTTGGGTTTGTTAGAAAAGGCTGTTCGGCCCAGTATCTAGATGCTATTTAACTGTCTCTTGTGCTTTGGCTTGCCCATGCTCTGGCTCATGCTGTGGCTCCTGCTCTGGCTCGGGCTCTGGCTCCTGTTCTGTCTCGTGCTCTGCCTCGGGCTTTACGTCGGGCTGTAATGGTAGAAGAGAGCCAAAAGAAATGCTAAGATTAACTCAATAGAGAACTAGATCTTGGGGATCTTATAAAAATACTGCTTGTGCGTCTTGCGGCACGACCGCAGAGTGCGACCTCCCTTGGTCACCTCGGCCAACTGCCGCCGATCTTCGTCGTCATCGTTGCGAGGAATATAGTAACACTGCGGCTCCAGCGGCTTGCCCACAGCGTCCTTGCCTTGGCGACGAATCAGACCCACTGCACTAAGAGTGGCAACAAACTCAAGAAGCTCCTCCATATCAATTTCCTGGAGCGTCTGGCTCGACTGAACAATCTCCGAGATAGGAATGCTAGAAAGCCGCGAATACGCAACCTCGTTAACAACCAACTTGGCAACCTGCTCTTTATCAAACATGGCATGATGCACAGGCCGAGCATTTTGATTGGCCTTCTTGCGCTTGTTACCACCACTGGCAGCCGCCTTGCGCTTGGCCTGCTTCTTTTCCTTGCTCTCAGGAGCAACTGCTTGCATTACTTCGTCCACCAGCTCCTCCTTCACGGCCCGGCTATCTGTCTGCGGCTCCATTGCGGGAGCAGACTCAGGTGCAGGAACGAACTCAGTCTTGGGGGCAGGTTCGGTCTCGGGCTTGAGGACTTCCTGGGCAGGCTCTGCGGCCTCTGTGGACTCAGGCTTGGTAACTGTTTTATTATCGAGCTTCTCGACGAGCTTCTCGGCAAGATCCCCGGCAAGATCCTCGGTCGGTTGCTCCGAAATTTGCTGAAGAGGCTCGACTTCCTTGACAGGCTCTGGGGTAGCCTCAGGAACGGCTCTGGTCTCTGTAGAAAGAGGCTCCACTGTAGGCTCCTCAGTAATGACGGGCTCAGGTGTAGAGGCTCTTGTCACAGCACTAGAGACCGTAGGCTCTTTGTTCTCCGAAATGGTAGGAAGAGCGCGCTCAACTGTTGCTGTGGGCTCAGCTTGCAAAGGCTCTTCCTGCAGAGGCTCTGCTTGCAAGGCTTCTTGTTGGGCCTCTTGCAGGGCTGGCTTAATCTCGCTGGCCTCGCTTTTAGGGCTCAATTGCTGCTGGATCATCGTAGGGGCTGCCGCCTGAGGAATCAGCGACTCCAAGGACCGCAGCGCTGATGCAACAACCGCATGGGCCGACTGGTCGCTGGGCACAGCATTGACATTCTCCTGAGCAGGACTGCGGGAAGGCGACATAGCCATAGGTGCAGAATGAACCGCAACAGGCTCAGCAGGAGTGGCAGTGCGGGCGAGCTCGGCAGTAATGCGAGCAGCCAGCTCCTCGCTCGAATAGCCAGGCTCGCTAGTGGGAACCAATTCGTCGGGCTCTGAGGACGGAACATCCCAAGTAAGAGGCTGTTCATCTTCAGTGGCATCACTAGAATGCAGAGGTGCCCGTTGCTCAAACTCCACAAGAGCCCGGTCACCGTGAACATCGACTGAGATGCCATCGACTCGCTCAATGTAAATGGTTTGATCCTTTACAACCCGGTATTCTTTCTGCACGCGAACACCTTTAGTGACGCAAGGAACATAAACAGACAAGCCGTTCCATCCCAGGCACTCAATTACCACCAGATCGCTCGGATCATAGCGCAGCTTGGCGTGCACTCGAGACACCAGCTTGTTCTTGGCACTCAGGGCGACGGTGCTGGATTTGGACGAGCGGCCAATTGTGACGCAGCTGCCATCATTGGGCAGCTTCACAAGGGCGATTGTGCTCAAGGGAACTCTTGTGGGTCCCGGTTTTGTTACGCTCGCGATCGAGGCGACGGCCCGACGCGTTTGAGGAGACCGAACCGGCGACGAAATATCTCCTTGCGAAGTCGGCAGGGGAGTGGGCAGAAGATTGCCTACGTTGCCTGTAGAATCATTTGAGTCGTTAAAAATAGTGAACTTGTCGCTGCCTGCAGTTTTGCGATTCTGAGGACTGAACCCCGGCAGCAGCTTGGCCGAAGCCACGAGCTCGCGAGGAGGTGATGATGGTGGGCACTGCATTTAACTTTTAACTCAGTTGCAGTTCTTTAAGAAGTTTCGTTTTTGTGGTGAACAACTTGTTTCCCAGTTGGGTGGGTGTCTGACAAGAATCTGCTGCGAACGCGCTTTCCCCAAAGGTAATTTAGGTTGTGGTTTCTTGGGATACCGTAATGCCTGCATGAAGGAATGTGCCCAGCTGCTTGGAAAAAGGAAGTGAACACATGCCTCAGAGGGTTTAAACATCGTTCAAATATAAGAAAAGATAATAAAAATACGAGTGGATATTTTTTCTAATTGTTTTCCTGCGACCAACTTCATCTATTGATTCAATTTTCCGAGAAAGGCGGGTAACACCGCGTCGCGTCATCTTGCAGGTATCATGCGGCTAAATCTCCCCCGGAATTTAGGGAGAAATCCATATACTGATGCGAAATCAGCGAGTTTTTATAACTACTTCGACGTTTTCTTAATGCATAGAAGAGGATCCTGTCGCGTTTTTTTGGGCCCTGCAAAGCTTTTCTGGTATTATCGACTTTTTTCGGCCCGGGGGCTGGCTCCTAAGGTTAGGGACATTCTGTGGAATGTTGCCGGGAGCCGATATTGAGCGATCAAATCCCCAATATTAAGATGATATGGCGGCCATTTCAGTCTTTTTTAAGAGTTTATATGTAGAATGATACGCGGTCCTTTTTCAAGACCCCCTAGCTACGGTTTTTGCTCCTTTTTAGGTCCTAAATATAGCCCTCACCTACCCAGTTGAGCAGGGAGCCCAAAACCCTCCTTTTTTGGCAAAAAGAATGATTTTGAATTCCATTAATTGTGTTAGCTCAACACCTTCGTTTCTTTGCATGCGATTATCATCTTTTTTACGCCAAACCCAACGCCATTGTCCATGGCACATCACCCCATTTAGATGGACATGCTAAATTAGAATCCTAGGGTGGTACACTGCAATCGATGAAAATTCATTCACCTGAAATTCAAGAGTCTCAGTATGCAGCAAACGACATGAATATAAGAAAGCAATAACAATAACTAACCCCAGAGCCAGGTACACTGGTTTAGTACAAGTTCTGATGATGGGGACTGCATAGCCATGCAGCCATATGCATGTCATGCATATCAGTCGATAATCAAGCCATTGAGTTTATTTGAGTACATCCTCGAGCTGAACACTAAATAAATAGATAGAAAAAGGAGTTAACTCTTCTGTAAATATGGCGTGGGGCGGGTTTTCGAGCAGGCCCGACGACAACCTATGAGCGCAACCCTAAACACATTAGGGCAAACAGCAGTCACCACCCGCTGTTCCAGCAGCCCCTCAACTTTTGTCAGACAGGCCGGTGATCATCCAACTTAACGAAAATGGGTAAAGGTACTCCGTCTATGGGTTTGCGCCACACCAAGAGCCACGGTGCCGTGTGCAAGCGTTGCAACTCTCACAGTTGGCATTTCCAGAAGCAGCGCTGCTCTTCGTGCGGTTACCCCTCCGCTAAGATCCGGTCGTACAACTGGGCCCTCAAGGCCTCTCGCCGCCGCACTACCGGTACTGGCCGTATGCGTCACCTGAAGACCGTCAACCGCCGCTTCAAGAACGGTTTCCGCACCGGCGTGGCTAAGCCCAAGTCTGCTTAAATTAAGAAAAATGTTGCCTAATATGAATACCTGTGTTCCAAGGGAGAGCGTTTTCAGTACCCAGAATTGGCCATGTTTTCAACTTTTTTTTGCATAACGACCTAGCCCCCGTTCGCATCTGAACAAATGTATGTTAGAGAGTTATAAATTCCGTCTAAATTACAAAAAATTATCCGCAGCGCGGCTGTATCCCTTATATTTCAGTTCCATCTGGGGTCGCCATCCGTCCATGTTGCGATGTTTTTTGCGTCCGGCTGACAAAGATTATAGACACTGCTTAGACTCAATTTCTGGAGACAAGCTCTGGAGACAATTTCTGGAAACAATTTGGAGAATTTACCGTTTGATATGTACTGCAAAAGCATAGAAGTAAGATACAATCGTAGGAGCGTACGCTCAATTTTTAATTAAAGTATACGTGTGATGCCGACTCTACTTATTCGTCAATGACGGTGGTCAACAGGCCCTTGGGCGAGGCGACGTCGACAGCCTGGACGTAGGAAAACAGCTTCTCCTTGGCGCCCTCCTCGTCATTGCGCTTGCGCGAGATGCGGACGCGGATGCGGGCGGGGATGCCCTTGATGCCACGGGCCCAGAGAGCCTTGTTGAGCAGGGGGTCCAGACGGACATCGGAAGTGCCCATCTCCTTGTGAGCGAATTCACGCACAGCCTTGACGGCCTTGGGAGCCCGCTTCTTGAACTGAACGCTGTGAACCCGCGTGCGCAGGTGAATGGTGTACTCGCGAGTCACAACATCGCTCATAACGGTCTTGCCAGCCATTGTGTATAGAAGGTCCTGAGTGGGACTCGTGACAAAGTGATGATCGAGTTGGTTGTGAATAGCCCTAGAGCCCTAGAGCCCTATGATACCGTCACTGGGGTTACTGCTTAGTAAGCATCACCTCGGGACCATTAAACTAGTAAACAAATAATAGTCGAAATAATAATCGAGAAAAGAAAGAAAAAAGAAAAAAAGAAAACAAAATCTCGGTGCACGCATGCCTGCCTGAACCTTCTGAGCAAGGTTCATAGAATCGATTCCTAGGAAGATAAATAGGACTTCTGATACAAACGATACAAAACGATAGAGAAAGGAATAAAAGGATTATATTCCTTCCGTAGATTCCGTCTCATATGGGACCTAAGAGAACAAGATAATGCAGCTGAAACAGGTGCTAGACCGAAACCAATGTCTTAGGTACAAACAACATAACTATGACGCAAATAGTCTGCCAACTCGAGACATGCACATGTCTCCGCAGTGGCGTGTTGTGTGCTGCCTTGTATTATCGGTTAAGAAATGAAGCAATTACTGCATGCGCCGCATACCCCTTGCCCTCACCATCAACACCTTCGGAACATCTAATGTTGTTGACGCTAAACAAATCGAACCGGACACTGCGGATGTTTTGCGTTACAGTATAAAAAGAATAGAGAATATTACCCATAGAACCAAACTTATTTAAAATAGAAATCAATCCAAGCAGCCGGGCCTTGGCGTCATAGTCAAGGGATCCCAAACAAGAATGTCAAGGGAACCTCGACACAATTTTTCCATGTGTCTTAGCTATTTTTAACCATCTGCTAGTCTCTATCAGATTGACTAACTCTAAGTTAGCCTGCAGGTGATAACGCTATTGCTCTTGCCCGTCATTGCGCTTGTGCTGCGACTCCTCCCAATCGGGAAGGTGATAAACATTAACCCACATGACCGTGCATATAACCCAGCCGCTATTTACTTCATCGTTCCCACCCCATATTCCCATACTTTTGTCAAATTAATGGAGGCACCAAAGACTTTTGCCAATAATTTCTGGGGCAAAGATGACCTAGGTCATACTCGCCTCATCCAAAGGATGCACCATGCCAAGCAGACCACCGAGGAGCTCATGGCCCATTACCGTGAGCGACTTTCTATCGAGGAAGACTACCACAAGCGGTTGGCCAATCTCTCTCGCAAGGGTCTTGGTGTGAACGAGACTGGTGATTTCAAGAGAAGCCTCGATACTGTGCGTATGTCCACGGAAGCCATGGCCAAGGGCCATGAGACGTTGGCCCGGCAACTGGCCGAGGACATGCTCGGGCCCCTCGAGACTTTTGCTGCTTCTTTGCGAGAGCGTCGCAGAACTGCCGAGGACACAATGGCTCGATTGACTAAGTCCAAGGCTTCTCAGAATGCTGCTACGGAAAAGAGCCGTGCAAAGTATGAGGCCGAGTGCCACAAGGTTACCGGCTACCTTGCCCAGCAGAACCTACTGATGGGCCGTGAGCTTGAAAAGAATAACATTAAGCTCGAGAGAAGTCAGATCGCTGTCGAGGGTTTGCAGAGACAGTACCGTGATAATCTACGTTCGCTGTCTGATACTATGGAGGTCTGGAATCGCGAATGGAAGGTTGCGTGCGACAAGTTCCAGGACCTGGAGGAAGAGCGTCTCAACTTCCTGAAATCAAACCTGTGGGCTTATGCTAACGCCGTGAGCAGCAGCTGTGTTGGTGACGATGAGGGATGCGAGGCTATCCGTGTCGCTTTGGAGAAGTGCGATCCCAGCCGTGATATTGGTAGCTTTGTTGATGAGAAGGGCACTGGCTCCAAGATCATCGATGCTCCCGAATTCTGTAACTTCTTGGGCGGCTTCACTCGCGATAATGATGATGGCCACTTCAAGGTCGCCAATTTCACTCGTGGTGACGATGAACATGAGAGCATGAGCCATGGCTTGGATGAGAGCCTGGCTCAAAGCGTCGCCCAGAACCAGGTAAATAGCTACGACACCCGTAGCGTTGCTCCAACTCTCGACAATGGATCGTCGGCACGGCTCAATCTGGCCAGCAGCATGAGCCAGCCATCTCTCCGTGCTCCTAATACAATTGGCCACATGTCTCACAACTCGCAGGACTCTACCTCTTGGAAGAGTGTGCCTGACTTGCAGCCCAGCAGCGAAGCTGCATTTTCGGCCGCAGGAGCATCTTCGCCCGACAGCTCTATTTACTCCAACAACTCTCCCCAGTTTGCCCAGACATTCGAGCCCATGATGGAAACCAAGCCGATTGTTTCCAAGCAGGTTGAGAAGCGCAGATCGTGGGCCCTTCCTTTCAAGCGCCAGAGCACTCCCGACCTGTCGCGAATCTGGAAGTCTGGTGACTCAAACCGTGCTTCCAATGGTGGCCACCACGACTACATTCCTTCTGAGCATCAAACTACCCAGAGCCGCTCCTCCAACACTCATTCTCAGCAGCAGAGTAGCGATCCTCTGCTTGCTGCCATGGAGCGTCTGCGAACCGAGACCAACACTCCTACCAAGACCCGACCCATTAGCATGCCAGGAGTCTCGGTCGCAGCCACTGGCTCTGGCCCCACCCCTTACGGCAATGGCCGTGCTACTCATGCTGATCAGGGCCTCAACCGCAGCTTGAGCTCCTCCAGCAACGGCAACAGATCGCCTGCTCGTCGTCAGGTAGGAACTGGCCACCCCTCGCCTTACCAGACGGCAAACCAGTACCACAACCAGCCTCAGCAGGAGTATGTCACGCCTGCCCGCTACACGCAACATGCATACGCGCCAGCTGTCGAGCAAGCCCAGCAGGCCCAGCAATCCCAGCAGGCCCAGGCACCGCGGGCCGACACCACTCCTACCCAGCGAGCCCGGCCCAAGTCTCATGCTGATGTGCACAACAATGGCCAGGTGAACCTGCCCACCAGAACCAGCGACGGAAGACGTGTCCTGCGATATAGCCGTGCGCAATATGACTACCGTGCGGCTATTCCCGAGGAAACTAGCTTCCGCAAGGGTGATATTCTGCTTGTTGCCGCGATGCAGGAAGATGGCTGGTGGGACGTTGAGGTTCTGGGCAAGAACCGCTTTGGTCTTGCGCCCAGCAATTTCCTTGTGAGTATTTAAGTAGATGAAGTATGGATTTTTCTAAATGTCACGCTGCGGGGTTCGGAGAGCTATAGCCACCCTCGCCAGTCTACCGCCTTAAGGCGGAAACCGACGAGCTTAGCTCGGAGAGTTATCAAAAAAAAAAAAGACGCCTTCGCGAAGGAATACCTCGCACTGGCGGCAGAGAAAAAAGGGTCCAACCGGGAATTGAACCCGGGACCTCTCGCACCCTAAGCGAGAATTATACCACTAAACCATCGGACCATTTTCAGAAAAAAATATGGCAACGCGGCGGTCGCTGTGACGGTGGCCGTGACGGTGGCCCTGCATAAACCACATTGGGCAAGGGCCTGTGTGGAGCTTGCTAGAAATTACGTCTACTATTTAAAAGGCACGCTTGACAATATCATAGAAAGTCTTGCCTTGAACCTCGGCGATCTCCAGCTCCAGCTTGCTAGGCTGGCGAGAGCCATCTCCAGCAGCAAAGGTGCCTGCACCCCACGGAGAGCCGCCATGCACCTCCTCGAGGTTGGTGAGAAGGGGGAAGGCCTTGGCGTAACCAAGAGGCACAAAGATGAAACCATGGTGAACCAATGTGGACATGGCGTTCAAAACAGTCACCTCCTGGCCACCACCGGGAGTACCAGTGGAAACAAAGACACCAGCATACTTTCCGTAGAAAGCACCCTGGCTCCACAGACCGCCGGTACGGTCCCACCAGGCCTTCCACTGGGCGGGGAAGTTACCAAAACGAGTGGGGATACCAAACAGGAAGGCATCATACTCGACCAAGTCTGCGGCCTGCACAACAGGCACATCAGGATCCTTAGGGCCAGCATGCATGGCCTCTAGAGCCTTCTCAGGCAGGGTTTCAGGGACCTGAAAGAGGTCGGCAGTACCACCGGCAGCCTCAACACCCTTCTTGACAGCCTCGGCCATCGTATGGACGTGTCCATACATGGAGTAATAAACAATTGCAACTTTAGGACCAGCCATTGGATAAGGTAAGGAGGGGAGCAACTGGGGTTAAATACTCATTCTCGGGAGCCCCAACCCTAGTCTTTGCATGACCGTTTGAGATTATCAGGGGACATAAAGGCGGAGGAGAAGAGGGCTCTTAGTTTGTATAGAAGAAATCAGGTAGTGGGATGGATAGAGGAAAGAAGAATCGTCATTATCCGACTTTTAATATTCGGATTCCTTTAGAATGAAGGATGCAAATACTTATGAATCCTCGGCGCTCCGCCGTGATTTTGTAATACGGAGCCCCGTGGATCCCATCGTAAGCTCTGCGGCTGCAGATGAGAATTTGGGAGGCTGAGAGACATTTATGGCGATGCATATAGGAATAGAGCCTTGATAATATTATATGATAGTCTCGTGAGATTGGTGGAACCCTCTGGTTAGGCCAATTTGAGGCCCATGGCTGTGGGGCCGTCGCGGGCCCTTGCCCTGAGTATGCATGATTGTATGCGGGTGATTGCTTTCTCTGTTTCTAAGCCCACATATAATATATTGTGAGCTCCATATTTTCGCATTCCATATCCACCAATGACAAAGATTGCCATTCTCGTTTATTCCGTGTATGAACACATCTTGACATTGGCCAAGGCTGAGGAGAAGGGTGTCAAGGAAGCAGGTGCTTCGGTTGATGTTTATCAGTTCGCCAGCAATGAAGAACGTGATGCCAGTTTCAAGTCCAAGCTTCCGGTGATTACTCCCGAGAAGTTGGCTGAATATGACGGTGTAATTGTGGGCATTCCGACCCGTTACGGTACGGTTCCATTTGCGTTTAAGCAGTTTTTTGATGAGACGGGAGCCCAATGGGCAAAGGGTGCGTATGCAGGCAAGTTTGTTGCCATGTTTGTATCCACCGGCACCCAAGGTGGAGGCCAAGAGGCCACTATTCGCAATTCGCTTTCTGTGTTTGTGCACCATGGAATGATTTTCGTTCCATTGGGTTATGCATTGACTGCTCCTCTGCAGACCGATCTTAGCGAGGTCCATGGAGGCTCTGCTTGGGGCGCGGGAACTTTGGCTGCTGGTGATGGCAGCCGCCAACCGTCGAAGTTGGAGCTGGAGATTGCGGAGATTCAGGGCAAATCGTTTGCTGAGGCTGTTATTCGAGGCCTGTCGCATAAAAGTGGCACCAAAGCTACTAAAGAAGAGGCCGAGAAGCAACAAAAGGCCACGGCTGCGGCCAAAAAGTCGTCGACCGATGTGGAGGTCGGTGCGGCCGGTACTGGCATTGCTCCTGCCGACGCGCCAGGCGGTGCAGACGAGAGTGGTACTGCTGCTGCCGCGGCGCTTGCTGCTGGATCGTCTACGGCTGCCGCTGAAGGTGCTACCGGTGAGAGTTACAGCAAATCTGCCGAAAGCACCGGCGAGTCAGCCCCTAAAAAGACTGATCTTGTGCCAAAGGAGTATGAGAACGAGAAGGGTGTCAAGGCGCAAGAGGGCTGCTGCAGCTGTGTTATCTGCTAGAATAAATACTGTACTTTACACCGAGAAACTAGATACTAAAGTTGAATGTAAAAGGCTTTGGCTCTTCCGAAACTTCGCGCCACGTACGCTTGCGGGCCATGACCATGTCACAAAGTTCTGGAGCCTTGGACTGCACAAGTTCCTTGAACTTTTCATAGACATTCTCGATGCTGCGGAACCCCGAGATCTGGTCCGCTTTGGTCCGCAAAAAGTCCATGACTTTGGGCACTTGAGGCTCGGCAACAAAGTTACCGGTCATGGCAATACACTCGTCAAGATTAACCACCGCATGCCACCATCCGCTGGGCACATACATGACCTGTCCAGGGCCGGTGAGGGCATGGCAGAACCCAGGAGCCTTTTTGGCAATGTCATAAAAGCCTCCTACAAACCATTCAGCCAACGAGACAGGCGCAGTGACTTCACTTTGGTCCTCATTCGTGTAAACCCCGGGAGGAGGCTGGTTTTGAGGGAACATGATCCAATATTTATGGCCCGAAACAACCGAGTTCCAAGCACTGGTATTATTAGGGTCTTTGTGGAATGTAGAGCCGCTGCGGGGCGGGCCAATAATCAGCCATTGGTGGTCTGGTCGATCGTTACCAAAGAGTGCGAAAAAGTCTCTTTCCGGGCCACAGATAGCGTCCAATGGGGTAGTGAAATTCAGTTCCTGGTGGGCTTTGGATTTGCAATCAAAAAGGTATAAAGGAATCTCGTCATTGTTTGCTCGAGCATAATCAACGTACAATTGCAAGGGCCAATCCATGTATTCTTGTCTAAAGATCTCATTGCCGAATTTGGAGACCAATTCGTCCATGGTCCAAGCCGCGATAGGGGCTGTCAAGTTGGCCACAAAAGGGCGTTTATGCCATTTTGTATCGAAGCTTTCAACCGTAAGCTCGCTCTCTGAGATCTGGGGAATCTGTCCTTTGGCATCAATGTCAATATAATCATTAAAATCAACACAAGACAGTTGGTATGGTCGGTGCACGAAATCAGAGTAGACCTTACCCTCTGCAGACACTACTGCTTCTTGATCTTTAGTGATACCAAGAGCAGTGCATCGCCAGCTGCCCTTCCATTTGAGTTTGTTCAAGTCGTCGGACGCAGATAAAGTATTATTATCATTGTAGACATGCTGCTTCCATAGCTCGTCGAACCATGTATATGCAAATAGAGCCTTGCAAGTATGGCCCAACGCCAGGAGACTGTTTGCGTCGAGTTCTTGGATCACCATCATCAAAAGCTCGTCGGAAAGCACTCCGAAAAGACCCATCACTTGCTGTCTATGTTTCTCCACATCCGAATGGTCTATAAGAGCGTTGCCCGAAGGCTTGACTCCAAGCGGATGTCTAGCCAAACTTTTCATTTGTCAAGACCACCCTTTCCCCGTCTCTAAATTTACCATGGTTGGTGGTGCCATGGATCGTTACAAGGATGATCGTTAGGAAAAAAATGTCTGAAATAATAACATGTCTATATACACTATTCGCTATAAGGTTTACGTTGGACCAACGGCACCTGCTTGGTTTTGGGCTGCTTCTCCTTGACCGGAAGAGATCGGGGATAGCCCAAAACATACGACTCCTTATCCGCAAGTTTCCGCTTGTACTCGGAAGGCCGGGTGCGACGCTCCGGGTAATTGAGCTCCTTGTCGGGCTGCGTCAGATGTGAATCAGAATAAACCTCCGAAGGGTCTCTGTTGGCCTGCTCGGCCTGACGGTCGCGGGCTTTCCACAGCGTGCGAATCTCCTGCACACAGTGCATGCACAGCGTGTGCTGGCGTTTGTAGTGGCCACAAGCAGGGCAACGCACGAGATTGTTGCGAGGCTTGATCTGGTTGTTGCCGGCCAGCTGACGTTGACGCTTTTTTTGGTGCGATGTGCGCTTCTTAGGAGCCGCCTCGAGAATCTGCGTATCCTCCAGAGGATTTCCCCAGGGCCATCGCACATGGATGCTAATATCAGGCAATCCCGAACCCGTTACGCCTCCAAGCGTACGGCCGACAGGTGCCATAGCTTCGGCAAGAAACGACCGACTACCAAGAAGGTTCCTGAGCATGTATGACGAAGCGAAATTTCACTTCCCGATTTTGGGTTGAAGGGCTGAGAAAGTTTGGCAGAGCGAGTAGGGAAGTACCGTGACTTTGGATGCTCTATAGAAGTCAAAAATACGATTATCAGGTGAAAACCACGCAAAAAAAAAGATTTTCCCCGGGTTTTTGTTTGGGTTGGTGCTGATTGCACTGTGCGGCTGACCTTGCAAAAAAAGGTCGTACCCGGGTTCGAACCGGGGTCACAAGGAATTTTTCATCAAAACCTTAGATGCTCACCACTACACCATACGACCATTTCTTGCGAAAATCTCGTTTTTGCAGCTATGCGGCAACTCTGAAAATGCTGCGGAATGCTATTTATGCCGACCGGCTCGGTTATTTTACTGACAAAACATGGACGCGAGTAAGTCTGGCCAAGGGGAAAAAGAGCTTTCTGCGTTTCAAAAATGGGCTAAACGCAATGAATTACCCCGGAAAATCCTCCACGGTTCTATTGCTCCTCTCACGATCGGCCTGTATCTTGCTGGTGCTCACATCCGTCAAGTGACCCGTTTTTTGAACGTTTTGATTGTGCCCATTGCCGCACTGGAAGTGCTGCGGTTTCAGTTTCCAGGCATCAACAAGCTCTATATCAAAGTGGTTGGCTCTCTTATGCGCGAAAGAGAAAAAGAAACCCACGTCAACGGAGTGATTTGGTATATTGTGGGCCTGATTCTCGTGTTTTCCACCCTGCCAAAAGATCTATGCGTTCTCAGTGTGCTGCTGCTGTCTTGGGCAGACCTTAGCGCGTCTACTTTTGGCCGAGCCTTTGGAAAATATACCCCCAAACTCGTCGGAGACAAGAGTCTGGCCGGCAGCATTGCTGCATTCTTGTCGGGAATCTGCAGCACCTATTTGCTGTACCGGTTTCTGTTGCCGCAATTTCCCTACCTCAACAATCCTACGGAAATCATGTGGACCGAGACCACCTCGCGATTGAGTCTGCCCGTTTACTCTGTGATTGTTGGTTTAGTTGCATCCGTCACTGAGCTGTTCCCGGTCATTGACGATAACCTTAGCATCCCTGTTCTGTCTGGAGCCACGCTTTGGCTGGTTCTAAAGATCACGAACTATTTCTAGAAGCACTTTGTTTGCTGTGTATTGTTATTTAACTTGTACTTTGCGGAAAGCACTTATAAAAAGCACTTAAAAGGCAGTGGAGCAGCAGGAGGCACATTGTCTTATAATCAGTGGGGTTTTAGATAACGCTATAGTCATTCTTTTTTTTAATTAATGAACAAACACGCTACATACACTTAATAGAAGGTCGAAGGGCGGCGGGTAGCGAACAAAGTCGACGACTTCTGGATGCGGTGGGGCAGAGGGAACTTGAGGTCCTTGACCAACAGCTGGCGGATGTAAGGGCGCTTGACGTCGTTGGTCGACTCGAGCTCAACAACCTTGAGGATGTGGATCGACCGGAAACGGGAGCGGTGACGGGCAGCCATGTCCTGGTACAGGGCCTCGACGGCATCCGAGCGGGTCAGCTCACGGTACTCCTTGTACATGTTGTGGGTACCGGAGCGAGAGTCGTAGCGGATCCAGATACCGAAGTTCTTGACCTTGGTAGGGCGCTTCTCGAAGATCTGGTTGACCGAGACGATCTCACCGTTGGCCTTCTTGATACGGCGCAGACGGGTGAGGAAGTACCAGAAACGGGACTTGGCAACGACCACGTTAGGGGCGAAGATGCGCATGCGGTAAAGCTTGGGCTCAGGGTTCGACGCCGTGGGCAGGTGGCGGCCGATAACCTGGTACTCGTTCATGCGACCCATTGTGTAGTTTGTGACCTTTGACGAGCTGCGAGGGCATGGTGTCTAGAGTCGGCTTGGATATTCGTGTGACTTGCTTGAGCCCTGGTGCCCTGGATTAGGTAAGTGTTCGTTGTGCTGAGTCCGGTTGCTGAGTCAACCATTGGGCCGAGCCCTAGTCGATACCCCTACCCGGATAGCACCCCAGACCCCAGACCCAGCCCCAGACGCCACCGCCCGCCTGTCAATTTTGGGGCCGGGTCATCACATGTAACCCTTGCCTTGTGTGTACATACCCCAACCCTGTAGAGATCGTTGCAAGGAATATCGCTCGCTAGACAGGAGGTACTATGGACGAGCGCGGTGGGCGAGATTAAATGGATATAATATTAGTTAACAAGTATGATATAATGAGTGGTGACCTAGTACACGGGAGCAGGGGCCAGAGCCTCGGCCTTCTTGGAAGCAGCCTCGGCAGTCTCCTGCACAGTGGTCTTGGCCTGGTCGGCGGTCGCCTGCACCTGCTGCACGACAGGCTTGGCCTTGGCCTGCACCTGCTCAGCAGCCGCGGTGGCGGTGGCGGAGAGCTTCTCGCCGGCAACATTGAGCTTCTCGCCGGTGATCTCAGCGGCGCTGCCCAGAGCCTTTTCGGCGTCGGTCTTGACCAGGCCCGCCAAATGAGCGCACTTGGAAAGACCCTCGCCGGTAAGCTGGCGGCCGGTGGAAGCCAGAGCCAGAATGGACGAGTACAAAGAGGGCTTTGCCTCGCCGGACTTCTCCTTGAGCTTGTTGCTGTAGATGTCGACAACGTGCTGGCGGGTGGACTGCTGGAGCTCGTCGATCTGGGGGCGGGCGCGCTCGGCGGCGGAGCGCAGCAGGCCCGACGTGCGCTGCAGCTGCGAGCCGTCCTTGGCAGGCAAGTCGCCCGAGCCGGGCAGGTACTCGCCGATGGCGCTCTCAATGCGGTCGTTGATGGGACTGATGCCGTTGTTGACGATGGTGGTGAGGTAGCGGCCGTTGCTGTCGTAGACCTTGACGTACTGCTGCTTGGCGGCGGCCGCGGCGTTGCTCACGGGCTGCACGAGGCGCGCGTCGACGGTGTTTTGGGCGCTCTCGCGGTAGCTGTTGAGGCGCGACTGAGCCTCCTCCACGAGATCGGCAGGCTGCACGGTCTTGAGCTGGGGGAAGCGGGTGTCGATCTCGGACAGGACCTTGTCGCCGATCTCATCGGCGCGCTTGAAAGCAGGCTCCACGGTCTTGATAACCGGATCAGAGACAGTACGAGTGCGGTCGTGGATGGCATGTAGCAGGGGCACGGCGTTGGAGACAAAGATCTTGACAACAGGGAAGCTGGCGACCAGGCCCGCGACGGCAGAGACGGCGGGATAGGTGGCGAGATGCTGGACGAAAGCAGACTGGGAAGACTGCAAGGCCTTGTTGTTAGTGTTAGTACCTTCAGACATGGTGTTTGGAGTGGAGGTGGGTAATGGGTCTAGCGGGTGGAACCGGCTTTAAATAGCGAAGGCCCGCAGCAACTTGGGAACATGGGCTAGGGTATAAAAACAGGGCAAGGGATGGCATTTGGAACCAGGTTCATGGTAATGCGTTTTTTTGGGTTTCACGGGTTTTGAAAGGGCGAGAAGTGCGGCAAAAAGGTCTTGAATAGATGTCTCTAGTCTAAATAACCTGCCCAACACAATGCATAGTTTTTCTTACCTCGTATACCTGTGTTTCGGGCCGGTTGTCCAGGGGGGTAGCCCTGTGATCACATGCCGTTGTTCATGCAGGTGCATGCATTATTTTCACTGTCATCTTGCGTGCAGGGCGGCTCCTGACGCAAGACGGAAAAACTCGCTATTGGTTCTTTGGCGCTGATAGCTTGAAAGATCCATCTCCTCAAACTTGTTGCAAATAATTTAATTACACGGTCTTTTCTGGTATATTTTCGATTTTGATCGCTCCCGGACGCAGATTAGGGTTTCTCGATGGAGCCATGTTCTCCTGTCAGCCGAGCCCGTCCTCAGACCATGATCGCAGCAGCTAATGCAGCCCCCAGCATTGGGCCTTGGCTATGAACGAAAAGGGTAAAACCAACAAACAAGCAACAACCAGGAACACCGGTTGCGGTTCCATTTACGGAACACTAAGGTTGAGGGAATTTTAACAAGCCGTAATTTGAAACCTACTCACAATACTCACAGCACTCTAAAAGCTCCCCCGCGCTGCCAGACGCCCTACCGGGCACTCAAACAAGAGGCCCCTTGAACCATCGCAATCGGCCCAAAATCAGGACTGAATCCAATAAAATAAAATATCTAAAAAGCTTAAATACTCCAGAAAACACGATTCCAACATGTACGAACCCCCTCTCAGCCCAATTTACCAAAAATGCAACCACCTCCCCTCACCACCTCCTACATCAACTCACAAGCTCCCAACCCCACACCCCATGGGCGGCCACACATCAACGGGCAGGCAGAAAATCTCACCAAGACCTAACCCTGCTGGCGTGCATCCGGCAACTGCGGCTACATGAACATATATTAGTCTCTTGATAACCATCTGTTGGTTCCTCCCAACTTACAACACAGACCCATCAGAATATGGCAGCCAGAAAGAAGGATGCCGACAATGTAAAAACCGAGCCGCCTAAAAAAGAACCCAAATCAGAGACCCCCGAAGAGCCCGCTGCGCCCGCTCCACGCCTTCTAAGACGCACGACGCGAAACCACCCACCACCGTCACCCGGCCGTCGCTGCGAACCTCACCATCACGAGGCCGCCCCTGGCCCTCCTGCGCTCAAAGCCGCCGGAAAAGACACGCCGGTAAAGCCTGCCGTGCGCTGCGGTTTTTATTCGGCTATCGAGCTGCAACGCTATTTACGAAAAGACGAGCGCATTCTCCGCCGAAGGCGAACAAGCAGAAAATCCTCCCGCACGCGCCGCGTGGGCTGGTCAAAGCAACTCGAATGGTGAAGGCGCGCGTTTTAAAGCCGATGCCGCGCCGCCTCTTGGGTCCGTTTTGCGGTTGCACGCCACAAAAGCATGCCCGATAACGGACCGAATGAGGGATGCGGTGGGGGTTGCGTCACCGGCCTGTCTAATGCAACAAGAACTTTTTTATTGGTTTGCTTCCTCTGCCAATTTTTTTTCCTTCTTTTTTTAGAAAAAAAAGAGTTTTCGCGATTTTTTTCGTATATCTATTTATTACATATGTTTCACAACTTGTTGATTAGTTGGCTGGGCAACTATCGGATCCGCTGTTTATCTCAGCGGTGTACCGTATCGGCTGCATACACTTCGCCATATTTTATTAGGTTCCAGCAGCAAACCGCAGCCTAGGCATTAGAGTTTATTTATTCTTTTAACTCTCTGTGGTTCTAGGTGGGGGTGGTGCTACAACGGCATGTTGGAATATTTGTTTTTGGAGCCTCCGTAGGCTTTACTCGTGATCCTTTACAAGTATTTCCTTTTTTTTAACCCTCCGAGCTCAAGCTCGAAGGTTTTCCGCCGAAGGCGGCCCAGGGGGTGTGGGGAATCCCCCGCAAATATTCAGTGAGTAGTTTTTCCGACTGAGCTTCGTCGGCTGTTCCTCTTAAGGTTACCAAAGGGGGGATTCTAAAATCATCTTTATTGCAATACTTCATTTCTCATACATCACTTCTCGTCATATATAAACACTATCAACAGCTGGTCCAACTGCAACTGGGTGTTTTCTGGGGCAAGTGGGTGCAACAGTGTCAGAGTATTCCTTTGTTTGTTGACCTGAACCTCTGCAATCTGAATTTTACTATGGTCTACACCTTTTTACAAACTTTCGACTTGATTTTCTAGTCATAATAATAGTCTATATCACTGTGTGGTGGTTTGGTTTTATCCAACTAGCCCGCTGTAGTATACAACGGTAATTAACATAGGAATATGAGACTGTTGGTGAGTTTGCCAGCAAGACAATATTTTCGGCTGCGGCCATATCCAGATGAAAGCAAGACTTCCCGTCCGATCAGTCCTATTGAACCATCTGAGAGCCTTACCAAGTATTGTAGTGGGAGACCATACGAGAACAGAAGGTGCTGCAGTTCTTTTTTTGCACATCTAGAAGTTGATGAAAATACAAAGAAATCGGCATGTACGTTTTTTTAATGATGGTTTCCCATGTAGTTTTACATTTGCCTTAATAGGGCTGAGCTGATGTGACATGGTCGAGACCCGTCAGTTTCAGGGGCTGGGCATAGCGGTCCAAGGTCACCTGTGAATCCTCTGCAAACAAACCGGCAGGAAATTAATTAAGGAACTCATGTAGCATGTGTTACGCTTGGAAGCGGTGACCGGAAGCACCTCATGAGTCCGCTGCCCAGAGTGGAGATCGTTAGCGGATAGTCGTTGAAGGATGCTTGCGTGGTGAACCCAGCCACAAGACGACATAGTGATACACATAGAAACTAAACTAACCCTGCATCATGGCTGAGTCTGCGAAGAGTTGCTAAAGCCGATCCTCGACGGTGGGCCATTTCAATGCACACAGCCTCGGTAGGTTCGACATTGGTTTCGCCAAAGGGCGACTCGAAGCACAGGTTCATTATCTCCAGAAGATCGCGACGAGGAAACATGCCAAGGTCAACATCAGGCTCCATGATCATGTTTCTGAATCTTCTGGGGTTTCGAGGAAGTCCCTGGCCGCGCTTCAAGACTGTGCGAGGCGCGTCCACATGGGTTGTTGGCGAGGTGTTGACTTGGCAGCCATTGGCGGTGATGAAGCACTTGTTGCAACGTCTAATACAGCCCACCGGTACTTCTAGGACGCTTTGCAGTCTTGCAAGCGATGGGCGGCACTCGCAGGCCATAGAAATCTCCCACAGGGGGGTCCCATTGTTTGGGTGCTGGTTATATGGTGTTGCATGTACGTCACCTTGCAGGGGCCTGCCAACTGAGAAAATCTCAATGAAAACTCAGTAAAGGCGGAGGTGAAAGGACTTAAATTAGATGTCTATAGAGATGTATATTGTTGAAAAGAATTATCCGGAGCGTTTTAAGGTCCTTAGGCTGGGTTTTCTATTAACCGTCGTGCCAAGCCCGCGGGGGCCAGGGTGAGGGTGCATGCGGACCAATTTCGCTACATGAAAAAAGAGCTTAATTCCATATTCTGACGTCAGAGGGAAAATTACCGTTTGAAGTTTAGTGTATATGCGTTGATTGCTGTATGACGTATTCGATTAAATTGGCAGGATATCACTGGATGATCTCTTGTTCTTTTTCACCAGCCAAAATAGTTTAAAAATAGCTAGGATAATTTAAAAACAATTCCCTCTTGCCCTGGTACTTTCCGCGTTGCCCTCTAGTGGTCATGTTTATATATTTAGCACAGATAGTCCTCATTAGTAGGTGATTCCCCCGCACCCCGGAGGGTTATGCAGCTACCTCAGTCTGCCCAAGGCCGGTTTAAAAGTCCAACTCTATCCTCCATGTACTCTTTATTTTTAACTCTCCTAGCTATCGTCGACCTAAAGGAGTACTAGCAGGGATCCGTGACCCATATTTATTTTTTATTTATTTTTCATACTTGTTTAACTCTTTTTTATTCAAGCGCGGACAACGGCCGAAATACACCCCAAAATGCATCCCAAAATGCACCCCAAAATTCCATAACACACTCCAATTAATCCGTTAAAGTCCGGTTGAACTCTCTGAGTTAAATCTCGGCGCTTCTGTAAACACCTGCATGCAACGCTAAAGGAATATATCAAATAAGATGATTATTCAGGCGGAGCGGGCGGTCACAAGGCCCGGCCTACGTAATCAACGCATCGTCATGGTTCTCGCTGATCTCGGTCGCAGCATCAACCAGGCGTTGGGTGGCATCACCCGGGCCTCGGGAGATATTGATGAAAAGGCATTGGATGCGATGTTGAATGAGATTTCGATGGCGCTGTTGCAGCATGACGTGGGCCTTGCGCAGGTAGCCAAGCTGACGTCCAATATCCGCAAGACGGTGAATATCAAGGAACAGCCTGCGTCGTCGCGCAAACGGGTGATCCAAAAGGCAGTGTTTGACGAGCTGGTGGCGTTGGTGGATTGCGATAAGAAGCCCTACAAGCCCGTCAAGGGCCGGCCCAACGTCGTTATGTTTGTTGGTCTGCAGGGTGCCGGTAAAACCACCACCTGCACGAAGCTGGCAGTTTATTACCAACGTCGCGGGTTCCGCGTTGGTCTTGTTTGTGCAGATACGTTCCGAGCCGGAGCGTTTGACCAGCTCAAGCAGAATGCCACGCGGGCGAAAATCCCGTTTTTTGGCTCCTACACCGAGCCCGATCCGGTTGTGATTGCTGCGCAGGGTGTGGACAAGTTCAAGAAGGACCGCTTTGACCTGATTATTGTCGATACCTCCGGTCGCCATCGCCAAGAACAGGACCTGTTTGACGAGATGGTTCAGATCGGCAACGCCGTCAAGCCCAACCAGACGCTGATGGTGCTGGACGCCTCGATCGGCCAGGCGGCCGAGTCGCAAGCAACTGCCTTTAAAGAGGCGGCCGATTTCGGTGCGATTGTGCTCACGAAAATGGACGGCCATGCCAAGGGCGGTGGTGCGATTTCGGCGGTCGCGGCCACCCACACCCCGATTGCGTTTATCGGTACCGGCGAGCACATTTACGACTTGGAAACGTTCTCGCCGCAGCAGTTTGTGTCTAAACTTTTGGGTATTGGTGATATCCAGGGCTTGATGGAGCATGTCCAGACCTTGAAACTCGACCAAAAAGACACGCTTAAAAACATCGAGCAGGGTATCTTCACTCTGCGGGATCTGCGCACGCAAATGTCCAACATCATGAAGCTTGGTCCTCTGTCCAAGGTGGCGGCCATGATTCCGGGCATGTCGCAGTTTGCGGACCAGCTTGCGGGCGAAGACTCGAACCGGCGGTTGAAAAACATGGTCTACATCATGGACTCGATGACGGAAAAGGAGCTCGATAGCGACGGCAAAATGTTCAAGTCGCAGCCCACGCGGCTGGTGCGCGTTGCGCGCGGCTCGGGCACCTCTGTTCGCGAGGTCGAAGAGGTCCTTGCCCAGCAGAGCGTCATGGCCGGCATGGCCAAGAAAATGGGCGGCAAGGACGGAATGATGAGCCGCATGAAGCAGATGCAGCAAGGTAAGGGTGGCCCGCAGATGGAAGCCATGAAGCGTCGCATGGCCCAAATGGGTGCCGGTGGAGAGGGCGGCATGCCTGATATGAGTCAACTGGCAAGCATGATGGGCGGTGCCGGCGGCGGCGGAATGCCCGATATGAGCCAATTGGCCGGTATGATGGGCGGCGGCGGCATGCCTTCTATGAGCGACATGATGGGCATGGTCAACAATAACCCTATGCTCAAAAACATGATGCGGCAGTTTGGCGGCGGTAAATAAGTCCTTCCCGATTGCCTGGCTTGATCGCTGTCCGTTGCATCTTGCTGCTTGCTTGTGAGCAGACAATCTCTCTCCTTCCTCATTCGGCAAGATCTTGGCGGTGCGACAGTCGCCGCTTAGGCAGGTTCAAGCCTCTTGAAGCCGTATTCACTCTAGCTCGTAAAGTATATATGCTTGTTAATGAAAAATTCTAAACAGATCAGCCACCTCTCTCGTTGATCTTCTCTGCTCTGTTGATTTTGCTCCCTCGCTCAGAGCTTCTAACCCAAACTCCTTGCAAAAATGAGCGCTCAATACTATGATAAGCCTCGCTTCGAACCGCGCTGCGAACCCCGCTGTGAGCCCCGCTGTGAGCCCCGACAGGCTATTGCTATTCAGTATCCACCTACCTACTCTGAGTCGCCTGTTCTTGTTCATGAACCAAGGATACCTGACTCGCCTCACAGTGACACCACCGTGGTTTCCTGCTCTGATACCTCTGATATTTCCAGCACCGATGTGTTTATCAACTCAACAGAAGCCTCAGCTGTGAACCTAGCCACGCGCACCGCCGGCCTCTGCGTATTGCCAATTGAATCCCCGCACGATGGTCCCAGAAGCCCCGTCTTGGTGCGCGACTATCAGAGCAAGAAAATCGTCGCGGCAAGACCTCCTCATCAAGTGGTAAGAGAGGAAAAGACCCGGCAGCTGGTGGAGAATATCCAAACTCAGTCCGATCAGGTTCGCCGAGAATTGCGACTGGTCAAAGAGCAGCTCCAATGCGAAAAATCAGACAAGAGCGTACACGCCAAACGGGCTGCCGAAGCCTTGACCGAGGTCGAGCGCCTGCGAGCCAAAATCAAAAGTATGGACAAGACGATTGCAGTGATGAACGAGCACGTGATGGATATGCGGAGCCAAGCCCAGTCCCATCAAGGCAAGGTGGATGGTTTGGAGTCGGCTCTGGAAACCGTGAAATTCGAAAACCGCGAGCTCCGCAATAGCGTCATGGGCTATCAGGAGGAATACACCCGTCTTCAGGTTTGTTACAATGGAGTATGCAGCAGCACGTTACGGGTCAAACGTCGGTACCATCGCGAGTTCAACGCTATTAAAGAACTTGCTTCCAATTTACTCGAAGAGCTCAGTCAAACCAAAGAACACGACCCGCAGACTGAGCGGCTCAAGCAAATACAAGCCCACGAACGGGAGCGTATTCGAGTGGCTGGCGAACAACTGGCTTCCATGCAGGAACGGTACATGGCCGTCATGTGCCAACTGCAACAAACGGTCGTGGATTCCTCCAACCATAACCAAAGCCCTATCACCGCCAAACTTCGCGATATTTGTGATATTGCCGGAAGTATTTCGCAAGCCCCCGTTTCCGGCCAGGAAACCAAACTGGAATTTCTGCGAGCAATCTAGCTTTAATTCAGGTCTTAATTATTATCGTTTCACTTTACTTCGCACTACCTTTAGAGTTACCATCATTTTACTTGATTTGCGAGCAGGTGGCTATGGAGCAGCATTTATCATTGGTGCATAGCGTTGCAGAATGTAGATCACGATTCGCGCATCTGAGCCCGCTATGCCAGATTCCTATGCGTCTTATGCCAGATTCATGCCATTTCTGTGCGTCTTATGCCAGGTTCCTTCAGGCGATAGGGAATTTTACTATACAAATACAACCCGGACTACACATGCAGCACTGCTGAGCACCCACCGCAAAGACATCATGTCTGCACCGCGACTGAGCGCCGCATGCACCCGTCTCATTCCAGCCAGCACTGCGCCGTTGAGCACTCACTAGTCGCACACCAGCACCGCGGCGCTCTAACCTCGACCGCTCACAGCCGTCTCATGCCAGCCCTGAGCACTGCCTGCATATGCACACCAGAGCTGGACGAGACTTGAGCGTGCAATAAGCGCCAAGTACTAGGCTGTTGCGCAAAGCTGACCGGCGCTTGGTATGCGGCAGACCGCACACCTACTGGGGCCCCAGACAAATGTCTGGGCTAGTCCATCACTATATACAAATACATCACTATAGCCTAAGTAGAACCCTCGCCCTTGAAGTCAATTGATGAGAGACCATGTGAGAGGTGGTGGTAAGATGGAGAGATTTCTGGGGGGGGATGGCGGGTATTTATGCCCCGCGAGCACAATGTCCCTGCAGGCTGCATGTGCGCTTAGGTTAAGGTTTTTTGGAGCACTGTTCGATGCACGAATCTCAAAGATGGCCTGCAAGATTCAGATCGTGGTTATTTTTGTTTCTGTGTATTCAGATTGTAAAGCGCCCCGGAAATCTCTTTTTTTTTGTGCGTATCCTTGCAATTCCGATCTATAGCGCTCAAAGCAAGTGCATACGGTTACTTCAAAGAGGTTAAGGGTGCTGTTCCGTTTTAGGCTCGCATGAATCTATGCGCCCAAAGAGGATCAAAACAAACAATTGCTTCCGTTTTGGGTAGAGCCATACGTGTCCTTATGGGCATAGTCCATGTGGGTAACAAACAAGCGTATATCGACGAGCATTAGCGCCTTTAGCTCAAAGGGTTATCGAAAAGTAAGGCGCCCTTCTGTGCCAGCAATTTAGAGGCACTTAGGGACATTGTACGCTGCAAGGCGAGCGCCTCACGGGAGAAAGCTCAGAGCTCACAGATGTATACGTTTATGTGATTTATTTAGGAGCGTCTTGCCGAGCAACAGTAAATGATAGCTCGAACAGGCCGATGCGGTTATCCTTTCCTCCTACAGCAATCCATTCATCTGGAAGTGGTTTCAGGCGCCTGCTAGTGTTGGATTTATCTACAGTCCCACATGCAACACTGGTAACCCCGTTTTGGCGGCCTCCTTTGAACGATGTTTGTTCCTCCAAAGTCTGGGAATCGAAGATGCGGACGTAGCCATCCCACCCGACAGTAACTAGCCGCTTCGCATTCTGGGTGAGTGCCAACGATGAAGTGCCTTTGTGGTCGAGTTTTTTGGTGTGGACATCACCGTTGGAGATGCGAGCAATCAATTTATCGGCGCCCGACGACCAGACGGTTCCCTTGGCCTGTACGACTGCTAAAACCGGCTGTTTGTGGATATTTTTGTGGAAGGTGATGCTGCCTTGGTTTTGCTCTGTTTGTGAATAAATAATGACGTCGCCGCAGTCATAGCCTGCCACCAGATCTTTCGGGGTCAATGCTAGAGCCATGAGAATGCCTAGTTTTGGCGGCTCGTCGATGGCCATCGGATCAGGTTCCGGCGCAAGTGCCTTTATGGGACGGCCAAAAGGCTGTAGCGTATAAACATCGATCTTCTCCGAATCGGTAGTAGCTGGAACTGCCAACATGGGCGGATCATCCGACACTGCAGTTGGACAGAATCCCAAGGCATTGACATCTTGTACATGCACCAGCCATGGTTTCGGGTAATCTTCCGGATTGCTTGTACTGCTGAGAACCGTTCTGTTGTAAGGATAGTCAGGATCCAGCCGCCAGATGCGGAGCTTATTGTCGCGGCCATGGGTGACCAAGCCGTTCATGGGGTTGGCCATGAATTTCGTCGAAATCAGCGACGAGGAATGGGACTGCCAGATAGCCTGAGGTCTTCTTTTCTCCAGATTCCACCAGATCGACCATCCGTTTTCATCTCCAGAATAGAGACTCTTTCCATCGGGATGGAATTCGACGCAAGTAACGCTTGAAGCATGGCCGCGAAGGGTGTGCGTCAGCATGCAGATCAAGGACTCCTATGAGAGTCATATAGCTTGCATAAAGAGCCTACGAGGTCCCTCTTGAGAGATCACTGTGGTTGCGACAATTAGAGGAAGAGCTCAATTACCTTTCTTCTTTTTTGTCAACTAACGAGGGTAGTCTCAGTTGATATCTAGGATGAACCTCTTTAGTTTTTTTTAACTCTCGTGCTACGGCGGTAGGCTCCATATCAATTGATATCTAGGATGGCTAATTTTTATTTTTTATTTAACTCTCGCTCCTCGGTTTCCGCCTTACGGCGGTAGACTCTACATCGATTGATATCTAGAAGGAATCGTTTTTATTTTTTTTTAGCTCTCGGAGCTGAAGCTCCTCGGTTTCCGCCTAACGGCGAAACTCCGCAGGGTAGACAATTGATACCTAGAAGGGATCATTAATTTTTTTTTAAACTCTTGGACCAAAATCCCTGGTTTCCGCCGTTTCACTGCACACGCAGTGTGCGTTCCGTTCGCCTTCAATCCACATCCGCATTTTTCTGTATAGTCTACCGCCGTAAGGCGGCCCAGGAGTGTGGGGGAACCCCCCGCAAAAACACACCCCTTTATTTTTTTCTAAAACTCGCCGAGATAAAGCTCGTCGGCCTCCAGTTGAACGCGGTAGAATTTGCAATTAGCTACTTATTTTGATACAAGCTTTCAATAGACTGTGCAGGGCAATGTGTGACGGTAGGGTGCCATTGATAGTTGGAAAAAGGAGTCAAGAGCTAATCAGCAGGCTCTTTTATTTCACCGACTCTGAAGCTAAAGAAAAGAAAAACCTAAATAGCAATTGGCTAAAGCCATCATGCAATTGACCGCTGAGATGTTACAAACGCTTGCGCAATCAAGTCTAGGGTTCACCGGCCCCATTATATAAAGCTTGGGGATACGGCTTCCTCCCCCACATCACCATGCCTCTAGTGTCGCTAGGAACCACATTGACTCAGGGATTGAAGAAAGACGGCGTTATCCCCGACGTGTTTGACGAATTCGCCGCAACGGCCGTCGTCACGGCGTCGTACGGCAAGAAGGAGGTCTCGTTCGGCAACGAGCTCACGGTTGCCGAAACCCAGGAGCTGCCGACCGTGAATTTGACCTTCTCGGAGGTGGCAAAGTCGGGAACCTATGCCTTGGTGATCACCGATCCCGATGCGCCAAAGCGGGGTGACCCCAAATGGAGCGAGTATGCGCACTACTTGGTGACGGATATCAAGCCCGGCGTGCAGGCCGGTGAGTCCTACACCGTTGACTTTTCCAAGGCGAACACTGTTCTGTCCTACTTGGGTCCTGGTCCTCCTCCTAAAACCGGGCTCCATCGCTATGTGTTTATCCTGTACGAGCAGGACGGGTCGGTCAAGGGCCTGCCGAGCGACGAGCGGGCCAATTGGGGCACCAACACGCCTGGCAGCGGTGTGCGCGAGTGGGCGCAGGGCCAGCCGCTCAAGCTTGCGGCCGCCAACTTCTTTATTGCCAAGAATGTTGAGCAGTAGTCAGTAGAATCTATTCATATCTATCTCGAGCAGTCAAAGCCAACGCGCGGCGCGGCAGCAGCAGCAGCAGCAGCAGCAGCAGCAGCAGCAGCAGCAGCAGAAGGGGTTTACTTTTTAATTATCGCATTGATCTTGACTGCTCAATGTCTCTGTTGAGTCTGAACCTGGATCGTCTTGATCTGGGCTGGGCTGGATGGTCTTGATCTGGGAGATCGGCTAGTTGAAACCACCCCATTTTTTCAATTGTTCGAGAGCCAGGAACGTGACAATTGTTTGTGGAGCAAGACGAATAAACGCAGGCGTCCACCCTCTGAACAGAAACTTGATGCCTTCGGTCTGCAAGGCATGCTTGATCACCTGCAGCGGCGGCTCATGGACATGCGAGTTCATGGCCCGCGTCTTGATCACGTCCACAGGCGAACACACCGTCGTCGCCACCAAACCAGCAACAATACTGGCCGCAAAGAAGGTGCTGCGAGCGTGGGGATCAAAGTGGGCATGACGCACGAGCCAGGTTTTGGCGACATCGTACGACACCACCTGCGAGGCCGTCATCAGCACGCCGCGAATACAATTGGGCCCCACGCCTCTGAAAAGCGCTTTCCAGCCTTCAGAGCGGTAGATCTGATACACGCCGTCAAGAGCGTTGCTGTAGTTGCGACGCTTATCCAGCGGCAGGGTGCGGTCGTTCTGCATGCGAACATTGGCCACGTCTGCAGGATTGCCGACCAGCGAGCCGGCCAAACCCGCAATCATGGAAATTGGCAACAAAACATAAACAGGAGGAGTGGCTCCGTCCTTCTTTGTGACTTTTTCCTTGAGCCACTCGTACACACCGAACCGGGTGGTGGAGTAGGTCGCCTGACGAAGAATCGAGGCACTGAGACCATCATAAATAGCAAAAACACCCTCGTTTTTGATGATCTTGTACAGCATGCTGAACATGTTACCCTCTGGCTTGTGGGCAGCCTGCATACGGGCCTTGGCAAGATCCAAGGGGTGGGTGCAAGTACCGGCGACAATACTGGCAGCACCGCCATACCAGAAGCTTTGTTAGGAAAGTTCGAATTGACAGAAAAGGGTGGAACCCAAATGACTTACGGTTGTTGTCTTTGTGACATTTTTGGGGGTTGATTTTTTGGGTTGAAAATGATTTGATGAAATGCAGCGGGATAATCTCGGGTCACGTGCTCGCTTCTCGGCGCTGACCAACCGATCCAACGATCAGCGAGGCATCGCATAATGTCTGCCTGCACCTGCAGCCCACGAGCCGGGACCAGGAGCCAGGGCCAGGAGCCATTGCCTGGGGCCAGGGCACAACAGAAAGAATAATATCTATATTCGTAAACTCATAACTATACGGCCAAACGGCCCAAAAACTGCCAACTAAAAATCGCGGTACTCGCCGTCGTTGAACGTCCCGTTCTCGTCGTTGTAACTCGTGGAGCCGTGCTCCGGGTAGGTTGTGTAGCTGAACTCTTCAAACGGAGGCTCCATCTTGACTCCCTGGTCGCCCCGGAACTCGGACTGGCCGATGAACATCTCGCCGGGCTCCTCCAATTGCGTGGTTTTCGGGGTGCCTGCGTGCGACTCGGGCTGACCATTGTGTGTCTTTGGTCCTGTGCTGGTGGGCGAGTCTTTTGCGAGGCCCTGGGCAGGATGAGCGTGGGCGGGGTGAGGAGCATGGGCCGCGTGCGAATGGCCCGCGTGAGGCATATGAGGCTGGGCCGCGTTCTGCGAGATTTGGGCCACGTTCTGAGGCACATTCTGGTGCGGCGGGTTCATCTCATGAGCCCCCGGGATTCCCGGAACGCCCTGGCCATCTGAAGGGCCCTGGACGGGAATGCTCGGGCCCTGGATGCCCGGAAGCGGCCCTTGGATGCCTGGAGCGCTTCCTTGGGGTGGCTGACCGGTTTCGGCGGGCGGGGCGAATCGGCGGGGCTGGGCCTCCTCGCGGGGCACGATATCGATGAGGAAATCAAACATGTCGCTCTTCTGCAGCGCGTTGGCGATATCGGAGCGCTGCAGCGTGCGGCGTTTGGACTCCTCGGCATGGATCCATGCGCGCATCGTCAGTTCGGTGATGAAGATATCGCAGCCCTTGGCAAACAAAATCGGGGCCTCGGCCGAGATCATGCATACATCTGCGTCTGTTTTCATGACCTTTTTGATGCGGGCCAGCGGCAGGGCCGTGGACTTGAACGAGTCGACCTCGGAGCCGTCTTCGCCGATCCGCTCGATCGAGTCAATGGCCTGCTGCCAGTACGCGACCATGGCGGCCTTGTTGCGGCCGTTCAAGCCTGCGGCCACGTTGCTGAAGGCGTCGGCCTCGCCAAGCTCGTAGCTGTCGTCGTATTCCTCTTCCATGGTCGGGGTGTCTGGGGAATGACGATGGATGACTGTGGTTTTAGGTACGATCGGCTGACAAACGGTGCGGGCTTTGATGACAAGCGCGGAAAGGATGACAGAATTAAGCCTGGAGATGACAAGGCAGCATGGACATGACAGGGATTGAGCCTGGAGATGACAAGGATGACAGGATTTGGGACCCCAGACATGCCTCTCGACAATATCCTCGCTGCAAGAGCAGGGTTACAGTCTACAAACGACTTCAACACCTATCGCAAGCATGCGACCCGCAAAGTAGCCAAGCTCCGCCGCGAACACGGTATTGCCCACAAAGCCGCCGGGAAGCCGCCGGCCCAGCCGTCTGCGGCCGAGCAGTGGTCGCTGGCTCTTTGGCTCTCGGAGCGGTCGTGGGCGGCCGCTATGGAGGCCCGGTCGGCGCTGGAGGCTACAGAAAGCCCGCTGCTGCGCCGCCAGCAGCTGGCCAAGCTTGCCAAGGCCTACAAGTATGCGCAAAAGGCCGTTTCTCTGGCATCCACTGCCGATTTCCTCTCGGAAACAGACCAACTGGCTCTCTTGGTGGGGGCTGCGCTTACCGAAACAGACCTGGCGGTCCAGCAACGCAACTGGCTGCGCGTCCTAAAGGCAGGCAGCCAGGCCCGGGTCGGTTGCCAGGTTTTGGCGGGTCTTGTTGGTAGCGTGGAGTTTACTGATGTGCTGAGCACGACTGTTGATCCTGCTTTGCGGATCGCCGCGCACCAAACAAAGACTGTCAAGGCCGATGTTCCGCGTCTGGCTCGCCAGCAGGCTGCGGCAGCCAACACGCCGTTGACGAAGCTCGTGGGCAAGCTGGATCCGTCGGCCCTGGCGACCGATGCGGTGCTGCCCACGGAAAAGCTGGGGCCCGTGCAATGGCGGGACTATACTGCGCACGTGGAGGACCCTGATCTGGCGCAGGCTCTGTTGACTGCACGCGAAAAGAACCAGGCTTTCACCGGCACCGATTTCGACGCGCTGTTGTTGGCCTGGCAAGAGGCTGCCGACAGCGTGCACTCGCTGATTGCGGCGTCGAGTTCGAGCAAGGACGCCAACAAGCAGGACCTGCACGTGATTGCGACTTACGTGTCGTTCAACATCCTCATGCGCCGCATCCAGCGCGACGCCGCTCTCCTCCCTGCCCCGGGCCCTGTTTCGTCCCTCACGGTGCTCAGAGATGTGGTGCGGGTTTGCGACAACATTCTGCAGAGCGTCGAGCAGGCATCGGAGCTGCCGGGTGTGTTTAACGACGACGATCTTGCTGCTGCGCTCACCACGCTCACGTCCTGCTTCTCGTCGCGCCGGGCCGCGGCCATTGCCCAGGGCTACGCCTTGAGCGACCAGCATGCAGCTGCGCTGTCGCTGATTCTCAGGGCCGACGCGCACCTTGCGGAAGCCAAGCCGATTGCCGACGATGCGGGCATTCCTCTATCCAACGAGGACGTGGCCAAATGGCGCCAGGAGCTCACGCGGCTGCGCACGCGCCAGCACGGTCTGGCTGCCCTGGACGCGGCCGCCAAGCTCAACACCGGCTTCCTCAGCGACAACACCGCGCTGTACCCGGCAGGCAAGCCTGCCGACGTGCTTTCGCGTCTGGTTGATCTCGATGCGCGGGTGCGTCCTGTGACCGTGAAGCCTGTGCTGTACGACACGGCCTTCAACTACATTGACTATGCGTCCAGCAGCGCAGCCCCTGCACATACCGCCTCTGCTGCCGCCCTGGAAGAAGGCGACAAAAAGAAGGGTCTCTTTGGATTGTTCCGTTAGTTCCGTTAGTTAGGATACTAGTCTATTAGTCTATTAGTCTAAGGATTATAAGGATACGAGGTCACTAGAGCGTTGTGGCTGGCAGTGCCGGCAGTGAGCTCGAGGAAGACTGACTCATGCTCAGAGCATTCAGACGAATGGCGAGCCCACTGGTATGGATTGATTGTGAGATGACGGGCCTTAACCACCGCAGCGATCGCATCATCGAGATCTGCTGTTTGGTTACGAATGGCAATCTCGATCTCATAGAGCCTCAAGGCTTTGAGCGGGTCATCCATGTTGATCAAGCTAAACTCGACGGAATGGACGAGTGGTGCCAAAACACCCACAGCAGCACGGGTCTGATTGGCCGGGTTCTTGCGTCGCAAAACACGCGAGAGCAGGTGGATGCCGATTTGGTGGCATATTTGAAGCAGCATGTGCCGGAAAAACGGGGCGTTCTGGCCGGCAATTCCGTGCATGTGGATCGGCTGTTTATGCTGCAGGATCTGCCGAAAACAGTGGACTACCTGCACTATCGAATTGTGGATGTTTCGTCGCTGAAAGAGATTGGCGTGCGACACAACCCGGAATTGATGAAGCGGCAGCCTGCCAAAAAGCTAAAACATTCGGCTCGTGAGGATATTCTGGAAAGCATCAACGAGCTGAAATGGTACTATAACAACTATCTTATCCCCGCCCCTTCCAAGGGCGATGTATCTATCCAGGCTGATTCTTTGTAGGTGGGAATAAATATCATGCTCTTTTTGCTTTTAGCGGTGCTTTCAACGGTGCTTTGGCCTGGCCTTTTGGCTTGAAAAAATCAAGCATCGACCTGTTGTTTTCAACCTTTGCCTTTTTGGCTTTACCATTGGAACTCGTCGAGGACCGCTTTTTCGCTGCGGGTGTCGGGTTCGCCAGCATCTGGGTTGCCAAGATCGACGCCCGTTCCTGCTGCATGCTGTCGACATGGGCTTCCAGCGATCCAAAATCAATGGTGCCCTCAAACCACGTCACCAAATCTGTGGGAAGCCACTCGCATACCATCAGTGTGGCTGCATGAAGCCGGGCGAGCGTCTGCATGGCCGCGTCGAGCTGCTGTGTCGGATCAGTCGGCGACACGAGCTTGTCGCACTTCGAGCTGAGCGACGCAGGTAAGTTTGCTGCCAGTTTATCTGTTCTGGCGCGTAGAAACGTCTCCAGTTTGTCCATATCAAGCTCGTAGCAGCCTCCTTTCTCGGCACAGACAGTCTGCAGATTAGACTCGATCACCGAGCCCGGCAACACATCCGCGTCGTCGCTGCTATCCATGTCCAACAACACATCCAGGGGCATCGACGAGCCCCGGCATTTGTATAGAGCCGGCAAGAGCAGAAAAACGGGGTGTAGCGGCACCATGACCGTCAAGGACGCGTCTTGGTATGCGTGCGAGCCTACAATCAATGATTTCATGGTTTTGTGGGCCCGTTCGTCCACCACCAAAAGCTGATAGACTTTATTTTCGTCCACGACAAACTTGGCAAGCTTGCCTGTGCGCGGATGCTGCAGGCGGATCACCGACACGTCTTTATTCACCAGACTCTCGGGCAGCACGACTGTAGGCATCAGCTTTGTCGACTGTAGGCTGGTCCCAGCTTAGTCTCCAGGTTCCCCAGGTTCTTCCCCAGCTTAGTCTCTTTAACCAGGTTTGGTCTTTATGCAGTTTCTATTTGACTTTTTTAATTACTTTTTTCTAATTCAGAGTTCGGAGCGGCCAAGAAAGCACTCTCGATATTAAGTACTTCAGCGACCTCCATGGAATTGTGGGACTAGGTCCACAGCTGCCCCAGAAACTCACTAGGAGAGCTCATGACTGGGAGAGTTAAAGAAAAATAAATACAATTTCATATTTAGAGACTCCCAGAGAGCCAGGGTCTGCCGAACGAAGCTTGGCTCTACAACTAACGGATGTACCCAGCTATTGGAACTATCCACAAAAACTGCAGCCAAGAGCGAGCTAGAAAAAGTAATCGATCGAAAAAGCAAAACAAAACCAAAGACGAGTTGGTCAATAAACGACCCCACCCAAACCAACTTAGAATTCTTTGGATTTCGTCCGTAACTCGCTCTTACCAGGTGACCTGGGCAGGGGTTGCGCGGTACTTAAGCCGCGCAGACGCAGCTTGTTGCGCTTCCGTCATCTTTGCTGCAATGGTAAGTAAACAACCAGCCAAGGTGGAATTGCGGTCTCGAGGGCCGTCGCGGCCCTTGTGAGAGAGCATACGGTCTTGTATGCCCCGTGAGAACGCATTGTGGAAAGAAGCTAACAAAAGAGTGAATCAGGTCTGCCTCCTCACTGGGAAATCCGCCAGTCAAACACCCATAACCTTCCCTATTACTTCAATTCCGAGTCCGGTGCGTCTTCGTGGGAGGCGCCCGAAGGAAGCGATCTGGCTGTTCTCAAGGCGTACTTGATAAGTAACTTCTCTGCGCCCGCAGGCAGTCGCGGGGATGAGAAGGTTCGAGCATCGCACCTGCTCATCAAGCACAAGGACAGCCGCCGGCCGTCGTCGTGGAAGGACAAGGACATTGCCCGCACCAAGGACGAGGCCAAGTCCATTATCCTCGGCCACGAGGCGCGTATTCGGTCGGGCGCGGCGTCGCTCGAGGAGCTGGCCCAGACCGAAAGCGACTGCTCCAGCGCCAAGCGCGGCGGCGATCTGGGCTTTTTCGGCCGCGGCGAAATGCAAAAGGAGTTTGAGGACGCCTCGTTCAGCCTCAAGCCCGGCGAGCTGTCTCGCGTCGTGGAAACAAGCAGCGGCTACCACTTGATTGAGCGCACTGCATAGGCCAGGCCGCATGTCTCACATGTTTCAGGCATCTATTTCTAGGCATCTATTTCTACATACAGGATCCGTTCTCCGGGCAGATCCTTGTTAGGCTATTTCGTGTACTTCAATGCTAGTTTCAGTATTGTTCTGTGGCTGTAGACTCCTCAAAGACCTTAGTACCTGCGCACCTCACCCTGAAGCAGAAAACAGACGAGCTGGTAGAGAGAACGGACTGCTTTTTTCTTTTTTTATAACTCTCCGAGCTAAAGCTCGTCGGTTTTCCGCCTGCGGCGGTAGACTCCACAAAGAGCTTAGTACCTGCAGGTTAGCGACGCACCTCAGACCCCACCAGCGGCAGAAGACCGAGAAGCTCGCGCAGAGTTAATACGAAGAACGGGTACCCTTTTTATTTTTTTTATATATATATTTTTTTATTTTTTATAACTCTTCGAGCTAAAGCTCGTCGGTTTTCCGCCTGCGGCGGGTCCTAGCTGGACTGCGGTCACTAACCCTGGAAGTAGTACGAGACGCATGAACCAAGCTTAGCACTTGTCCAGCTGTGGAGTCTACCGCCTTTAGGCGGAAGACCGACGAGCTTTAGCTCGAAGAGTTAAAAAAAAAAGAAAAAAAAAAGCAGCCAGACATGTAGATCCAGCTGAAGCTTGCACGGGTTCCATAGCAGGTTCGTACCTGCATTTCCCCAGGCCAGGTGCAGCCGATAGAGTGCCCATCGACGGGGTCTCGATCAGAGAGTTGAGCAAATAAATAATATTAGGAAACCAAACCAATTGAGTGGCAGCCGAGTCCTGGCTGCGGGACCCCGGCCCCGGCGGACCCCGGCGGACCCCGACCCAGACGGCCCAGACGACCCCGACGAGCCCAGAAATCGGACCACGACATCCCCGCTCCCAAGCCCTCCGTCAGCATGGACCCCGACCAGGAGGTGGACGACCTTAGAACCGCCAGCAGCCATGATATCGTGATGGTGGAGCTGGCCATGGACGGCACCATCCGCTATGTTTCGCCGACATGGTCCGATGTGTTTGGCAGCGACCCCCACAGCGTGGTCGGCCATGCGTTATCAGAGTATATTGCCGGCGAGCCCCACGACCGTGCGGTGTTTACGCGGGCCCTGGACGACATGAAAGGCAATCCGGAGAGCCATTGCGTGCAGTTTTCAATAAATAGAGACGGCCGCCACCAGCTGCTGGCTGGCCAGGGCATGCTTGTTGCCAATATGGACTATGCATTGTTTGTGATCTCGCGGCATGTGCCGCCCAGCGAGGTGAACGTCGTGCTTCCGGCGCGGCTGGCGCGCGTGGTGGGGTTTGGCGTGGACGTTTTGGCGTCGTTTCTGGAGGAATTGGCCTCCAGCGTGCGCACAAACGCAGCGTCCGTGCCGGCTCCTCCCCAGGAGTTATGCCACATTTGCGAGCGCTTTGTGCACACATGGTGGTTCGAGCGGCACTGCGAGCTGTGTATGGTTACTTCCAAGGACGAAGAGATTGTGGTTCGCAGCCACGACGAGCTGTACGAGCACCGCCAGATGCTGGCCGGGATGCTGGCGGCGCCGGCCCAGGCCAGTTATCGCGGCCAGCCGATCCCTCTGCAGCGGCCAAGAGCTCAATCGGTGCTTAAATTCGCCGTGCGGGTCTCGTCGCCGCTGGCAGGGCCCGCCGAGCCTGCTCGAGTGCTGTTGGACTCGCTGGTGGAGCGCTGCGACCAGATCCTCGGCGTTGATATTCCTTCCGAGTCGTCCAGCAACGACGGCAGCGACGCTAGCGAGAGCGACGGCAGCGACGAGGACGCCGACGCCACCCTAATTGCGCCCCCACCCTCGGCGCCCACTCACCCCGCAAGTGAAAGCACAAGTGAAAGCACAAGTGAAAGCACGAGCGACAAAAACCCTGACACGAGACGCAGCCGGTCGCCGCTCACACTGAGTGCCGAGCCGTTCCGGGCGCCGCTGAAAATCAGCACGGGCCTCAAAACCCTCACGGGCCCGCACGGCAGCCCGCGCGTGGCCCCGCAGGCGCGCCGCGACGAGCCGCTCAAGCTCGACCTGTCGTCGGAAAAGATCCTGCCACCCCGCAAGCGCCGCCAAGTGGGTATCCAGACAATGCTGGAGCCCATTGCCTGCACGGTGCCCGAGCTGCAGCAGCTTGTGGACGACACGCAGCAGCTTGTGGTGGCCAAGCACGAGGCCGTGGTGCGTCTGCGCACCCACAACCAGTACTCGCGGCAGCTCTCGCGCGAGGTCGAGGTGCAGGTGCGCACGGCCATCGAGGAGACGATCGCGGCGGCGCAGGACGGCGGCATTGTGGACGTGGACGTGGACCTGGATCCCGACGACGCGTCGGGCGACTATGCCGTCACCGACGCGGACGAGACCAGCGACAGCGCGTCGACGTCGGGGTTTGTGCTCACGCCGTCGCGCCGACGCAGCTCGGGCCATCTGTCACCGTATGATTCGCCGCACCTTTCGCCGCACCTGTCGCCGCACCTGTCGCCGCGGCTGGGCCCGCGCGTGCCGGCCGGCATTCCGAGCCGGCGGTCGTCGACGCAGCTGGCCACGCAGCTGCAGCGGTCGCTGCGGCGGCCGTCCATCAGCACGAGCTCGGCGCCCGTCAGCGCGCTGCCCAGCCCGTCGGCCAGCATCCAGGCCAGCGGCATTCTCGCCAGCCCCAGCAGCCCCGGCAGCAGCCTGTCGCCCAGCACCGAGTCGGACCGGCGGCGGTCGTTCACCAAGCCGGTGTCGGCAGGCAAGGCGGCGATTCCGGGCATCCGCGACTACGATATCATGAGCCCGATTTCGCGCGGCGCGTACGGCGTGGTGTATCTTGCCCGCAAGCGGCTCACGGGCGAGATTTTCGCCATCAAGGTGCTCAAGAAGAGCGACATGGTCGAGAAGAAGCAGGTCATGAACGTCAAGGCCGAGCGCGCCATCATGATCTCCACGGCCGCGTCGCCATATGTGGCCAAGCTCTACTTTACCTTCCAGACCCGCGAGTACCTGTACCTGGTGATGGAGTTTCTGAACGGCGGCGACTGCGCGTCGCTGATCCATGCTGTCGGGTGCCTGCCCGAGGAATGGGTCCGGCGGTATGCGGCGGAGATCGTGGTTGCCGTAGACTCTGTGCATGACCAAGGAGTGATTCACCGCGACCTCAAGCCCGATAATGTTCTGATCGACGGCCGCGGTCATCTGAAGCTGTCGGACTTTGGCCTTTCCATCCGCGCCTCCAACAAGGCAGACTCGGATTCTCCAAGCATGTCGCCTGGCCATTCCCCGCGAGATTCGCCGAGGGATTCGCCGCGCGATTCCCCAAGAGACTCCCCAAGAGACTCGCCAAAAGACTCGCCAAGAGATTCGCGAGATTCTCTTAAGACCAACCTCTCGGGCTATTTCCAGCCGCTCGAGAAAAGACCCCTCGATGCGAGTGCGCCCGGCAGCGCGACAGGCAGTACGACGAGTGCTCTTGGCAGCCGCGCCGGCAGCGAAACCAGTGGAGGCGGCAGCCGGTCGGGGAGCCGGTCGGGGAGCCGGTCGGGAACACCGATTGCCCGGTTGGTGGGCACGCCCGATTATATGGCCCCCGAGACGGTCAAAGGCGAGCCGTCGACGCAGGCCACCGACTGGTGGTCGTTCGGGTGTATTTTGTTTGAGTTCTGCTACGGCATGCCGCCGTTCAACGACGAGACGCCGCAAAAGGTGTTTGAAAACATCCTCGCCGGCCGCATCAACTGGCCCCTGCTGCCGCCCGACCAGGACATTTCTGCGGACGCCAAGTCGCTGATCCAGCAGCTGCTGGTGCTGGACCCGCAGGAGCGGCTGGGCGCCAAGAACGGCGTCGACGACATCAAACAGCATCGCTTTTTCGCGTCCATAGAATGGCCCACGTTGTTTGAGCAGGACGCCACGTTTGTGCCCCAAACCTCGTCAGACTCCACCTCTTACTTTGAGCCCCGCGGCGCCATGCCCATCCCCGAGGACGCCACCACCGACGACGACTGCGCGCCGTACTCGCCCACCACGAGCGTTGCCTCGCCTGGCGGCGCGAGCTTTGGCGCCAAGGGCCGCACCCTGTCGGGCAGCAGTAGCGCCAGCGGCACGGCGTTGGCCAGTCTGTCGAACCTGGCGTCGACGAGCCCCGAGCTGCTTCCCGAGAGCGCGCCTCTGACGCGCCAGGAGTCGCGGCTGAGCGAGAGCGCGGTCGAGGGCGGCTGGGGCGCGTTTTCGTACAAAAACCTGCCTGTGCTGGAAAAGGCCAACAACCAGGTCATCTCCAAGCTGCGCACCGAGAACGACGAGCAGCGACGGCAGTCCATTTCCATGCCCCGCTCGCCGCTCTCGTCCGCCGGCTCGCTCTCAGAGCTGCACCACCACGACAACTCGCCGTATTCCAGCGACACAGACGACCTGCGCACCGCCGCGCTGCTGCGCGTGCAGCGACGCCGCCGCATGTCGCGCCGCCAGAGCTTCGGCCGAGGCTCCGGCGCCCGGCCCGCCTTCTTTGTGCTCGACGCGCTCGTCTGTGTGGCCAACCCTGTTTGGCGCTACTCGCTGGAGAAAATGCTCAGCCAACTGGGCTGCCGCGTTGTTGCCTGTACTACGGGCGACGAGGCCGTTCGACGCGCCGCCGGCCTCGTCAAGTTCGACGTCATTATCATGCACGACGATCTCACGGGCGCAGTGCCGCTCGCCCATCTCTGCAACCTCATTCGCGGCACGTTTAACGCAAACACATCGACGCCAGTAGTGCTCATGACGCGGCTGCCTGATGAGGTCGGCCCGCCGTTTGCTGGCGCCTTGCCGTCGCCGATTTCCGAAGATAAACTCGTCAAGGTCCTGGAAACTTACTGCGCATGGAGCCGGCCCGCTCTATCTCCGCAGCCCTCGCATGCACCATGGTCCTAGCTCTTAGAATCATTCTGTAGTATTTATTTGTACTCTCCTATAGCCTCTCGCGCGTGTCGTCCAAACGGCTACAGGCACGTTTTTCGCGGGGGATTCCCCCGCGAAAGCCCAGTGGCCAGTGCTGTTTATCTGTACAATGACTATGTGCTGCTAGAAGCGGGCTAGATGAGGTTACGCTCCTTGAGGACCTCGGAGATGGTCTTGTCCTTCATGGGCTCTACTCTGCGCGAACTTTGCAGATACTCAGGAGCAGTATCGGCATAGTCCAAAGTAACGTCGCACTCGACGATATCGTGCTCGAACGCCGACAAGAGTTTAGGGTCGCTGGGCACCCCGTCCACCACAAACTTGGAGATGCCCTGCTCGACCAGCGGCTTCATTTCGTCCTGCACGGTCTTTGAATCGCCGCGAACGTAGCCGAATCCGTTTTCTTGGGCAAATTTCAAGGCATTGCCCTTGGAGTCCCCGAGCACAAAGACAATGGCCACTCGAGGCTTCAGAGTGTCCATAGCGGCAATAGGCTGCGTCTTGCTTGGTTTTGCCAGCCAGCTAGCAAGCGCAAGACCTCCCAAGAGGAACGCCAGTCCCACGGGGTTTATTCTTGCTTTCGGAGTGGCCTTGACTGCCGGAGCAGCGACTTTTGGGCGAATCGCCAATAATCTCAGGGCCGGCCGCATAGTAAGCCTGCAGGTCCTCTACGGTCGAGCCAAACAGAGTGTTAGCACGGTTTTAGGGAAATCAATAAAAATAAATAGAAATAGCTATGCTGCTAGGGGATGCTTTTCGTGGGGGATTCTCCCCCACACACCCTGAGCCGCCTTAGGGCGGATCTGCTTCTCGTTGATGCCCGCCGCAGGCGCCCAGGGGTGCGGGGGAGAATCCCCCGCGAAAGTCTCTCCCTGGTGAGCTGGTGCATTTTTCCTTGGTCTGGGCTATCTTAGGGTTACGAGAAATAAATAAAAATAAATACAAATGGCAAGGGGATGTTTTTCGCGGGGGATTCTTCCCCACACCCCCTGGGCCGCCTTACGGCGGATATGCACACCCCTCTCTTGTTGATGCCCGCCGCGGGCGCCCCGGGGGTGCGGGGGAACCCCCCGCGAAAGCCCCCACTGGTGAAGTTGAGCATTCTCCCTCGATCTGGGCATGGCGGAGGCACCTTGGGGTTTACAGACGAATGAGCAATTGACTATTTCAAGCGAGCGCACTATTGAGGAATCTACTGGTAGTAGGACTTGAGCTTGTCGTCGTTGTAGCGAAGGTACTTTGTGGAGAGATCCTTGGAAGCCCGGATGGCCAGGTTGCCGTACAGTTTACCGGAATCCTTGGGGTTGACCAGCTGCTTCTCTTCATGAAGCGAGTGGAACTTCTTGGCCTCGTTGGCAGACATCTCCCCATTGCCCGTGTAGCTTCCGCGGATCAGCGACTGCATTTCCGTGTCAACCACGCCCGGAGCCACTGCCACAGAAACGATTTCGGGCTCTTCGGTGCCCAGCGTAGCAGCATAGTGGTTCAGAGCGGCCTTGGAGGCACCGTAGGCGCCCCACGCCTGGTAGTAGTCAGTCGAAGCGCCCGACGACACAAAGATGGCGCGGCCATTGGCGGCTTTGAGGGCCGGCAGCAGCTTCTTGACCAGGCTAAGGATGGAGAAGAAGTTGACATTGAAAACATGCTCCCACGCCTTGACGTCGGCATTGGCCACCTTGGCGACAGCATCAAGAACGCCGGCATTGAAAACAGCGCCGTCGAGCTTGGGGCCAACCGCAGCAGCAACCTTGTCCTGGGTAGCCTCGTCGGTGAGGTCGCCCTGAACGAACTTGAAGTTCGGGTTGTCAATCGTGGTTTGCCGGCGCGACACACCCACAACAGTTTTGCCTTGCGAAAGCAGATACTCAGCAATATGAGAGCCGATACCCGAGGAAGTGCCCGTGACCAAGTACATTGTGGAAAAAGTGACAAATTTCAGGCTCCATTGGGTGGTATTGATCCGTGCATGAGGGCTAGGGCCCGGCAACGGGCAGCGTCGGCCAATGCGCTTCGATACTTATTACAGTAAAGATAGATGTTGGCGGAGAGACGGCGAGGAAGAGAGGCAGAGGCGGAGAGGCGGAGATTTAGCGATTGGTGGAGCGATTGGCGGAGCGATTGGTGGATTTCGGGGTAGGTGCAATGATGGCAGCTGGAAGCAGGCAGCGCTGCAGCGTCCTCATCTTACCTAAATCAGATCACCATCCAGCACTCCTGACGACATCACCTGGCAGCGCTTTGTCAGGCAAACGGCCCCCAAAATGTCAAAACGCGATAGCGAGCCGGAAAGGTCCCGGCCAAGCTCGGGCCTCAGCAGCCCTATCCACAGGGGCTCCAGCTTCGCGTCGTCCAACGCGGCGCAGACTGGCAGCCCGGGCGGCCAGGCATCGTCTCACTCCCAATTCAATGGTAACGGGTGGACGGGCTCGCGAGGCAAGTTCAACCCGAAATCCCGTTTTAATCCTACCCGCAACTTTGCCACGCCCGCAAACGGCGCAAACGGCGCAAATGGCGGACCGCAGTCCCCGGCACCGCAGGCACCTGCTGCTGCGCCTGAAGGGGCCGCAAATTCGGCCCCAGGCACGCCAGGCCCGCCGTCCAGGGCCGCTCGCGACGCCGAGCCCAAGAAATTCAACCCCAACTCCATGTTCAGCCCGAAACGCGGCAGCCGTCCTGCCACCGCGTCCAGCATCGGCTCCGCATCGTCCACGCCCGGCCCTGTGTCGGCTCCTAGAGGCCCCGCCGGCCTCGGCCTTGGCAACGTGCCGCTCGGCTCGTCGGGCGGGCCCGCAGGCCCTTCAGGACCCACAGGGCCGCTTGGCGGACCGCTTGGACCGCTTGGACCTGCCGGACCGGGCGGGCCAGGCGCGTCGGGGCCGGGCGCAGCGGCTGGAGATGTGGGCGTCTATAGCGACCTGGTCCCCAAATTCACGCCCATGCTGGCCGAGTATTCGCAGATGTACCAGCCGCCTCTCCACCCCCTCAACTACCATCTATACGCGCCGCCTCCGTTCCGCGTGCGGCCTGCTCTCGACTCGCAGCAGCGGCTGGCCGAGGATCTGTTTGTGAGCGCCCACACGCGCGAGGAGCTTCAGACCCGCAACGACGCCACTTTGCAGGTCCTTGCTGCGTCCACGCTGCCTGAATTCGTGCATGTTTACCATTCGCTGGTGCCTCTGGACGCCCATGTCTCGTCCACCGCAACTTTTGGCTACCCGACCTGGCGCTACAAGGCGGTCTCCAACACGGACGGCCGCACCTACTGCTTGTTGCGGTTAGAGGGCTTCCATCTCTCCGGCGAGCAGAGCCTGGCGCCCATCAACAAATGGCGGCGGATCAAGGCTGCTGGCGTTGTTGGGGTGGTGGAGGCCTTCACCACGCTCGCGTTTGGCGACCACTCGCTGGTGATTGTTTACGAGTTCTTCCCGCTGGCGCTGCCGCTCAGTGAGGCCTACAGGGCTCCGTTGCCCGAGGGCTTGCTGTGGGGCCTTGCCGCGCAGCTGGTTTCGGCAGTGCAGCAGATCCACAGGGCGGGGCTGGCGGCGCGGCTGGTGGACGCCGAGCGCATTCTGGTCACGCAAAAGGACCGGCTGCGGCTCGGCTCGTGCGGCGCGCTGGATATTGTTCACAAAGACCGCGATCTTGGCGCGCTGCAGCGCCAGGACTGGCAGGATCTAGGCAAGGTTTTGAAAGGACTTGCTTGCCTGGCTGCCCCCACCGCATCTTCCGACGACGCGGTGCCGGCAAAGTACTCTGCCGATTTTGCCAATCTCGTCAAGATTCTCCTCGATTGCGACGGCGACGCGTTTGCGGCTGCGTCCGCGGCTCTGGCGCCGCATCTGTGGAGAGTTTTGGACGGCGCGCTCTCCCACAATGACAATCTTGAGCGCGAGCTGAGCCTGGAGCTGGAAAACGGCCGGCTCGTGCGGCTGCTTGCTAAAATCAACTTTGTCTTAAACTGGCCCGACCATGCCACCAACCCTCGATATCAACCCACCGGCGACCGCTACCCTCTGGTGCTGTTCCGCGATTATGTTTTCCATCAAAACACCGAGCAGGGCCGGCCGTCGCTTGATCTGGCGCACGCCATCGCGGCGCTCAACAAGCTGGACGCTGGAATCGAAGAGAATGTGTTGCTGGTGTCTCCTAATGAAGAGACGCGGATTATTGTTAGTTACAAGGAGCTGAAGCATGCGTTCGAGCAGGCCTTCCGAGAGCTCCGCGATTAGTCTAAACTAAATGTCCTCTGGACTATCTTACTTTAGCTGGCTACCGGGATCACCCCAGTAGCCTTTGCTGCTAGCCAGCGTCTCTGCAACCTAGACAGCTCTGCAAGCCAGCGTCTGCTGCAACCTAGACAGCTCTGCAACCTAGATGTGCTGTCAGACTACATGCGCCCGACTAGATGCACCAAAGTCACGAGTCTCATAAAGCCTTAATGCTACTATATACATACGAATCCCGCGCCGATACATACGACCGCTGGCCGATACACGACCACTGGCAAACGAAGCCGTCTACAGCTGGGGAGCCAGGTAGTCCATGAACGAGGACTGGATGAAGGCAACGCCGGCAACGAAAAGAGCGGCGTTAACCAGCACGGGCTGGGCAGGGCCGGTGATGATGGCCTTGATGTTGCCAAAGTACGAGTTGCTGGATGGAAGAGCAGTGCCGGCCATTTTTCAAGTTGCTTTGTCACTAGCGGGTTCAGAACCTATATGCTTGGCCCTTTGTAGTCATGGCCTAGTCATAGCATGTAGAATGGGCCTAAAGGTCAGAGCGGTTATGAGCTTGAGGATGCTCCATAGATGAAACTTTAATTTTTCTTGCTTTCTCGTCAATGCCAGAAGTGGGCTCGGACCCCAATCTTTTGTGCTTTGGGGGATCGATCAGACCCTGCACGACTACCAGGGCCTCAAACCCGAACAATATAATCACTGGAGCAAGGCACAGCAACGCCAGAAATACCTGGAAGTTAGTACAATTCAATCGTGGTTTGAACCAATTCCCCTGCAGCCAGAGATATCTTTTCTCCCCACAACATGCGCAGATACCTACAAACACATAACCGATCAGGTTGCTCATGCGAGGATTGCCATAGAACGACAAGCGAGCTGACTACTGGATCGAACCATCCACAGCTATAATGTTTTCCCGATTTCAGAGCATGTTTGGCGGCCGCACCCCGCCAATCCGCAGCCTCGTTGTCCATTTCGATAAAAAGGAATATAAGCTCACCTTCACCTCCGACGACTACGATAGCAGAGGCGATGTGTCGGTGGGTCTTTTGCGCCAACGTTTGGCCGAACTCTTCAAGGTTCCTCTTGCCCAGCTCAGTCTGTATCAAGTTAAGCCTCGCCGTAAGATGTCCAATGATAAGGCCTCATTGACCGATTACTCGCTAACTGACGGGAGCCATGTGCTCGCTGTATATAAGGCGCCTGGAGCTTCTTCCCCGGAACCCTCCACTCCGCAGTCCGGATCCACTCCGTCCGCTACTCCGGCTCCCGCCAAGCCATTGACTCCGCGCGAGAAGGTCGATGCTGCTTTGGGGGCCGTGGAGACCGAGCTTGGGCCCCGCATCAAGGCCTTTTGTGCGTCTCCTCCTCCCGAGGAAAAGTCTCGGGAAAAGGAGTACCGAATTCTTACTGAAATGATTCTTCAGAATATTATCAAGCTGGACAATGTTGAGGTTGAGGGTGATCCCGACCTGCGGGCGGCCCGCAAGAGTGCAATCAATACCATGCACTCGTACCATGCGGAGATCGATAAAGCCAACAAGCTTCCGTTTGGAGAGGCTCCTAATCAGCCGCAGACTCCTCTAACCAGCCAGACCAGCCAGACCAGCCAGACGGGCCAGGGCCAAGCAGGCCAAGGCAAACGCAAGAACAAGCGGAAAAACAAGAAGCGTTGATACGTTGTATAAACATACATAGAGTTGAGTACGAAGATGATAAATACGCGGCGAGTCCAGAGCAGCCTGAACCCGCATCAAGAGTGCTACAAAAGCAACGAAGCAGGCAGCCAAAGACCCGGCAGCCAAAGCCAGTTCTCGGGCCTAAAGCTCCCACGGTGAATACTCGAGTTTGTGAGAATCCAGCCGCTTCTGGGTCCACAAACAAGCTTTAAGAAGATCTTCTAGTTTGGAAGTGCCTGCGCGAGATCGCTTGGCCAGCATCTCTTTATTGATGACCTCTGCGAGCTCCTCCCGTGGCCGAGAGCTCAGCAGTTTCTGGAGATCCTCTGGCAATTGGTCCTTAGGGAAACACAACAATGCCATTGTTCGCTGGAACTCCTTGAGGAACTTGGCCCGTTCGTCTTCGGGCTGTTGCTCAATCAATGGCAACACCCGTTCCTTGGCAAACTCAATGGCGGGAGATACACTCTCGACGTTGACATCAACATCGGCCTTGCAGATCAAATCAAGCAGCTGCATATTGAGCAACCGGAAATGCGTTTCTGGAGAGCTCTCCAAATAGTACACATCCCACTCGTTAATCTCCTCAATGGCTTCCTGAACATTGGCGTCCAAAAGACACTGCCGCACTTTGCGCCTCGTATCTAGGTTCTTGAGGTCCTGAGGCGGCAAGCCTGCCTCGAGAATAAATGCCTCCGCCACGTCTCTTTGTGCATGCACAATCAGATAGTCCAGCACCAGCTGGTTGAGCTTATCGGTGCTAATTTCGCTCATCGTACGTCGGGCCTGACAAACTGCAACCCTAGCATTACCCTGGTCCCCTTTCTCCGGATTGCTCTGCAAAGGGCCACCGGCCCAATTGAGTCAAAAAAGCAGGAGAATTTAAATGAATTATAAACAGAAACTCAAATCGAAATAAAAAAGAATATTTAGCAATCCTCGCAAGCCCCATCTTTGCGGCTACTAACCTGAAAGCGGTCTCATCCGTCGAGGAGACGTACGCCGTTTACTACAGCGCGGAAAATAACCATGCGGCTTGCGCGTAGGATCCTGGGCATCCTGACTGTCTTTCGTTTGGGGAGGATCATCGTTCTCTAACTCTTGCGAGTCTGATTCTTGTCCTGTCGCAGTATCTGGTTGCGAGTTCGAGTCTACCACGGGGCTAGCTTCTCTGCTAGATTCTCTGCTAGATTCTTCAGTCTCGCTAGAACTTTTAGATTCAGAGACACTAGAAGGGCATGTATCCGTGTTAGATTCAGAACCACTAGAAGAGCATGTATCCGTGCTGGATAGAATAGGACTGGCCTGCCTCTTTCTGGCGTACTCTCCATTCATACCAACAGTAGTTACAGGGTAGGAACCTTTAGGGCTTTCTGCGCCTAGGTGTGATCCTATTGTGCAACCATGGAAGTTAAGTTGTTGCACACTGACTCCATGACAAGAGGCAGATCGCTTGCACAAGTCGTGGGAGCTCCCTTCACTACGTCTCTTGAGGCTACCAGAAGCTGTAGAGCGCATTCCACCTCCAGGGCCCTCAGACCCAATTCGGAAAGCTTGGACAATTTGGACAGAAGGCTTCTCATTGGCATCGCCGGGAGAGGTTTTCGTACCAGTTTCAGACATAACTAGACTTTGTGATGGGCCTGGCAGTAGCTCATCATTCTTCAAAGCAAGTGATTTATCCAGAGCGGTCAACTCGTGGAACGCTTGGAAATACTTGTTCATTTCGTAGAGGGCTTCAGGGTTCAGTTTGCGCGGTCCCTCTGGATCTTGCAAATCCTTCTGCCAAACGTACTTGTATACCCGAGCATGCTTCCACTGCTCTGTTCGTTCAGCTGCCGCTCCATCCCATTTCACAGCCACAGCAAAGTTAATGGGTGTGATTCTGTTGGAGGTACTTGGAGATTCGATGGCATGGAAGGTTACGTCTGTTGCATCGCGGCACGTTTTGCCTCGAAGCACCAAAGTGGCATCCTGTTTGGGTGCCTCCAGATCAAGATTGTCCACTCGCAGATAATACTTTTTCCTGTTGGAAAATACCTTGAAATACCGTTCTTGGCCATGCGTACACTCTGATTCGTATTGTACGGCCCAGAAAATAGCAACAGAGTTCCCGTACCCGTCAAAAATATCGCCCAAGTCCTGTTGCCCCATTCGAAATGGAACCATGGGGCCACTGAATTCTTCCCCATCATCGTTCTCAGGGTGAATCTTCAAGATGGGTTCGTATGATTTGCTTTGCGAATTTCTGGGTTCTGGACCATGTAGGTGGTTTGATTCTTCATTCTCCACCTTGACCTGGTGGTTGGTTGCTCCGGTGTCGTTATCGTCTCTAGTCCAGTTCTCTTCCCCATCGCTATCTTGCGTTAGGTCAATAATTTCTTCTTCATGTTTCTTGGCTTTGTAGCGGTTCACAAGCACCTGAAGCATATCCAAGACCATTATATTTGATCAGGCAACTTGGGCGACAGGTTGACAAGAAGCAGGCCAACTCAATTGAAGGAACTGATATATGAAACAGCAACTACTATCTCAATATGTTGGTATTTCACAGTCGCGCCTGCTTATATTTCTTGATGTGGGGTAATCTTAGCTTTTTATTATGCATATGCGTGCATATACTTGCGTCTCAGCGCATTCAACTAATCGGAAATGCAGGCACACATAGCAAGGGCCTGCTAGGGTAGTAGCACGTATACTGGTCGCCTTGATAGTACTATCTGAAGCGCATTGACTTGGTTGTTCAACAAATCGGGGAGCTTGCACCCGAGCAAGCCCCATGCCTCCAATCGCTATTCTTAATGTTGCGCAATTATTTATGTACAGGAGGTTAGTAACTGAGGGATATATTCACATCAACATGTTTAAGCAGATAATCTAAGGATACGATACTAAACGCGGAATCGCGCCTGCAGGAGCGTCTAGAGCCAGGATGTGAGCGATCAAAAGGCAGTAGGATGCAGACTATTCAGATCTAAAACCTTAAATTTCTTTGCTCAGAAAATGGTCCGATGGTTTAGTGGTATAATTCTCGCTTAGGGTGCGAGAGGTCCCGGGTTCAATTCCCGGTTGGACCCTTTTTTGCATATCTCAGAACCCTCATTTACATTGCTTGGGGGTTGCGAGTATATTTTTATGCGGGATGTATAATTTAAAGGATGTACAATATAAAGGTTCTACTTGAACTAGTCTTTAAGCTTTGTGTCGTACGAGCGGCAAAAGACATTGCCGTTGACGTTGGCCTGTTTTCGAGCGTTTGCGTAGCCTTTTTCGGAGCGGTCAAGCATTTTGGCAAAGTCTTCGTCGGAAATATCCACATTATCATCGAAATCGACGTTATGACGTTCGAACTGATGTAGAAGACTCTGTTCTTCTTCCAGGGCCGACTGGCCGATTCCCTTGAACTTGCCATTATCAATAACAGTGCCACTTAGCTCAAGTTTATCGTTGGCTCGCTCCAGCAACGATTGCTCTACCGTGTTACCCGAAACTAGTCGAAAAATCAATACTGGCGACTTTTGCCCAATACGGTGGACCCGGTCCATAGCCTGGAGGTCCTGGTGAGGGTTGCAGTCACTATCAAAGATAACGACCGTATCAGCAGCAATTAAATTAATGCCTTGACCACCTGATCGAGTAGATAAAAGAAACAGATCGACATTTGATTCCTTTGTGAACTGTTCGATCATGACTTTTCGATCCTGTTGGTCGGTTGAGCCGTCAATCCGCAGATAGCTGTAGTCCTTGAGATGCGCCCAGTCTTCGAGCAAGTCCAGCATTTTCGTGAACTGGCTAAAGATCAGAACCTTATGGCCCTGAGGAACCAAGCGCTTTAGGAGCTTGTCCAGCATCAGAAGCTTTCCTGAACTGTTTTCGAGGCGCGAGTCTACTGGCTTGTCAAAGTACGGGTAGTAGAACAAGAACGGAGAGTCGCAGGCAAGTCGCAACTGCATGTATGTATGGCCAAATCGCTTTTCTTGCATTTCAGCCGGCGTCGAATGGAAAAGAACCTGATCGGGCATTTCATCGGCGTCGTCGGCGGTATGGGCCGCTTGGCGGCTATTTGTGCGGCGAGCTTTTCTTGGTTCGCTTTGCGTGCTTTCTTCTTTAACCTTCTCCATGATATATTCACGGGCATCTTTCTTTAGAATATGCGAATAGAGCTCCTTTTGCGGTTCAGTCAGGCCAGTGTAGATCACATACTCGCGTTTTTCGGGCAGGTCCAAGCGCACATCCATCTTCAGTCTTCGAAGAATAAATGGTCTCAAAGTAGAGTGCAGGGCGTTGACCAGCGTGCTTTCGCTATTGGAATCAATGTTGTTCTCTTCCGATTCAAGCCAGCTTTGAAAGATATCAAGATCAGGGAACGCATCTGGCAACAAGAAGTTTAGGAGGGCCCAAAGCTCCGACAGATTATTTTGCAAAGGTGTTCCGGTCAGAAGCATTCGGTTTAATGACCGGTATGATTTTAATACTCGAATCAGCTTGCAATTCATATTCTTCAAGCGGTGGCCCTCATCGACGATGATGTATTGCCAAGTGTACCCCCATAAATGTCCCTTCAAATAGCGGGCATCCATCATTGCGAGCTCATAGCTCGTGATAACCACTGGAGGGACTGCTTCTTTGGAATCCGCCAAGGCTTTCCTCAGATTCGCGCGCTCGTCCTTATTGGCATGGTAGAGACAAGTGTTGATGGACGGAGCAAAGCGGCGGAACTCATTTTGCCAATTGGAGAGAGTGGAAGTCGGGGCCACAATAAGAAAGGGTCCTTTGATGCCTTCCTCGAGCAAATAGGCAATAAATGTGATGACCTGCAATGTTTTTCCCAGGCCCATTTCGTCGGCCAGAATGCCATTGAGCGCATTCTGAAACAGTCCCTTCATCCATTCAACACCAATGATCTGGTGGGGATGCAGATCCATAACAATTGATTTCGGCAGCTTGACGTTCATCTTCTTGCCGCCGAATTCGACTATCGACGACTGCGGTTGGCGCTTTTTGCGGGAGCCTTTGCCTTTGGATTTGCGAGACGCGGCAGGCTCGGCTGATTCTACCAACGTCAGATTCTCCGTGAGGAATTTTGCATAAAGTTGCGATTGATCCACCAGATACTTGATTCGCTGCAATTTTTCAGCACCGGTAAGTTTGGCCAGTTCCTCATTCGGGCTAGAGATTTCTTCCGGCGAGCTCTCCTCTGTATGGGGAGAGTTTTCGGTTACATGCGCGGACTCGGACTCGGACCCAGACTCGGACGGTTCCGAGTCAAGTTTCTCTGCTGGATCCGCAATCTTCTCGTTTGGTGGATCGTCGGCCATAGTTTGCCTCTTTCGCGTACGCGTAAGACTAATCTAATTTACACGCATAGACAACCCTACCCCTACATCTGCGACCTAAGACGGGCCCTGGCTTTGTGGCCCTAAAATCACGAATAAATACGCCGATTTCCGGTGATTCCAACACTCGGGAACACCCCAGCCGGATACAGGAGGTTCTTGCCTGCGGGCTGGGCGGCGGCGAAAACCACGTGACCGTGGCCCAACCAACGCATATACATACTCCCGGTCCCTGCCCGTGAGTCAGCGCGACGACTGACAAATGTCCGAGGACGTGAAGATGGCTGAAGCTGGGGCTGAGACCCCCGTTCTCAAGAGCGAGGACACCACTCCTGCCCCCGGCAACGTGGAAAGCGACTTGCCCACAAACAGCAGCGACCCTGCCGAGGATGCGGCCACGCTGCAGCGCCAGATCGAAGAGAAGTCCAAGGACTACCTTGCTCGCCAGGGTTTCCGGGTGATTGTACCCAGCTTTTCGCGTTGGTTTAACCGCGACGAGGTCCATGACGTTGAAAAGAAAGCCCTGCCTGAGTTTTTTTCCGGCAAGAACCGGACAAAGACTCCCGAGGTCTACACACAGTTCAGGGATTTCATGGTGGATACGTACCGGCTAAACCCCACCGAATACCTGACTGTGACTGCGTGCCGGCGTAACCTGGCCGGCGATGTGGCTGCGATTATGAGAGTGCATCGTTTTTTGGAGCAGTGGGGTCTCATCAATTACCAGGTCGATCCCGAGACGCGGCCGTCCATTGTCGGGCCCCAGTACACGGGCCATTTCTCGGTGCTGCTGGACACACCGCGAGGCTTGGAGCCTGCGTTGCCGCTTGACGGTTCTGCCGAGAGCAAAGACGGCAAGGATCTTCCTGCCACAGACAAGCTGGAGGCGGCCAGCACCAACGAGCTGAACGCGGTGCCCGTGAATCTGGAGCTGCGGCGGTCGGTTTACGACTCTGGAGCCGACGCCATGGCGCTGTTGGATGAGAACCAGCGCAAGTTTGCGTCCATGACGACGCGGCAGTACAACTGCTTCACGTGCGGCGACGACGTGAGCAAGGTGCGGTATCACAACCTGCAGTCCAAGCAGGCGATCTCGTCGCTGGCGTTTTCCAACGGTCTTTTCCCTTCTTCTTACAGCAGCGACGACTATGTCAAGATTTCGCAGCTGCAAAGCGACGCAAAGGCTTGGGCCGACCAGGAACTGCTGCTGCTGCTGGAAGGCATCGAAATGTATGATAATGACTGGGACGCGATTGCGTACCATGTGGGCACGCGTTCGCGTGCTGCTTGCGTGACCAAATTCCTGCAGCTGCCGGTCGAGGACCCCTACCTTGTGAAAAACGCCAGTGCGCGCGTGCGGGCTCGGATTGCTGGCGACGATAGCACTGATGTTGTCAAGAGCGAGCAGCCCAACGGCCAGGCCAACGGAGCCTCGAACGGCTCGGTGGAGCTGGTTCATGCCGAGGGCAGTGCCAGTGGAGCCGAGGCTAAGCTTGCGGCTCTTTTAGGACAGATCAAGGATCTTCTACAGAGCCCCGAGGGCGCCAATCTGTCGGCACGAGCGCAGACGGCTGCCGCCGAGGTCAAGGATGCCGAGTACGGGTTGCTGAAAAAGGTGGTCGACACACAGCTTGCCAAGGTGGAGGTCAAGCTTGACCGCTTCAACAAGCTCGAGGAGGTCCTCAAGGCCCAGAAGCGCGAGCTCGATAACGGCCGTCTGGAGCTGTATCTGGACCGCCTCTCGCTCAACAAGCAGGCCGACCAGGTGCTGTCGACGCTTCGTGACGCCGCCGCTGCTCCGCCTGCCCAAGCAGCAGAGCTGGCCGCCCAGGCGGTTGCGCTCGCCAAGCAGAGCCCCAAGCTCACGATTCTGGACGACGACTCGGAGCAGGCCAAGGCCGCCAAGGTCCCGAACCCGTCGCTGCGGCCCATCTCTGTGGACACTCCCCAGCAGTACAAGTTCTGGTCTGCATAGGTTCGAGGCAGGTATCAGCGCAGGTATCAAGGCAGGTATCAAGGCAGGTAGATAGTGATAGAGATTAATGTATTGTCTTGTTTGGTTTTGGTTTTGGTTTGGCTTTGAGATCTACTTGTGGCTTGTGCTTGATTTAGACGGCTGATTTAGTCGGATTCGGCCTACTTGGGAAAGTACACCGGCGCGTCGTTTTCAGCTCGCAGGCTCATGCAGGCCGGCTTTATATAAACCTGGGGAGAGGGAGCGTTGTTTGTAATGGCTGGCTTTTGGTGGTCGCTTTGTTTGGCTGCCCTAGCAGAGGCCCATGGAAGCCATGGCCATGGCCATAGCCACGACAATCACTTATCCGAGCGACTACAGCATGCTTTGGAGCTGATTCCGGAAGAGTACAAGTCTCTTATTTCCAAGGCTCTGGGTCCGGCAGAACCTGTGTTCCAAGACTCTCCGTCGGTGCCGTTGAGTGCCGATACCTTATTTGTCTCGTCGCCGTTGGTTAACTCGCTGTTTGCGGTATCTATTATGACGCTTGCTACATCTACGATTCTGGGATTGCTGCCTCCATTGTCGGGATTGGGCCTTCAATTTCTAGTTGCATTTGCGGAAGGAGGTCTTCTTGGCAATGTATTTCTGCATCTGCTGCCGGAGGTCAAGGGCCAATCTTCGGGTCTAATTGTGATTGCTGCCTTTCTTTTATTTGTGGCTATTGGACAGCTTCTCGGAGGCCATGACCATTCTCATGGCTCTGATGGCTCTCATGGGTCTTCTGAGGGACACGGGCACAGCCATTCCCACAGCCATGGTGCTTCTGAGGTGCCCAGTGGAAAAACAAGTGGATCTTCTAGTGGAGGTGAGCTTCGGAAACGAACAAAGAGCGAGAAACAGGCTGTTGTGGAGAACCCCAAACCAGTCAAAGCAGACTCTGGCATGTCGCTGGCCATTATCAATGTGGCTGCGGACATTTTGCATAACATCGCCGACGGCGTGGCGCTAGGAATGGCCTTCAAAAGGGGCCCCGAGCATGGTGCGTTTTCGTTTGTGCTCATGTGCTGCCACGAAATCCCCCATCAGGTAGGCGACTTTGCGGTTATTATCCAGAATGGACTGTCTCGTAAAGTGGGCATGCTGGCCCAACTTATCACTTCTATGGGCACCGTTGTTGGCTGCGTGCTCGGCACTTCTATCAGTGAAGAGTCGTGGCTGTTTGAGGATGCCGGCGTTGTTTCTGCGTTTGCAGCCGGCGTGTTTTTATACCTGGCCACCGTCGGGGTTCTTCCTGAACTAACTGAGGCTCTTGATGAAGCCACGGGCCCTCAACGCAAGCTGCTAACTGCTGTGGTTCAGGTGGCCGGAATTGCGGCCGGAGTGACTCTCATGGCAACCATTAGGTGAACTAAAAATAAATCTAAATACCTCAATAATGTGGGGCGGACGATAAGTTGATTTTCCGTAGTATTCTTATGCTGTTTACTCTGGTTTGTTTTGATTTCACCCAACTCGATGAAACATAAGACTTTCCCGGGGGCCCTTATTATCCGCGTGTAGCAGGCTTGGCTTGCATGCAGCTAGAGAACAGATATGTAAAAGGAATATGCAGGGGAGGGGAGGGCCCGAATAGCCGAAATCGCAGGGGGGTGAGCTGATAGAACGGCGCAAGAACAGGCCAAATAACTAAAATAATTAGTAGATACTGGTAGAGCATACCCAAATGTACTATCTCCGGGTGCTCGATCGCGAAAATTTTTCGTGGTTGGTTTTTCCCCCAACGCGCGAAAGCTTTCTCTGGCATGCAGCGTGTCGGGGCAACAGCCCGCAGGTAAGGGTAATTGCCTTTTTAGGCGATGAATCGGTGTTCATGTGGTGGAACCAAGAGCTGAGGTAGGGGCTGGCATGCATAAACCCACTGCCCTTTAGTTGCTGGGCAGCTTACCAAAAGATCCACTATTGTTAGTGTTTGGCGGCGAAAAAACGCGGTTCGTGGGGAGGTTCTTTTTGTTACCTGTTTGCGTTTCAGAAGCCCCGTGTACAGCCATTCCCTGTGATATTTATTTTTGTTGAAAGCGGATATGCTTCGTCCAACAGGCATGATACCAGCATTCTTATGGCTCGCGACATGCCTGAGCCTCGCCAATGCTCAATCCAACCCCTTGAGTTTATGCTCCAGCGATAATACCGGAGCAAACGGCCAGGTGTTTTTCAGTTCCTATAACTCTTATGGATACTGCACCGGCCAGTGTAGCGGCTATGCCTTTGCTATCATGCAGGGCCAAAACTGTTGGTGCTCGAATGTGGCCCCGGGTGATACCGCCAGCGTTTCCGATTGCTCTCAAAATTGCCCGGGTTATCCCAGCGACAAGTGCGGAGGCGACGGGCTGTTTGGATACGCCCAGATTGGGCAGGCTTCCAGCACCGCCGGCGGCTCCAGCTCCAGCACGTCTTCAAGCAGCACCCACACGTCGTCGAGCACCACGTCCAGCTCCAGCAGAACCTCCAGCTCGAGCCGGACGTCGAGCACGCAAACCTCCAGCTCCGAGACCACCAGTTCGTCGACTTCTTCCAGCTCATCTTCCAGTGCGTCTCCCTCTTCCAGTGCGTCTCCCTCTTCCAGCGCGTCTCCCTCCACTTCCAGCGCGGCTCCCTCCACTTCCAGCTCCAGCTCAAGCTCCAGCTCAAGCAGCCCTTCTAGCAGCAGCAGCAGCAGTAGCAGCAGCAGCAGCAGCTCGACCTCGTCGAGCCCGATACGGACGACATCCTCTCCCTCGGCGACTATCTCAATTGTGACCATCACGGGCGGAGTGGCCACCATCACGGTGGGTCCTTCCAGTTCGAGCACGGCTACGGCCAGTGCGCAGCCCAACAACAGTGCAGAGCACAAGGGATTCTGGCAACGGAAAGGCGCGGTGGCCGGCACGTTTGTGGCCGTGGGCATTGTTGTGGTTGCGCTGCTGGCGGCGCTGCTGTTCTTTTTGTGTCGGCGGAAACGCAAGCAAAAGGAACATGCCTTGGCCGGGTTCGCCAAGCAGCAGGACTCGCCGCTTTATCACACCCCCGAGGGCTCGCCGCAAGGCGGAGCCGGGGCGGCCTACGGCCACCGTCGCGACCAGAGCAGCGCTATGGACGATGACGCCAAACTCGTGCCGATCTTTGATCAACGCATGGAGCCCACCCAGATGTACATGCGGTGGGATCAAAACGCATCGCAGCAGAGCCTGCAAGACAATGAGGACTATTCGCGTCGGGTGCTACGGGTCGCCAACCCCGACGATCAATAATTGCAACCTTGCAACCACCGCCTTTTCATCATCCTGATATAATACCCCCTTTTCTCCCTCTGTCTTGCACACACCTTCTACTACTCTACTATTTATGTACTGTATCTCGCATGAATATATACTGTCTGAAAGACACTGTATCTAGTTAACGCTTTAAGCGGTCCCTTAAGCACCGGCACTCGCAAACCTCGTGTAAATTATAATGCTTTGACGGTCATGGCTCGACGGTGGCATACTGACCAGCAGCAACCTTGTCGCGGAACTTTTGTTCAACATGGTCACACAGATCCACCAGATCCCGCAGCCCCTTGCGAAGGGCCTCAATGGCAGTGGTCTCGCCGTAGGTCTGGATGCGCACGTGCATGCGGGCCTCGCTAGGATGTGGGATGGAGTAGCCGCAGAACTCGACGTCCGGGTTTTTCATGATCATGTATCGTAACGAGTTTCCCAGCGTGTGATCCTCGTGCTTGATTTCAAAGGACGCGGCAGTGCCGTCTGCGCTTGCGCCAGGCAGAATTGAGATTTTATCCGAGAACTTGGGCTCGGGCTCGGGCGAAGTGACTTCCGTGACTTCGACCATATTTTTTTGTGGAAAAATAAGTCAGCTAGTCAGCTCAGCTCAGCTCACTTGCAAGTTTCAGATTACACTTGGTCCCAAGCCCGGCAGCACCCTTTACAGCTTAGCCAGCTCCCTCCAGCTCCCTACACGAGATTGTAAGCCAAGTATGGACTTTGTGACGAAAACATTGGGCAGCTTCAGCCTGAGTTCGTCGCCGTTCTCGCAGGGTGAGCCCATCGAAACGCACTCGCGGGACAGTATTTGGAAACTATATGAAGGTACGGTGCGTAAAGACGGCGCAAAGTGCACTTTGTTTGTGTTTGACGCGAGTATCCCTGGCAGCGAGGGCCGCCGGCCGTTGGCGGAAAACATGGCCCGCATGCTTCGCAAACTCAGACTGCCCGGTCTCTTGAAAATTATCGACTCCGCTCCCGTCGGCCAGACGTTTGTGGTGGCTACTGAGCCCGTTGTTCCCGTGTCGCAGAACCTCGACGGCTACAGCGTGTCGGCCAAGATTTGGGGCCTGCAGACGGTCCTCAGGGCGGTCGGCGACCTGCACGAGCACACGCAGTGCGCACATTGCAACATCCAGCTCGAGTCTGTGTTTGAAACCGCCCAAGGCGAGTGGGTTCTGGGTGGCTTTGAGCTCGCAGGTTTCACCTCCGACTTGGAGGTGCCCTGGCGATACGGCGCCATGCTGCCCGGAGCCGAGAACGCGGCGCCGCCGGAAATCAAAAGAGAGGGCTGGGGCTCTATCCGAAAGCCCGAGGCCGTGGATTCTTACCAGTTTGGTGTGCTGATTCGTAGCTTGTTGGGCTCTGCCGTGCCGCCCGCGATCTCCAAGGTCGCGCAACGTCTGACTATCGCCAGCCCTTCTGGCCGTGCATCTTTAAAGCAGGTCACCAGCAGCGACATGGCCGCTTTCAACACTCCGCTCGCCAAGATATCGGAATGGGCCGCCCATCCCTTTGCCATTAACGACCTTGATTTCGCGCAGCTGCTGGTGGTCATTGACAAGGTCAGCGGCGATATCCCGCCTGCGTTTGCCGGAGCCCGCGTGCTTCCCCAGCTGGTCAAGGCGTCGGACGCAGGCAAAGGAGGCATCGATGCCATTCGAACCATCCTCAAAATCAGTGCGCTGGCCTCGCCAGCAAACTTTGAAGCATACGCATTCCCCTTCATTGCCAAGCTCTACGGCCTCTTGGACCGCGCCGTGCGTCTCGAGCTGCTTCAGGCCATGCCTACGTATCTAGATAAAATCCCCGACCGCCAGGTCCAGCTCAAGATCCTGCCGGCCATGGCTACTGGCTTCGCCGACACAGAGGTTTTGATCCGCAAAGAGAGTTTGGGGGTGATCCCGCTGCTGGCGAAGAAGCTGTCGTCGCGCCAGCTGAACGGCGACTTGCTGCGCATGCTGGCTAAAACCAACAGCGATCCTGATCCGGAACTGAGAGCGCAGACTGTCGCGCTTTTGGCGGACCTGTCGGAGCTCCTGGACAAGGGAACCCGCTCGTCGGTAGTGGTCACGGCTATGGCCCGTGCGCTCAAGGACAGCTCGCCCTTGGTTCGACGCGCGGCTTTACAGGGCCTGCAGTCCACGTCAAAGTACTTTTCGGCCAAGGAGTGTGCAGAGAAGCTGGTCGGACCTGCTGCAGCCGCATTGCTGGATAATGACCCCGACACGCGCCAGAGCGCGCAGCAAGTGCTGTCGCAGCTGCTTTCCACCATCCAGACCGCTGCAGAAGCGCTCGACGATGGAGTGCCGCGCAGCAACACGGCATCTGTAGTTTCTGAAGCCGAGGGGCCGTCGGCCTCCACAGCGTCTCTCACGTCCCTGTTTGGTCGCTGGAAAACTGACGCCCAGCCTCCTCTTCCTGCTCTTGGACCCACAAGCAGTGGACCTGCAAGCAGCGGACCTGCAAGTGCATCCACGAACCCCTACCGGTCCACGCCTGCAGCGGCTCCTACATCGGCTCCTACATCTAGTTTGGCTAGCAAACCGGTCACGGCCTCTATGGTTGTAGAGGAAGCTGGCTTCAATAGCGGCTGGGACGACTGGAACGAGGAGCCTGAAGACGCTTGGGCAGAGCCTGTCAAGCCGGCCGCCAAGACCACCAAACCGGTAGTTAAATCGGCAGCGGCCAAGCCAGCGGCCAAGCCCGTGCGCAAGACGATTGTGCGGCCCAAAAAGGCGCCTGAACCAACCGTCAATCTCGAGCCCGAGGAGGACGAGAACGATGGCTGGGACTGGTAGCTCGAACGGCAAAAGGATTAAGGAGGAGACTTAATTTAGAATGAGTTAAAAACATTTATTTATTATTAAAAACGGGGGTTGGCAATAGGCGCAGTGTTGGAACCAGACTGCTGGTTGGGGCGTCTGTAGTTGCCGTATCCGCCGCGGAAACCACCACGGCCGCCACGGCCACCGCCACGGCCACCAAAGCGAGAGCCGCCACGGCCACCGCCAAAGCCGCGAGGACGGCCCATCTCGGCGAGCTTGGGGTCAATGTCCTGCTTGGCCTCGGTCAGCACCGTCAACAGATCGCGGGCCTGCTTGGAGTTGTCGCGGGTAAACAGAGTGTAGGCAGTACCCTTGGTGCCAGCACGGCCGGTACGGCCGATACGGTGGACGTAGTCCTCCGAGTTCGAGGGGTAGTCAAAGTTAATCACATAGTTGATGCCCTTGACATCGATACCACGCGACGCAACGTCCGTAGCAACCATGATGGGCGACTTGCCGCTCTTGAACTCACGCAACACCCAGTCGCGTTCTTGCTGGGTCTTGTCGCCGTGAATAGCCAGAGCGGGCCAGCCATCCTGGCGCAGGAACTTGGTGACGTCGTCGGCAACGCGCTTGGTGCCGGTGAACACAAGAACCTTGGACTCCTTGTCCTGCATGACCTCCTCGATTCTCTTGATGGTCTTGTCCTTCTTCTCCCACTCGTCAACAACCTCGACGATCTGCTTGATGTTGTGCGAGGCAGAAAGCTCGAGCGAACCCACGCGGACCTGGATCTCGTCCTTGAGGTAGTCGCGGGTCAGCTGCTGCACCTCCTTGGGCCAGGTAGCCGACCACATCAGCGTCTGACGGTCGGGGCGAATCTGGTCGACGATCTTGCGAATTTGGGGCTCGAAACCCATATCAAGCATACGATCGGCCTCGTCCAGAACAAGGTAAGTGACACGGCGCAGGTTGGTCTTGCCAGCCTCCAGCATATCAATCAAACGGCCGGGAGTAGCAATGACAATCTCGGCACCGCGCGACAGATCACGGATCTGCTGGCCACGGGGCACACCGCCGTACACGCAAGTGTTGCGGATACGCGAGCTCTTGCCGAACTTGGAGCACTCCTGCTGGATCTGGACCGCCAACTCACGGGTAGGGGCCAGAACAAGCACAATAGGACCGTCGCCATAGGCCAAAGGAGGCTGGGCGTTGATGTGCAGAATGGCAGGCAAGCAGTAGGACAGAGTCTTACCCGAGCCAGTGGACGCAATACCAATCATATCGCGACCGGTCAATGCCATGGGCCAGCCTTGGCACTGAATGGCGGTGGGCTTCTCAAAGCCCTGTGCCTTGACCTCCTTGAGCACATAGTCAGGGAATCCAACCTCGTCAAACGACTCAATTGGCTTAGGAATATCGCTTCCCTGGACGGTCATATCATGATCCTTACGGAACTTCTCGACCTCCTCAGGGGTGCGTTCTTTAACTGCTTCACTTTCGTGATAGAAATTCTTTTCAAATTTAGGCAACTTGGCTAGATCCCAATCGGGTTTCGTCAGTTCAATGGGCTCTGATTGCTGGTAACCGCCACGACCGCCGCCGTAGCCGCCGCCGTAGCCTCCACGACCGCCGCCGGAGCCGCGATCGCGGTTGTACCCGCTACCGTAAGAACCACCATTAGAACTGCCACGAAATCCGCCGCGGCTGCCGCCATAGGGACTTTTATATCCACCATAGCCGTCGCGCGAATTCGTGTAGCCATTACTACCACTGTCTTCGCTACGGCTATTATATCCTTCAGTTGTCATGTTGAATGTAGAAACTTTCGAGGCATCAACCACTTGTTATATAATTATTTTTTTTCACATGACTAACCCTGTGCAGGATTTTTCCTTCAACGTGCATAAGCCACATAACGATCACTGGTCCGCAGCTGTTGGCGGATCTGCGGAAAAAAATGCCGAATTTCCTGGATCCGGCGTTGCACGCTTGTTCTAGAATATCTCAGATTTACTAGCAGGCCATCAATTTCAGCGTTGCTCATGTTCTTCTAGTTTCAATACTGGCAGTAGAATCTACGGGAATAAATAAGGGTCTGGGTATGTGTCCACGATCATGCATACAGTCGGAGCGAGTGAAAAACGGTGGAAATGTCAGTGAAAAAACCAAAAAATAAAACAATCAAAAAATAGAAAAAACCTCCAATAAAGGAGATCAAACTAATCCAAAACACGGGGTGCACGGGAATCACCCCGAACGCCTTCCTTTTTTTTTTATAACTCTCCGAGCTAAAGTTCGTCGGTTTTCCGCCTTACGGCGGTAGTCTCGAGACAGTCGTTAAACCTCCGCCGTAAGGCGGCCCAGGGGTGCGGGGGAATCCCCCGCAAGCACCCGGCTATGTAGCTTTCTTCTTTTAACCCACCGAGCTTGAGCTCACCGGTCTTGAGCTCATAGGCCCCAAGGCGGAGTGCGAGCCACTGAAACGTAGAAAAGGAGTGATAAAACATGGCAAGATATTGGAATTAGAATTAATATAGTACACGCTAGTCTTGGATGTCAAAGACCGTATCATCGTCGGTATGCAAGCTCTTGTTTTCCCGAGCCCGGCGGTAGGACGAGTTTGGCGAGACGGTTTCCTCAAACAAATCATCATCAGTATCGTCGAGATTATCGTTGTCGTCGTCGTCATCATACTCTTCCTCGGACGCATCTGGAGAGTCATATTTCGAGAATCCACATACGTTTGGAGGAGGAGTGCCGATCATGCGCTTCTTGCGCACAGGCGTGCCACAGGCCGGCCGCGAGAATTTGGATTCTCCGCTGCGGTCCGGTTTGGGGCACAAGAACTGCAGTTTGCAAGCCGCCATGGCAATAAAGCAGCTGGGTTCAGACCGCTTCTGCGACAATTGCTGCAAACACAGCTCGGGAGGAGTATCGGGCTTTCCTTGTCTTTCCAGCGAAAACAACGAGTCGCCGGTAGGAGGAGATTGGCCCAACGAGTAGACTGGCGACAGCAATCCGGTTGTTACGCCAGCCGCTCCCAGAGTGGCCACTGCGGGCGCGGCGCGGCACGCAGTGAAGGGGTGGCATCCGCGGTCCGAGACCAGCGAATGGATGGATGCACTATCCGAAGCCTCGGCCTGCGAGGATCTGGATTCACGGAAAGCAGTAGTTTGAATCATTTGTTGGTTGAATGGAGGACAATTAAACAGATTTTCAGCTTGGAGATATTGCGGGGTTCCGAGCTCTAAAGCTTTCTTAAAGAAAAGATCTTTGGGGGATGGTGGGTGAAATAGGACACACAAATAAAAAAAAAGAATAACTCACACAGTTAAAAAACACACAACAATCACTTTCAAGGTCAGTAAGACATGTTCGTCAGACAATCTTTGGTGTTTAGATGGGGGGAAAATGCACAGCTGGGGGGTGAAAAAACACGCGGGGTTTGGGGAATAAAGGTGAACTTGAAATTCAGACTTCACTCGATAAATTAACGATTTGGACCGCGTTGGGTGCTAACGCACAAACACTGACTGGGAAAACGGGGTGAAAGGCGCGGGGGAGCAAGAAAAGGGTGATGATTTTTTCTGGGGGGTGGGAGAGTCATGGCACTTATAACCCTCAGTCACGTGTTGGGGCTTCTGGGTTTGTTCCCTACCCCCCGCCCATGGTCTATTTTTTTTTGCTGCCTGACCTCCCAAAATTAGGGTTTCCAACCAAATCCAACATCCCATGCCGGCCAGCGCAGCCCTGACCCTTGCTAATTGCTGCCTCTGATTGGCAGGTGCTGGCGGGTAAGGGCGAGATTGAGACCCGACCGTGCTCGATCGCCCAGGGTCTCTATTTTTCAACCGCCGCGGTGGGGTGCTCTCTACAAGGGCGGTGGATTCATGCAGTCTAAATTTGGCAACAAAAACTATGCCGATTCCTTTATTATGGTTTCTTTACACACAAACTACTGATCTTGCTATATTTTCTTGTTTATTATTGTTTCACACGCACGCTCATAATACATTTAAACCCGCTTGCTACTTTTCCCTTTTACCCTCCTCCACGAGCCCACCCTTACATCATAATAGCTGGGGGTGCATACACAACCTCATGACCAGCATGCAGTGTGCATGGGTGCGGTGGTGACATCGGAGCTCATTATGGTTTTGCCGTAGATAAAAATACAATATTAGAGCCCACGAGGCGCAGCGGGGAAATCGGCGCCAAAATTAACTTGGTGCATTATTATCTACCACAGTGTGGGGTAGCTGCATGAAATCTCAAGAAATTCAGTCTTGCCAGCGAAAAGCCGCAGATCGGGTGCCCAGCGCTCCAAAATTTCTAAAAAAAGATACAGTCCTAGGCAATACAAAATAAGTTATTTTAACAGTGCTCCGCGGTGCTTTTCCTCCGCTTGGCAGACCGCGCAACCGGACTGCTTTGCAACGCAGAGCTGGCCCGTTTCAGCGGCTGCACCGAGCCCCGGCTTGGTCCGGGACTCGGCATGCCATGCGCAAACTCCAATCCTATCGGCGGAGTGTAAAATGGATTGGTGGCCACTGCATTCATGTAAGGCGGCAGCTGCATGGGCGGCAGGGTTGGCAACCCCAGATGCGGCAGCTGGAGGCCATTCGACCACCTCGGACTATTCCAGTTGGGGAGGGGCGTAGCAAGGTTGTAGTTCATAGACGGGTTTAGAAAGAACGCCATGGGATGCGCAAACGCTGGTTGCAGACCCGGCGGGGGACCGTACCCGCGGGCTAGCACTGGCCGTCTCTGCTCATACGGCGCATACCCATTGCAGTGATACATCTCGCTGTACTCGCCAAGGGGCTCCTGCAACACGTCTCGGAACATGGTGCTGGGTCGTTCATTGTAACCGGGCTTGTATGGCCAGGGATCCTTAAGACCAGTAAAGGCTGGTGTATGAGAGGTGTAGCTGGAGCGGGAACTAAACTCGTCATAAAATAGATCCGGATCCACCGGTGTAGGAGGCGACATAATTGTACCTCCGGTCGATGTGGGCTGTTCCAGCTCCTCGTTCAGCTCCTGGTCCAGCTCCTCGTCCTGCTCCTCGTCCTGCTTCTCTTGCAGCTCCTCTTCCAGTGGTGTATACACCTTTTCGTTTTCTTCTTCAGCCTGATTCTCAGCCGTTGAAGTTATCAGATCTGCTGCCCACGATACCTCCTCGGTGCTCTCAATGTACAAGCTCCCACACACTGTGAAAAGTCGACTGTAAAGGTGCGCGTTGTCAGGGTCATGGGCGCGCGCAGTGGCGAGGAAGTTGGAGTGCAGGTGGGGGAACTTGAAAATCAGCCAAGTGAGAAGATCGATCCGCTCTTTTTTCAGCAGGTGGTCGGGCTCCTTGTGTCTGACTTTGGCGGGCCACCAGCTTGGAATGCGGTCTTTGGCGTAGGGGAAGTTGGCTTGTTTTTTGGGCTCAATGATCTTGATCCATATCTTGGCCAGCGCCCGGCAGCGCAGCTGCTTCAGTGAGTCCAGAATCATATGAATCCCTTTCTCCCGAATCGTGCTGAACTCAATCTCCTCCGCCTTGACCGCAGGCTGCATGCTTGACTTGTACACGCTCATGACCCCGACGGGGCGAGAGCTAGCGTCGCCGGTAAAGGCATCGTGTTCCAGAGAATGAAGGAGTGCCGGATCGACTGTGCCAGCCGGGCTATCAGCAAAATGAGTGCCGTCCCCAAGCGAGGCGATGTCGCTTGGACACTTTTCGTCCGCTGCAGTCCGCACGTCGACGAGATCATTTTCAATCTGGCCTTCATCCTCTGCAAGTTGAGACACTGCCATCTCAACAGTCTCACACGTTTTGTATTCCTGGACCGGGGGAGAGACCGGCTCATGCTTAACTGTAGTGTCAAGCTGAAAAGCCAGCGTCTCGGTTGCAGCATCGTGCATGCTGTTGTCCACAGCGAGCCGAGAGGAGAGCCGCCAAGAGGAGAGCCGCATAGAGGAGAGTCCAATAGTTGTGTCTGCGACTGTGTTGTCCAAAGTTTGAGATGCTGAAATTGGTACTCTACCGCTCTTATACTCAGCAGGTGGATCTGTTGCAGGTTCAGTTCCGTTAGCAGACAGAGGAATAGAGATAGACGTTGAACAGAGTGCTTTGTCTCTTCCGTCGTCGCCTTGAGAACAGGGCAGTGAAACTGGAGACGCGATCGACACCGATCTCGAGACCGCAGTGTTTTCACTTTCAGAGGCCATGGGCTCAGTCTTCAGATCTGGCTCGGCATGAGACTCGACATGGGCCTTGATGGACCGGGCCAAAGCTTCCATGGATCTACTGTATCGAATCAAAAGGGGTCCACCCTCAGACTCTCGGGTCGACAAGCAAAAGTGCTTGCCATTGTCCGCCAACTCTAGGATGGATTGTTCCTGTAGCTTGACTTCGATCATGAGCCACAACAGAGCGGGGGTACCCGCGTGCCTTTTATAAAATCTAGTGCATATGCGTGTTGAGGGGTGGGGCTTTGCTCGGCTCGTCGTCTGGATGGTGATTGAGCGTGCCGCGGCCGCCCCGCAAGTCGCACCAAGGCTACATTGAGCAAATATACCATATGAAACCTCTCCGCAGGCGAAAGTCGGTTAGCTATAGCTATAAGCTTAATTTTCATAAAATTATTGTGGCGACTCGCCGAGAATCGTGCATGGCCTTACAAAAGATCACTTTAGCCTAGGGTTTCAAAATTACCCAAAAGGGTTATCTATGCCCGTTGTGCAACCCCAAATAGGAAATTTTGCCGTACTCCCGGATTCGGACATTTCCTGCAGGTCTTGGACGTGTCACTTCAACAAGGGTAATCCAGTCAAAAGTGGGAATAAACCACCTTTAAACTACGGTTTAGAATATTGTTCGTTTATTTTTATAATCTAGGAGTCTTGAGTCGCGTTCTGGACCCTCCCTAGGCACTCTTTTGGCTCGTGGGGGCGTGTCTTATGCAATGGGACCGTATTTTTGTTTCAATGCCAGACCGGCTGTTACATGTGAGCTGCATATTTAGTCGACTCTATCATTTAGTCGATTTCTGTCATATTTAGCCTGTATAGCATCTAGATGTCGATTCAGATCAGTGGGTCCATAACATGTCGTTTCAACATTCGTAAACTGAAGCGCATGACCAAGATATATACCCTTTGAGAAATACATTAACAATTGTATAAAGATATGCCAATACCGAGCAAAAAACGTTCAAGGAAAGATAATCAAGCCGGTGCCTGATCATGTGCACAGAGTCAATGCGCGACGTGCCCTCGCCCTGGTCAGCGTTATGACTTCGAAGCGACCTCTGAAGGAGTTGCTCGCCATGAAAGAAGACAATATAATGGACGAGGATTCACCCTCGAAACCAGACCAGGAAATGGAGACTGATGAGCCGGAAGCCGTTGATCCGTCGCTCTGCGTGGAATGCGGAGACCAGCCGCGCGAAGTGGATTGCCTGCAGTGCGATGAAGGCTTTTGCGGCGTGTGCTTTGGATATCTACACCGGACTGGAAAAAGAAAGACCCATGAAACCAAGATTCTGAATGGTGCCGTGCCGTCTCTTGATAGCGACAAGGCGATTTCTGAGCCCCGACTAAAAAAGAACTTGGTGGATGAGGATGGTGCCAGTGATGGAGATGATCAAGACGAAGCCGAGACCGTAAAGGAGCAGCAGGAAACCCAAGTCCGCGAAGGAGCCATAGCTCGCTTCAAAGAGAATACGCTGTATATTCCTATGCGTCTGACTGGTGAGGAAAGAAAACTGTTCCGACTGCTGGAGGCCGCCCTTAATGTCAGTGAATATACAGACAAGGTGGACGTGTACATGTACTCGTCCAAGGTCAAGCGGATTGTTGCACAGCTCAAAGAGATGTGTACGGTTCTAACTGGGCTTGTTGTTGCGAATGGAATGGAAGAGGGCCAGCAGCTGGTGGACGATAAGGAGTTCATTAGCCATGCCGAATGGTACCAAACGATTTTCGAGATCGGCCGCCGCTACAAGATCATGAACCCGGAGCGCATGCGGGCTACGTTTGGCAAGCTCATGTACATGATCATGGACTCGCGGCTGCCTGAAGTCAAGGAAGCGCTTGAATTTGATCTCTATAAACCTATTCTGACCGTTCACTCGTTCCTGGAGGCCCGGGGAGGCCTAGATCTGCTCAGCAGCGAGCTTGTTTTCCTAGCCACCAGGGAAATCAAGTCCGAGGGGCGCGATAGACGCACCATTCAGAAAGATATTCGCATGAAGGAGCAGGCCATTGAGCGGCTGGCTCGCACTATGCAAACTCCAAAACTTTCTGCCGAGGATATCCGCCAGGTGCTCTACTCGATTGGTGATTATCACGCCTATCTTGGATCAAACCGCACGCCTGTGCGTGAGATGATTGATCGCCTGCAAAGCATCTTTACAAAGGACAGTCACCAAGAGGGCTTTAGCCTGGCAATCGCCTATGGCTCTGGCGGCGCCCGGCTTTCCCACAACCACACCAAGCAGTTCCAGTATGTCTTGCAATCATTGACACTATGGAGCGAGATCATGCGGGATATGTACCGGCTCTGGAAACTAGCCGATGACGACATGACTGACGACAAGTTGAAGTATCGCTTGGTAGACACCGGCCAGGGCTTGAACCGCGTCAAGGCGAGCCCCAGCGTCGGCCGCGCAATGCACAACATCATTGCCCGGGCGCAGCGGGAGACCGGCTCGTGGATCGGCTCATCGGTAGTTCATCTTGGTGACCGTGCCGTGCCCAATGCCTTGTTCTTCCTCGACAAGTATCTGCAAGTTCCGCGGGTCCTGAACCCCGTCAACACGGTGATCCGCCTGCTGCCGGCGGTGCTGAACGACAAATACAGCGACGCATGGACCAAGTCGCAGTTTGGCAGTGTGGAAGAGCTTCAAAAGATCATCTTGACCGACTTTTTCCGCCACGCCTTTGATGGCTCGGGCGCAGACAACTTTTACGATGCAGGCTCGTGCATTGACGGCCGGCTCACGTCCACATGGAACTGGGCAAACACCATTGGGCAGAAGCCCTACTACAAGCACTTTCTTATTACCGGTTTTACCGGATTCGACGGCAGCGATGGCTTCTAAACTCCAAAAACATGCATTTAAAATCTATCTTAATTACTAGAGAAAAGACCACGATAAAGTGAAGGGGATAGAGGATAACGTAGCCCATACGAAGGGGATAGAGGATGAAGGGCATAGAGGAGAGCGATGGCTTCTAAACTCCATAAAAACAGCGAAGGCTTCCAGCTCCATTTAAAACATGCATTTAAAATCTATCTTAATTAATTATTAGAAAAAAAGACTACACTGAAGTAGTCCATATGAAGGGCATAGAGGAGAGCCTATATTTAATCCTGGGCGCCAGTGAGGCTTTGTAGACGCTTGACTTCACGCTCCAATTGCTCGTTGCGGTCCATAAGCTCCTTCACGCGCTCCTCGAGCTGGCCCATGCGCTCCAGCTTGCGTGCCCGCGACCGCCGAGCAGCCTCGGTGTTGCGCGCCCGCTTAGAGGCGGCGCAATCCCCAGTCTCGGGGATCTCAACGGGACGAAGCGGCTGGCTACGGGGCTTGCGCGAGTAGACGGTGATGCCCATGTCGTCGACACGGTTGCCGTTGGGGCCGCGACGGCCCCTCTTGCCAACACTGCCGACGCTCGACGCGGGCGACGAGGCCTTGGACGAAGCGGGCGACGAGACGGGCGAGGCCGCAGACTCGAGCGAGTTCAACGACTCGGACGACGAGCTGCGGTGGTAATCACCCATCACGGGAGTAGACAACGGAGTAGCCCAGGCGGGCTGCTGCTGTTGCATGGCGAGCATAGACAGGTCGACCTGCTTGTTGCCCAGCACAGGCGTAGACAACATTTCGGGCGACGACAAGTCAAAGGGCGAGTCAAAGGACAAAGCCGGGGACGTTTCTGGCACAACCTGTTGGGAGGGACCGTTCTTGGTCGTCTCAGGACTCTCAAACAGCGCGTCCCAAGCACTGTTTCCGGGACCCGTCGAGCTGCTAACGCCATCATCGGCAATAGGGCCCATGTCGGCGGTCAGAAGCTCGACAGGTGACACGGTGTACGCCTCCGCTCTCAGAGCCTCGACACCATCGGCGTCGGGGAACGAGGGCGCAGGCGTAGCGGCGTTCAGCGAAAAGTCGAAATCCCACATATCGAGGGAGTTGGCTCCAACAGAAGCATACTTTTCAAACGCCGATTGTTGCGGGCGGAAGGATTCGGGCGCGCCCGCGGCGCCTTGGGCTGGCATAAACTCATCAGCCTGGGGAAATTCAAACATAGGTTCGGACATTTTTGGATTGATCATAAACAATTCGGTTAATTCAACGGGGGGGATATTAATGGGGACAAGGGCGCAATAACTTTGTAACTTGGCGCGGTAAACGGGTGAGGGAAACACATGGTAACTTTTGAGGGGGGGGAGAGACTCCTTTCAGACAACTTATAATTCTTTCATTTGTGTGTGTGTGTGTGGAGTTGGGGGGTTTTCAGTTCGCGGGGGTGATCAATTTAGAAGCACATTTTTCTTTCAATAATATTCTCTGGGTGTTGTTCTAAATTTTGCGGGACCGAAGTGGGGAAACTAGTCAGCCGGGCGGGTTGTATTTATACTGAAAAATCTGGGTTGGGGCTTCTGCATACCTGACAAACGGGGCCTAGGAGTGGTGCATGGTGCATCAATAAGGGAAAATGACTCACAGTTGCCAAGGACAAGGTTGGCGTTTCGCCCACATAATCGACCCATAACAATCTAATATTTTCATGCGATACAATGCTTGACTATGGCCCAACCTCTTGGCGAGCTTTGGCGCGCGTTTGTGTCTAGTCTGAGTTGGGAGTAGATGGTGGCGACTGCAAGCACCGATACCGGCTGGGCCACCCTTGCCTCGAATTGGTGATCATGCATCACATTCCTGCGGGATCAACCTCCTCGAGGCGAGAATTTCACAACGATAGCGGTTGTGGGCTTGGAATATTTAGGTTCTGCAAACCTTAGTGAGAAGCTAAACCAATACTCTATTTAAATAAACTCCAGCGCTGTATGAGTTGCGGCAAGTTTGGTTTTGGGAGCCGGCAATATTGCCTGTTTTCGTATCTCCTTATCTTTTTTTTACCAGTGTTGACAACCCGAGTCGGTTTGAGAGGGGGTAGGCACCCCTACCCTTAGGGTGCCAGCACTGGACTTTAGGGTTTCAGTGTGGTTGGATATGGTGATTTTGATTAGAGGTAATCCTGCAACTCGTTTTTATTTTTATTTTCTATTTATTTTCTGTTTCTATTTTTGTTTTGTTTTTGTTTTGTTTTTGTTTTGTTTTTATTTATTTATTTGTTTTTGGATTTGATCGTTCTGCAGGCCCGGATTTGGGGCCTACATACTCACTTGGTGGATTGATGAGCGGGACTATACGTAGAGGAGTTGGTTTGAGTTAAATTGTGTTAAATTGTGTTGGCACTAAGAGAGTAGAGTGCCTTCAGCGGGTCTCAGAAAGCTGGTCCATTCAGCCACAGGCTTCCGAGCGGGTGCACAATACTATGCTGCATGCGTGCTGCACGTAGTGTGTGCTGGACACCGCATCTACTCTTCTAACTCTCCGAGGTGACGGTAGTCGGTCTTCTGCCTAAGGCACTGCAGCACGCGTACCTCCGCCGTAAGGCGGCCCAGGGGGTGCCTGGGAACCCCCCGCAAAAGCCAGCCCCTGCAGTTCGCAACCGAGCTTCATGTCTATAGAGTACACTGTTTCATGGTCTGAACTTGTGGCGCCACCGCCAGCAACCGCTGAGCAGTGGGGCGTGCTCGTAGAGAGACGTAAGATGCTATTTTATAACTAGACACGCTTATCTTTAGGAATCTCGGCCAGGGGATCGATCTTGGAGTCGTCGGCCTTGACGTCCTCCTCGGAGGTGGTTTCCTCCGCCTCGGTCTCGTGGCGCGGCGGTTTGACGAGCTTGCCGAGCGGGTCGATCTTTGAGTCGTCGGCCTTGACGTCCTCTTCGGAGGTGGTCTCTTCGGCCTCGGTCTCGTGGCGGGGCTGCTTGACCAGCTTGTGCAGAGGATCCGCCTGGGCGTCGTCTGCCTTTACATCGCCCTCGCTGGCCGTCTCGCCGGGGAACTTGGGGTCTGTCTTGGTGAGAATGTCACTGTCGCTGGCGGGAGGGTACTCGAGACGATTGAGCTTGCCCAGAGGGTCCTCGGGCGATAGATCGGCCTTGACGTTCTCCTCGGCGTGCGTGGCGCCCGCACCGGCAGGCTTGTTGAGCTTGCCCAGAGGGTCTTCAGGCGACTGGTCGGCTCTGACGCCCTGCTCGGCGTGCGTCTCCTGCGTCTCGGTCTCGGTGCGCGCGGGCTTGTCGAGCTTGCCGAGCGGATCAATGGGCGACTGGTCGGCCTTGACGTCTTCCTCGGCCGAAGTCTCTTGGGCCTCGGTCTCGTGGCGCGCGGGCTTGTCCAGCTTGCCCAGAGGGTCAACCGAAGACTGGTCGGCCTTGACATCCTCCTCGGCGGTGGTGGGCTGCTCGTGATCGCCAATGGCGCGGGCCTCCTCGGTGGTTTCGGGAGTGTCCTCGTCCACATTCAGGTGGTCGCGGACCTGGATGATATGGCCCGAGTCGGCCTCCTCCTTGTTCTCCTCCTTGATGAGCTCCTCCTGCTCCTTGAGCACCTCCAAGCGCTGCTCGTTGGTGGCCTGGTCGTGCGAGACGTCGAGCTCTGCCTCGTGGTAGACCTCGTTGGGCAGCGCCGACAGCACGGCGCTCACGCCGTCGTAGAACGAGTCCAGGTCATGGCCGCCGTAGGTGTAGGCGGACGAAAGGACCAGCAGCGTCGAGGGCACCTTGTCCTTGAGGCGCAGTTGCAGCCAGTTGCTGAGATCCTCGCGCAGGCGGCCCGTGCTGACGCCCAGAGTCTTGAAGCCGCGCGACTGGCACGCGTTCTGCAGCTCCAGCGTGTTGAGAGTGTCCACGCCCTCGCGCTCGATGGTGTAATCGTCCTGCTTGATCTGGCGCATGCGGTGCCGGATCGAGTAGCGCAGCACGTTGGCGGTGCCAAACGGATGCAGGTTGATGTAGCGGGCCATGGCGGCCAGCTGGGGCCGGCTCATGTTGTCGAGGATCTTGTCGTCGCGGAACAGCTGGGCCACGCGCAGCAGCAGCGCCTTTTCGGGCTTCTCGCCGTCGCGGACCTGCTTGAAGAACTCCTCAAAGTCCTTCTTCTGGTCCTCGGTGCGCGCGGTGGGGAACCGCACGCTGCTGGCAGAGCCCGCGCCCACCGTGTGCCGCAGGTACTCGCCGACCTTGGTGCGGGCCGAGCCGAGCTTCTTGTTCTTGGCCTCCTTGCCCTTGGCCGACTCGTAGGTCGACGGCAGCATGTTGGGGAAGATTTTAAGAGCCACCGGCAGCAACAGCTCGCCAAACGGCACCAACACAAACACCGAAAACGGCACCAATCGGATCATATCCTGCACCGTGCGCTTGAGCTGGCGGTCCTCGCGACGGGTCAGCTCGCGGCCCGACGCCATCTTGAGCGCCAGCTTCCACGACACCTTGATTTCGTAGCCCAGCAGCTTGGTGCCGTCCCAGTAGTGCTTGGCCTCCTTCTTGACCTTCTGCCACAGCGTCGGCTTGGCCGGCTCGACGGCCGTGGCCTTGCCCGACGCATCCACCGCCGTCTTCTGCAGGTTCTGCACCAGTTTGGTGTCGGTTTCCTTGGTCGACGAGTAGAATCGCGCGCGATGCAGGCCCACGTGAGCCATCACGGGCACCTTCGACGCCACCGTTCGCTCGACAACTGTCACAAAGGACCGGCCGCTCAGCACACGCATGCCAATGAGGCTGCGCATAGCCGCTTGCCTGCCACACAATGTCATGGTTGTCATTGGTAGGTCGCTTAGTGTTGCTGGGCCTCTCATCGCTCTGATCGGGCCCGGGCCCCAGCCACCGCTCGCAGTATTGGCATTGGCTGGCGCAGCTGGTTATTGAACCGTCAAATATTTGGGCCGATACATGCGGCCATTGCTATTTTTCTACGACTGTCAACCTACATGGAAGGCAATGTGGCGCCCCGGATTCCGTGGGGCAAGGGTGGGGCATGGACCGGCTTCGGGGATCTTCCACTGCTGGGCCTGCTGGGCCACAACTGGCCGCCAGGGCTGGGATCGGCGCCGGTCCTTGCATCAGGGCAAGGTCCCGGTGCCTCTACTTGGTGGTTCCGTCCGGGGTTCGGTCGGCGTTACTCGAAGCGATTGATAAGGGTATTTTTTCTTGTTTTTTTATAACTCTGCGAACTAAAGCTCGCCGGTTTTCTGCCTTTCAGCAGACTCTGGCACAGTTTCTGGTTCCTCTCTTTAGCCGCTACTAACTACCTCTAGCCTGCGTCTTGATAGTAGTCTAGTCTGAGATCCTTGACATGAGACATGGTGCCTCTAATGGTTGATATTAGCATTGAGTCTAACAGGATCATAAGGTCTAGCGTCTAGTAATCGAGTCTAAGAACTAGTAGTCGAGTCTAAGAACTGTAGTTTAGTCTTAGTCTAGAGTCTAGTGGCCTGGATCTAGTGGCCTGATCTTGTGGCCTGGATCTAGAGGAGTCAAGGTCTAATTGGAAGGCTTGGAATCCGCGTTATCATTAAACACATCGATTTCATCAAACTTGGGCCACACAACCCGGTCCGGAGTCTCGCCAAGCTCGGCCAGAGCCTTGAAGTCGTCCTCATCGAGCTTCACCAGCGTGATGTTCGACTTGATCCGCGACGCAGTCACAGACTTGGGAAGCACCACAACGCCGCGCTGGACGTTCCAGCTCAACGCAATCTGGCCAACATCGACGCCGTACTTCTGGGCAATCTTCTCCACAACCGGATTGTTGACTTTGCCCTGCGCCAGCGGCGAGTACGCCTCGGTCACAATGCCCTTGCTCTTGGCATAATCGACCAGCCGTTGCTGCGGCAACTTGGGGTGCAGCTCCACCTGGTTGGCCGCAGGCACAACCTTGGTGGTGGGGGCTGCCAGCAGCTTCTCGAGCTTCTCGATCGTGAAGTTCGACACACCAACCGCCCGAGTCTTTTCCTTGGGCAGCTCCTGCACCTTCTCCCACACCTGAATGTAGTCAATGCTATCGTCATTGCCCAGTCCAAACGCATAGTAGTCCTTGGGGTCCGGCTTGCGGGCAATGGGCCAATGCACCAGAAACAGGTCTACATAGTCGAGGCCCAGACGCTTGAGCGACTCATCCAGAGCCTTGGCAGGGTCGTGGAACTGCGTCAGCCACAATTTAGACGTCACAAAGATCTCCTCACGGGGAATGCCCGAGTCTTTGATGCCGCGGCCAACCTGCTCCTCGTTCTTGTAGATCATAGCCGCATCAATGTGACGGTAGCCAATCTTGAGGGCCTCCTTGACTGCCTCATACACGTCCTCGCCGTGCGCCTCGTATGTTCCGAGACCCACGGAAGGGATCTCAGCGCCAGTGTTGAGCTTGAATTTGGGAATATCGGCCATTACCTATCTTTGTGGTGCTGCCAAGACAATGGGTTTATATACTGCGGGGGGTCTAGGGCAAGGGCGCGCCCTGCGGCGCTGACGCCCGCCCGCATCCCATTGCATCATCGCTGTCCCCCATCGTCGTCGAGCATCGTCGTCCACAATCTTCGTCGACAATCACCGTCCAGCATCTTCGCCCACAATCTCCGTCGAGCATCTTCGTCGGAAGTATTTTATAGTGGTAGCATACGCATTGATCGGGTTTAGCTGTATGATTTGTTTATATGTATTTTCCATAGCAATTGGCTCCCGTAAAAAGGAGACTGCGAACCTTAGCTTCCTCGAAGATATACGGGAAAAGGAAACAAAGTAGAGACAATTCGCGGGGGAATCCCCCGCACCCCCTGGGCCGCCTTGCGGCGGTAGACTCCACAGGACCTGTATAGTCCACGAGCTGTCGTTCAGACCTAAAACCAAGGCTCAGCAGGGGTACGCATGGTGTTTTTCTGGTAACTCCGTGAACCATCGTGTCTTAGGATTGATACTTGCCGCGCTCAATGTCTTAGATTGAGTGTGAAGTTGGGTTACCCCACACTGGACCTTCTTGTTGAAGCGACCGAGGCGAAGACTAACTGACTCGAGAGTTAAAGATAGATACAGTCTTCTTTGATTGTTTCGCCGAGCTAAACCATCTTAAGTTTGGCGCCGATGAATTGTCCGGATTGTCTGGGGAAGTGGTGCACGACCATCGATCTTTGATCGATCGTGTTATCTGGAAACTCTGTGTTGCAGTTGAAAAAGTTCTATAATTAGCACCAAGTCAACAAACAACTAGAAGACATGTTAATTGAGATAGTCTAATATTGAATCGACTTGGCCAACACTTGGACTGAATAGATGCACAACTAGTCAATGCCCACGAAACAGATCTGAAACATCATCAGACCTTGTTTGGGCAATTTAAACTCGGTACCTTTCCAGACTCGGAGATTTAATCTCACTCATGCGTGTCGAAAACATCGTTTCATGCACCTGGAAAGCTTATCTGTGAATGAGTTTGATTGCAGTTCTCAGGACGTTTTCTATAAAGACGGAAGAATCGGTCATGGTTTAGCACCAACACTCCCTCCTATCTCTCTTTAACACCATCCACTCTTTCCAATGAAGATCACCGCCGCTATCGCTATCGCTACTCTTGCCATGGTTTCTGCCGCCCCTGGCGTCACCACCACCAGTGAGACTTCTACCAAGTCTCAGGGTATTGGTGGATACGAGCACACTGTTGCTCTGCAGGGTGCTCAGGGTGCCATGACCAACCACCAGCAGGTTCAGGACACCCTGAACAACCAGCTGAAGACCAACAACGTTCACGCCAACGCTGACCGTCTCGTTGCCTACATCACTGGTGCTGATTCGCAGATCGACAACGCCATCGCCACTGTCTCTCGTGCTCTTGGTCCTTTGACCGGTGGCCTGTCTGTTGCTATTGGCAACGTTCTGCTAGGCCCCTTTGTTCAGTCCGTTACCAACGGTGCTGAGGTGTTCCTTGCCAACATGGTTGGTAGCGCTGAGGACCGTCTGTCCGCTGAGCAGTACGGCCGCATTACCGGCGACTACTCGCGTCTTGCTGAGCTCGCTGTCAAGAACAACGTTGATGCTTCGAAGCTGATCAACTTGAACAAGCAGATCACCAACAGCATCCCCAAGTCCAAGCGTGGTGTTACCACCACCACTGAGACCTCGACTCAGTCGCAGGGCCAGTCCCAGGGTCTTGGTGGATACGAGCACACTGTTGCTCTGCAGGGTGCTCAGGGTGCCATGACCAACCACCAGCAGGTCCAGGACACCCTGAACAACCAGCTGAAGACCAACAACGTTCACGCCAACGCTGACCGTCTCGTTGCCTACATCACTGGTGCTGATTCGCAGATCGACAATGCCATCGCCACTGTCTCGCGTGCTCTTGGCCCCTTGACCGGCGGTGTGTCGGTTGCTATTGGCAACTTCCTGCTCGGTCCCTTTGTTCAGTCGGTCACCAACGGTGCTGAGGTGTTCCTTGCCAACATGGTTGGTGGCGCTGAGGACCGTCTGTCCGCTGAGCAGTACGGCCGCATCACCGGCGACTACTCGCGTCTTGCTCAGCTCGCTGTCAAGAACAACGTCGATGCTTCCAAGCTGATCAACCTGAACAAGCAGATCACCAACAGCATCCCCAAGTCCAAGCGTGGTGTCACTACCACCAGTGAGACCTCTTCGCAGTCTCAGGGTCAGTCGCAGGGTCTTGGTGGCTACGAGCACACTGTTGCTCTGCAGGGTGCTCAGGGTGCCATGACCAACCACCAGCAGGTCCAGGACACCCTGAACAACCAGCTGAAGACCAACAACGTTCACGCCAACGCTGACCGTCTCGTTGCCTACATCACTGGTGCTGATTCGCAGATTGACAACGCCATCGCCACTGTCTCTCGTGCTCTTGGCCCCCTGACCGGTGGTCTATCGGTTGCTATTGGCAACGTTCTGCTCGGTCCCTTTGTTCAGTCGGTCACCAACGGTGCTGAGGTGTTCCTTGCCAACATGATTGGCGGTGCCGAGGACCGTGTTTCCGCTGAGCAATACGGCCGTATTACTGGCGACTACTCTCGTCTTGCTGAGCTCGCTGTCAAGAACAACGTTGATGCTTCCAAGCTGATCAACTTAAACAAGCAGATCACCAACAGCATCCCCAAGTCCAAGAAATAAGCGTTGCGATGCACCCTAGTAAGTATTTGAGTATTTATCACTTCTATCTATCAGTTCCGTTTCCGTCTTCATTAGGGGTACTCTCCAGTGGGCATTCTGAGGAAATGTCAGGAGGAAAATAACGAGCTTCAGCTTGACAAGTGCAGAGCGTAGCGTCTGCACAGGTCAGACTGATCGGTGCATCATGCAGAGCATCGACCCTGCATGCAGTATGCAGTGTCCCAAGACCATCATTAATCTTTTGAACAAAGCTCTAGAAAAATCATTCCAATGTTGTGAAATAGTGTCAAACACACTGAAATCGTTATTGCATAGGCGAAAAAAAAAACCAACGAGCGCCCCAAAGCACACCCCCAAAACACTACATCAAAACTCTGGACGCACACGAACTTTTCATTTAGTCATGGCCAAGCGAAAAAGCACGGCCAGCGAGCCGCCCGCCAAAAAACTGAGTCTGGCGGATCTCGAGAGCGAAAGCGACTCGGGATCGGAACCAGAACAGGGCAGTGAAAATTTTGAAGGCTTTTCCGAGCACGAGACCGCCGAGGAAGACGCCGAGGAGGAGTCCGAAGAGGAAGAAAAAGAGGTGCCGGCTGCGAAAAAGACCAGCAATGGCCACGCCCCGTCGGCCGTGGACGTGCGGGTTGCTGGCGAAACCAGCGAGCTGTTTAAAACCAACGTGTTCAAGCTGCAAATCGACGAGCTGCTGAGCGAAATCAAGCTCGACGAGCGGTGCGTTTCCACCGCCAACAAGACTCTCTTTGACCTCAACCAGGTCCTCACCGGCGCCAGCAACGTTGGCCCTGTTGCGGTGGCGCAGGCCGCCAAGGCTCTGCCCAACCGGATCCCGTTTGAGGGCCCCGAGGACGCAAACTACAGCCTGGCGTTTGTGGCCCCGAAAATCGTTAATATTGCCGGCAGCTACTCGCTCAAGACGGCCGTGCGGCAGCCCGAAGGCGTCGGCATCGACGTGTATGCCGTCATGCCGCGCAAACTGTTTGAGGCCAAAGATTACCTCAACTACCGCTATGCGCACAAACGGGCGTTCTATGTGGCCGCGTTGGCCCATGCCGTGTCTGCATCCAAGCTGGATCTCAGAGCACGCTACGTATATTTGAACGATAACCCTCTGCGGCCTGCGCTGCGGCTGGATTTCGCCGATAAAAAGGTCGCAAAGTACCTGCACATCATCGTGCACGTGGGCGTCGAAAAAGACACGTTTGTGGCCCGCAAGCTCGGGCCCGGCCGCAACGCGGTCCGTGCCGCCGGCGAGGACGTGCCCACACCGCTCTACAACGCGTCGGTGCTCGGCGACTTATTATACGACGACCAGCTGCGGTACCTGCACACGGCCGCCGCTTCTGCAGCGGCGTTTGTGGATGCATGCAAGCTGGGCCGCTTGTGGCTGCGGCAGCGCGGCTACAGCTCGTCGCCGGCCGCCGGCGGCTTTGGCCACCATGAATTCGCCATGCTGATGGCCATGCTGCTGAACGGCGGGCCCTCCAAGAAGCGCGTGCTTCTGCAGGGGTACTCGTCGTACCAGCTCTTCCGCGGCACGCTTCTGTATCTTTGCGAGAATGGCGTTGCTTTGCAGGGTGCCATTGGCGACAACACCACCAGCTCGGACAACGGCCGCGGTCTTTGGTTTGAGGGTCTCGATGTGCTTGCTCATACGCCTGCCTGGGCGCTCAAAATGCTTCGCCATGATGCCGGCATCACTTGCGATATGCTTTCGGACGTGACCGTTGATCGGTTCAGTTTGATTTTCCTGAAAAGCTCGGCCGCGCCCACGTTGCGTTTCGACGTCTCGTTTGTGGTGGATGTGCCGACCGCCAAACAGTTTGCGCCCGCTGCAAAGGCGCTGTATCTGAGTGCGCAGACGTACGCGGTAGAAAGCGCCTCGAAGATTCTTAAAGAGGCGTGGAAAACCGGCACCGGCGAGCGCGACAACCGGGCTACCGAGTTTGCGGTTTTGGCCCAGGAAACAGATAGCTGGTCGCTGGCGTCGCCTCCGCCGGCCGTGCCGTCCACTGTTTCGTTCACAGTCGGCGCGCTTTTAGACCCGGAACAAAGCGACAAAAAGGTCACGCTGGGCCCCGAGGCCGGCGACAAGGCTGCCATTGCTGCTTTCCGCGAGTTCTGGGGGCCCTTGGCCAGCATGCGGCGCTTCCAGGACGGCGCCATCAAGCAGGCGGTTGTGTGGCGCGACGGCAACAAGTCGACGACGTTGCTGGCGGCGCAGACCGCGCTGGAGCGGCATTTGGATGCGTCGGTTGGCGACTCGCCGCCCACGGTGGACGAGTTGCTGGGCGATACCAACGCGACTGCCGCTTTCCAGGCCAAAATCCAGTCGTTCCAGAGCTGTTCGCAGATGCTTCAGGAGCTGCAGCAGCTGCCGCTTCGCATTGCCGTTGTCTACGGGACCTCCTCGTCGCTACGCTACACTTCGCTCAAGGAGCCTGCGCCCTACGATCTGCAGGCCGACGACGCGATTGCCAGCGGAATCATTCAGTTTGAGAGCTCGGGCAAGTGGCCGACGGAGTTTGCCGCGCTGGAGAAAACAAAGACGGCGCTGCTGATCAAGATTGCCGACGTCATTCGCTCGAAATCGGCCTCGTCCGGCTACTCGGCCGTCGTTGGCGTGGAGCCTATTCCGGGCTGCGCCAGCGACGAGCGCGGCATTCTCATGGTGCAGACGCCGCAGGGCTACTATTTCAAGCTGACGATCGTCACGACGCGCGACCAGCAGGTCGTGCAGACCGCGGCGCTCTCGGAAGACTCGCAGCTGGCGCTCCAGCGGTCGGGCCAGGCTGCGGCTGACCATAACCGGTTGATCAGCACGATGGCGCAGCGCTACGCGCTGTACTCTGCGTCGGCACGGGTCTTGAAGCTGTGGTTCAAGAAGCATTTGCTGGGCAGTCACCTGACCCAGCAAGCCATTGAGCTGCTTGCACTTAAACCGTTTGTAGACTCGCCGCCCTTTGATCCGCCTTGCAGTGCGCAGACCGCCTTCAACCGCTCGATTGCGTTCCTCGCGTCCTGGAATTGGAAGGACGAGCCCGTTCTGCTGGATGTGGATCGCGTGGTTGGCGCGGCTACCTCCAAACACTCGCAGGTCAGCGGCACCGACATGGATCTGGGATTGTACCAGAAGCTCAATGCCGGCTTCATCAAGGAGCGCCAGAACGACCCTGCACTTACGTTGAGTCCGCTGTTTATTGGCACCAAGCTCGACGCCGGCGGCGTTTTCTGGACAAAGACACTTCCGCGCAGCCGCACTAGTTTGCTGGTGTGCTCGCGCATGACTGCGCTTGCGCGCGGCACGAACCAGCTGATTCTCAGCGACGGCAAGATCTCGCGCGCGTTCAAGCCGGCTCTGGCCGACTTTGACGTCGAGTTCAAGCTCTACAACCCCTCGGCAAGCTCGTCGGGCGGCTACAAGAATCTTGCCGTCAACGAGATCGGCAAAGTGGCCAAAACCGCCGGAAACATCGGCAGCGAGTTCTTTGATGATCTCCAGGAAGCCTACAGGGACTCGCTGATTCTCTTCTACAGCGGCGCCTACGACGACCGCACAGGCAAGCACCAGGTCGTCACGGGTATCTGGAACCGCGACGCGCTGCAGCCGCACAAGTTCCGCGTGAATCTGCCGTACTCGACCAAGCCTGCGCAGTCCAAGGACGCCAAGGAGGGCGACGTGATTCTGAACCGCGACGCTGTGCTGAGCGAGATCAGTCGCTTGGGCGGCGATCTCATCAAGATTGTTCGTACATAGAGCTCTTTGGGGCATGTATATTATTGTCTAGTTATGTCTAGTGGACTTGAGTTTTAGTCTAAATTGGTGCGTCGACCTAGACTTGAGGGGAATGGCCCGGCCCAGGCAGCTTATGCAACCGCTGGCTCGAGCAGACGACCTGTCGGCTCTGCTGGAGGTGCTGGCAGGTCTGGCCGAGCAGACGGGCGAAACCCGCGCGGAAATCAATCAAGTTTGCGATGCCGCAGACACTATCGGCGGCATTGATGAGGTCCCCACCGAGGATCTCGAGAAACAGCTGGCTGTCGAGGTCGAGAAACACAGAGCCACATTGGCGCTGCTGGAAGGCGCCATGACGTCGCTGGACAGCGCCACGACCATGCTGCGCAACTTCTCGCGGGCCGAGGTGGTGCAGACGCTCGATCTGCACCAGGAATGTGCGTCCGAGCTGCAGCAGTGGCAGGAGAAGCGCCAGGGCGCGCAGGTCGAGTTACTGGAGCTGGAAGAGAAGGTAGCGCGGATAGCGCGCGAGATTCGGGTCGCTACGGGCGATCTTTTAAGCTAATAATATTAAGTACTATGCCTTGAAGTCAAGGAAGCTCTGTCGTGCTAGGCGCTTGGCCCGCTGGGCGTTTGGTGCGGCTGTAGACATTTGGTGGCGTCACCCCGCAATAATGTGGCGTCACCCCGCTATAGCCACATTTGGTGGCATCACCCCACCTCCAAGCCTAGTGCCTATGCAAGGCATGCCGGTGCGGACGCAGCATGGGGAACTGCGGGATGCCATGCAATGCAACGCGGCCCTCGCGGCATTGGAACGCCTGGTCCGCGCTCATGGACGTCGAGTAGCACCACTGCTCGGTGCGGCACGCCTCGTCGCGGCATTCGGGCGCAAATTGCGTGCCCCGGAAGCTCAGCTGCGAGTACAGGCTGGCGACTTCGGGGTCGTCGCGGATCTGCACAGCCACTTTATGCCAGAACGAAGCACTCAGCGTCTCGTTGGCCTCGAGACCGACCAGCGGGCCATAGACCTCGCGCGCAGAGTAGTACTTCTGCCAGTCCAGCGACTGGCCGTCACCCAGATCAGAATAGTAGGTAACAGCATCCTTAATCTCAAACGTATGCGCATCAACCTCATAGTACCGCCAGCTCGGGTTGAAGTTCTCCAAGGGCGTGACTGACGGGGCAATGTAGGCCGTGAGCAAGGCGTGGTCCAGATCCTTGATGCCGCCGGCATACTGGACCGTGAACTCGTCCATGTGGGTGTGGCCAAAGAACAAGGCGGCGATATTGGCGCTGAAGCGCTCGAAAATGGCGTTCAGGAACTGCGACGCAATTGGAAGCGTCTCCTCGGCCAAGCCGCCCGGCGGAACGTGGCCAATGATCCAGACCTTTTGGCCGTGCCGCTCCGCAGCGTGCAGCTCGTCGATCAGAAACTGCATGAGCCCCGACGCGTGCGGGTCCTCGGTGTTGGCAAAGTTGTAGAAGTTCCAGCGGTACCAGAAGTTCGAGTTGAGCGAGATGACCTTCAGTTTCGGCTTGACCAGCACTGAAAAGGCGCCATGGTGGCGCCGCGCCTGTCGCGCGGTGCGCTGGTCCAGCCAACCGTAGTCGCTCCACAGATGCTCCATCAGCTCCACGTTGTACGAGAACCGCTGCGCATAAACCGAGCCCACGGGCGGGGCCTGGCTAAACGGGTAGCTGTCGTGGTTGCCGAGCGTGGCAAACACCGGCACGTCGCCGAGACTGCGTTTCAGGGCCTTCATGACCTCGACCTCCTCGAGCTCCATCTGGTCGCGGCTGATCAGAACAGGATCGTGGTCGACCATGTCGCCGGTGAAAATAGCAAACTCATAGTCGTGCATTGCCGCCGCGGCCTCCAAGGAGCTGTCCATGAGCCGGGGAGGCGTGTCGCAGCGGAAATGGCCAAACGGTGGCGCCGCCACAAACTCAAGCGCCGGATCGGGAACCGATTCAGGCGTGCAGCACATGAACCCCACACACTCGGCCGCCGCGCCGACGGTGTAGTTGATGCTCAGGTGAATGTCAGACACATGCAGCACCTTGAACGACTTGCCCTGCGATGTCGGAAGCGCACGCGAGCTATCGAGCCGGGCCGGCAGCAGCTCCTCAAAGTCAATTTCAGGAAGTTCAGGCACCGGGCACGCCCCCTGCATCATATAATGGCAGAAATACTGCGGGTCCAGGCTGTCTGTGTCCATGAGTTTCAGGGTGTTTAGGAGATCGGGAAGAAAACTGAAGCCATTGCGAAGCTTGGACGCATCGGAATAGACGGAATGGTCGCTCGGACAAAGCGAGTGGCCCGCGAGGGGGCCCTTGGCGCAGCTGGCGTCCAGCAGGTTGACGACGGCCTGCGGCGACCGGTCAGCCGCATGCTTCAGCACCTTGACAAACGCCGTGCAGCTCGCGCACTTGACGGGGTCAATTGTCTCTGCCAGCCGTGCGGCCGTATTTGCAAACGGATTTAAGGGGAATTCAAAGCAGTGCGCCACCAGCACGTGGGCCACTACAAACAGCCACACAATCATGGTCCGCTCGCTCGCTGCTGTCAGCGCTGGGTGCGGATCATGGCGGATCCCGTGCCAGGGCAGGGGTCCACGTGCTATGTCTGCAGCCTGCACCTGGCAGATCGCAGGCCCGTTAGTTAATTGTCGACCTTTCTGGCGCGCAGGAAAAGAGTGTATACTGCTCTTCTCTGCGCTGGGCCTGTGCAATATTCTGCCTCCGGCGCCGCGGGTCCGGGCTTCGGCATAGCCACGGATCTTCCAATTGATTGGCGCCCTTGGAAGGCATGGTGGTGTAGGCATCGATCTTGGCATACATACTGTTGAGCGACATTGTCGGCTGAAATAACCCTTCCTTGGGTGCTTGGGCCCGCGCCATATGCACAGAGCCGATACAGTACTCTATTTGGCGTAACGTACCTCAATAAAGAACAATGCATGCACATGAGATGGCGCACCAATACAGGCTCGCCTGGAGACTGCGGCTATTATGAACGAAATGCTCGTCATTTATGACTTCTACAAGGGTGCTAGGAATACTATGCAGTTATATGATTGGCATCCTTTTTCTGGTGCAGCTTCTTGTCACTCGCGGAACTAAACCGAACACAAAGGCGCTTTGGTGGAGCATTGGCAGTTGACCTAGGAACTTAGAAAACGATACGGTATGTGTATACAGCCTAAATAAGATTTCCGCAGTCGCGTTGTACCGTAAACCCGCAGGCTTGAGCCATCTTTATGCCGCCGAGCTGTGTCGCACGTCAGCGCGATTGTTTCGTATGAGATCACAACCCCGGACACCCGTCACACGCCAGCACTGCGCTGTTGAGCACTCGCTGTATATACACGTCTCACACCAACACGGCGGCACAGGTCTTTTTTCATTTCTTTTTCTTTTTCTTTTTCTTTTTGCTTTTTTTCACTTAGCTTTTTTTGTTTTGTTTTTTGTTTTTTGTCTTTTTTTTGCTTTCGTTTTGCACGGCAAGTGCTTGCGCATCCTGTGTTATATTCTTGTTTGTGCGTCTTATGCCAGATGGTATGCCAGATTCCTGTGCATATTATACCAGATTCCTGCTAGATTCCTGTGCGTCTTATGCCAGATTCCTGTGCAGATTATGCTAGATTCCTGTGCAGGCTATGCCAGATTCCTGTGCAGATTATGCCAGATTCCTGTGCAGGCTATGCCAGATTCATGTCAGATTCCTGTGCATCTTATACCAGATTCCTGCAGCGGTACGGGAGATCTTGACGAGTTTCCCTGTGATGTTGTCTTCGTGCCCTATAGACAGCTGTGTGCTGGAACAATAATTTGGTTCAATCCACTATACACAAAAACAAAACAGACGACGCCCAAGTGGGCCGCACACATACGCCTCACACCAGAACTCCACCACCTGAGCATCGACAGCACACCCCCGTCTCATGCCAGCACTGAGCTCTGACTGTATATGCACGCCAGAGCAGACCAGCGCCTGAGCATGCGCGGTGGCTTGCACATGCACTGCAGAGCTGGATGGGGCTTTAGCCTGCAATAAGCGCCAAAAGTCTAGCCCAAAACTTGCCGGCGCTTGATGTGCGGGAAAGCGCACACCTATTGGGGCCCCAGACAAAGTCTGGAGCCTTTATCTATCACTATATACAAATACGTAATACTAGAGCGATGGGAGACTAAGTGAGAGGTGATGGTAAGATGGAGAGATTCCCGGGGGGGATGGAGGGTATTTATGCCCCGCGAGCACAAATGTCCCTGCAGGCTGCATGTGCTCCCTGGTTAAGGGTTGCGTGAGCACTATTCAATGAACGGATCTCGAAGATGGCCTCAGATTGTGGTCATTTTTATTTCTGCGTATTCAGTTCGTCAAGCGCCTCGGAAATCTCTTTTTATTTGCGCGTATTCTTGCAATTACAGTCTATAGCGCTCAAAAACAAGTGCATCCCGCGAGCACGAACATCCCGCGAGCACTAAGGTCCCTGCTCGCTGCATGCATAGAATAGTGCTCACGCAAAACCTTAACCTAGGCGAGCACTATTCAATGTACGGATCTCGAAGATGGCCTGCAAGCTTCAGATAGTGGTTGCTATTGTTTCTGTGTATTAAGATTGTAAAGCGCCCAGGAAATCTCTTTTTTTTATGGGCGTATCCTTGCAATTCCAGTCTATAGCGCTCAAAAACAAGTGTTCTCCAAACAGGTTAAGGGTGCTATTCTGTTTTAGGCTCGCATGAATCTATACGCCCAAAGGCGATCAAAACAAACAATTGCTTCCATTTTGGGTAGAGCCATACGTGTCCTTATGGGCATGTCCATGTGGGTAACAAACGAGCGTACATCGATGAGCATTGGCTCCGAGAGTTGTCGAAACAGAAGTATGCGCCTTGGGTCCTCATGCGCCAGCCATTGAGAGCCATTGTGCAAGCGAAGTCCCCGCGAGATGAACCTCCGAGCTCACAAAAACGTTTATATGATGTATTTAGACTAAACCTTATGGATAGCGCTGTATTGTGCGGTCTCTGCTAACGCACCACTATCGCGCTCATACCAAGACCGCTCGCTCGAGCCATTGCTAAAGCCAAAGAGTTTCGTTGAGACGGACAAGCTAGCTCCAAACAGTAGCACCAGCAACTGAACATCAGGGCCGGGCTCGGCATACACGGCAAACGAAAGCAGGCAAGCCTTCGCTCGCAGGGTTGTAATAGAGCGATCTGGCAGCCAGAGAGATATATGAGCAAGCGAGCAGAGCTCCGGACAGAGGAAGAGGAATAAATCTACATTACATACATGCACTGGCATTTTTAGGTCCCTTAGAAGGTAGTCTTGCGGCCCGAGAACGAGCCGGGGCCGGGCGAGCTGCGCGGGGTGCTGTGGTTGCTGTTGTAGCCACCACGGTCACCGCCGAAGCCACCACGGCCACCGAAGCCACCACGGCCGCCACGGCCGCCACGGCCACCGCCGCGTCCGCCACGGTCGCCGCCGCGGTTGCCGCCGAACGACGAGGGGTCGCGGGGCACGGAAAAGTCCAGGCGGATGGAGCGGCCGTCGAGCAGCTCACCGTTCAAAGCGTCAATGGCAGAGGTAGCATCCTCGACGCTGCCGAACTGGACGTAGCCGAAGCCCTTGGGCTGGCCGGTCTCGGGGTAGGTAGGCACGCGGCAAGTGAGAACGTTGCCCTTGGTGGAGAACAAGTTGTAAAGAGCGTCACGGTCGACGTTGAACGAGAGGTTGCCGACAAACAGGGTGTCGGAGGGCTCCGAGCGCTGGTCGCCGAACTTACCGGCGCGGTTCTGGGCGCGGTCGGTAGGGGTCTTGCGGGTCGAGTTAGAGAGGTCCACGCGAATAGGACGGCCGTCGATCTCGCGGTCGTTCATGGTCTCGAGAGCCTTCTGGGCATTCTCGGAGCTGTCGAAGTCGACGTAGCCGTAACCCTTGGAGCGACCGGTCTCACGCTCGGTGATCACACGAGCAGAAACAACACCGGGGGTGCTGCTAGAGAAGTCCTTGAACAGCCACTCGTCGTCGATGTTCCACGACAGGCGGCCGACGAAAAGAGTGGTGCTGACCTCCTCCTCCTCGGTCTTGGCCTTCTTCTGGACGGGAGCCTCCTCGGTGGTGTCGAGGCTGCGCTTGTTGGAGCTCTCCTCGGACTCGGTGGCCTCGGACTTCTTGTCGGAGTCCGAGTCGGAGTCGGAGCTCTCAGAGTCGGCATCGGAGTCGGAGTCGGAGCTGGAGCTGGAGCTAGAGCTCGAGCTAGAGCTAGAGTCAGAGTCAGAGCTGCTGGAGCTGTCGTCCTTGGTCTCCTTGACCTCCTCGACGACCTCAGCAACCTCGGGCTTGTCCTCAGTCTCCTCGTCGGACGAGTCAGAGTCGGACGAAGAGGAAGACGAAGAGGAAGACGACGACGAAGACGACGACGAAGAGTCAGAGTCAGACGACGACGACGAAGAAGACGACGAAGAAGACGAAGAAGACGAATCAGAGTCGGAAGAAGACGATTGAGCCTCAACCTTCTTGGCCTTCTCCTTCTTCTCAGTCTTGGGCTTCACATCCTTGGACTTGCTGTCCTTGGGCTTGCTATCCTTGACCTTAGAGGCCTTAACCTTGGAGTCCTTGGACTTTACTTCTTTTTTGGACGAACCCATTGTGAAAAGTTTAGCTTAACTAATTTTTTTTTTCAATATATGCGCTCGTCACGTGGGGTCGTGTGCATGACAAAATCTGCATCGATCTGCTTCGATCTGAGCACGGTTGTAGCAAGCTTGCACAGCGGTTCAAGGGAAATAATAGAAGCGTTTGACTAGAGAAATAATGAATGTACATTGTTAAGTTCTGATCGGGGGAGTTCTGTTGAGTCTTTAGTTTGGTAGATGTGGGCACCATTGATAACAGAAAGAGAAAAGGTAAAGAAACAAGAGGCAATTGATGCAACTGTCTCAATTGATTCAATTTCTCCGTCTTCAGGCGGCCCGGGTGGTGGCGGTGCGCCGCAGTACAGCGTTTGTGCTTTAGCAGCCTCAGGCAGTTATGCAGCCTCCCGCGACGCAATTGGCACAGCTCGCCGCCAGGATATCTCCTCAGCACACCGTCTCTGCTGAAGCATGCGCCAGCAGCTCGCGGACTGTTCCCAGGCGCAATTGACGCAGTTCTCCGCCGTAAGGCGGCCCAGGGGGGCGCGGGGGGAATCCCCCCGCAATCACACTCTCTCTGCTAAAGCACCAGGCGGCCGCTCGTAGACAGCCTCCCGAGACGCAATCGGCGCAGGTCCTCCACCGTGAGGCGGCCCAGGGGGGCGCGGGGGGGATTCTCCCCGCAGTCACACTGACTCTTCTTGGGCCACGGGCAGCTGCTGCGCAGCCAGCCGTGCCTGATTCACGAGGAACGTATCTAAGCGAATAAATATAATAAATCATAAAGGAGTGGGCGCGCGTCCCTCGATGCGGCGCCGCAGCGAGCTCAGCCGCACGCCGATCTTGTCCATGAGCTTGTCGACCATGGCGCCGTCGTCGGCATTCAGCATCTCGTCGAGATGGTCTGTTTCGAGCAGCGCGCGCAGCATCCACACGGCCGTGCCGTAGTTCATTTCGCACGCGGCCAGATCCGCCGGCCCGAGCTCCTGCACGGCCGCGGCGCGCGCCATCTCGAGCGCGCGCTCAAACAGCAGCTTCTCGGCCGAAACGTGGCTGCCCGGCTCGAAGGCCGTCGACGCGTTGAGAATCAGCGCCCGCGTGGACTCGGCACGGTCCACGGTGTCGTTGAACTTGTCGCGGATGTACTGCACCAGCGTGTTGACGCCCGGCGACGCCTCGCCTGCGTCCGTGGCATCCCACCACTTCTGCGCGCGGTCCATGGCCTGCGCATACAGACTCAGCGCCTTGAGGTACAGCGCCAGCGCCTCCTGAGCCAGAACGTCCTGGACGGTGGGGTCGACGGGCGGCGACGCGGCCACGGCGCCGGGGCTGGCGCGTGATGCGGCGAGCTCGCGGTCGCCGCGCTCGGCGCGCGCGTACTTGATATCGGCAAACAGCCCCACCACTTTGCCCATTGTCGCGAGATCCTCGAGCACTGCCAGCAGCTCTTTCTCTTCGTCGGCAACGACGCCGTTGGAGATGGCGGCGCCACCGTTTGCGCCACCGCTGCCAGCCGCAGCCACCGCGCCCGCGCCCGGCGAGGCGCCCGGCGAGCGGTTGCGCAGCAGCGCAGGCACGTCCAAAACAGAGGCGGTGCTGCTGTCGATGCGCGCGCCAAACAGCCGCGCCGACGACTTGATCAGCGCCTGCGCCAGCGCGTTGGTCGGCGACGTGCCGTACACCACCGACGTGCGGCGTCGCGGCGGCGGCGGCGGCTTGGCCAGATCGTCGGCCAGAGCATTCACTTCCACCGTGCGCTTCTCCACCAACACATACGACCCGTCGCCGTGGCCGTGCGAGCGCTGCGAGCCCTCGCTGCCCGACGAGACGGCGCTGCCAGATACCGCGGCGCCCGAAAACGGCCGCGACCGGATGGACGGCGACGGCGGCGTCACGGCCCGCGCCTCGCGCACCGACGGCGGCGACGCCGAAGGCGGGGGGCTGTGCGGGGAGCGGACCCTTGAGCCCGAGAGCGGGGTCGCCGACGAGCTGCCGGGCTTGCTGCGGGCCGCGGCGCCAGGAGATGCCCGCGGCGCGGGTGAGCCTCGCACAGGTACCCTGGCGGTGGCGGCGGTTGCGGCGCCGGTAGCGGCGGCCGCTCGGTCGAGCGCGGCGGCTTCGTGGCGAGCAGTGGCCTTCTCGACGGCCAAGGGAATGCCGGCACTAACTACGTCGGGCTGCTTTGGCGCCAGGTACTCGCTCACAAACATACTTTCATCGACTTCTTGGCTGCGCAGCGAGCCATGGGCAGACACCGACAGCGCCGGGTGCGTAAAGAACTCCTCGAAGCTCATCCGCTCTGCGGGCGAGCGCTTGAGCAGCCCGCGGATCACCGACTTGACCTCGGCGCCGACATCGGAGCCCGGCGGGAAGCGGATATTGTCTTTGGCGGCATCAATGCGCTTGATCAGGTCCATGTGGTTGGCGGCCGGAAACGGCGGCTTGCCCACCGCCATCTCGTAGGCCACCGCGCCGACGCTCCAGAGATCCGCTTTGGCGTTGTACTTCTCATAGTGCAGGATCTCGGGCGCCATGTACAGCGGCGAGCCGCACAGCGTCTCTGCCATGGACGTGGAGGGCAGAAAGCGCGCGAAACCAAAGTCGGCGAGCTTCAAAACAGGCAGCTCCCACAGCCCCACATACCCCGCGGCGTCGGCAGCGTCCTGCGACTTGACCGGCGGCCGCAGCAGGAGATTCTGCGGCTTGATATCGCGGTGCACAAGGTTCTGGGCCCGCAAAAACATCAGCGCAGAGCTCAATTGCGTGAGAAAGTGCCGCGTGACGGTGTCGTTGAGCCCGCCCCACGCAGGCGAGGGGTACTGCTCGAACATGGCAGCCACCAGAGGCAGCGTCTGCACCAATTGGGCCCGCTTGCGGATGAAATACGACAGATCGCCCAGCGAGCAGTACTCCATCACGAGATGGAAGTCTGTTTCCGTCTGCACGACCTCAATTAGCGACACGATATGCGGGTGTTTGAGCGACTTGAGAATCGCCATCTCGGCCTCAAAGTTGTCCAATAGCCGCTTGTCTTTGTTTAGGTGCGCGCGGTGCACGGTCTTGATGGCCACCGCGGCCCGCGTCTGCTTGTTGTGGCCCTTATATACAGTTGCAAAGGATCCCTTTCCAATGCGATCGCCCTGTACGAACGTCCCCAGGTCCAGCATGGCTCAATGGAGAAGGAGGTATCAATGGGAGACAGGATGGAGGGTTTATGGAGAGGGTTGAAGGGAGGAATGTAAGCGGTACTCATTTATGACTGCGTCTATGTGGGTGACTACATACATTGGGGAGGGATACTGTGTATTTCAGGGCTATAAGGATATCCCACGGAATTCAATCAGGGCCTTATCTTTGAAATCTTCTTGATACAATGTTAATTGACTCTCTAATTGCGTCATTACCCATAATCGGGGATTGTGTCATCCGCCACCTTTCTTAGCTAACGGTGGCAATGACTGTTTTCTTATCGGGAGGTCTGCCCTGCATTCTAGACGCACGACGGTTTTGGGATGGGTGAGTCATGGATGACGGGCATGGGCTTCGGCGATGCTGACTAGTGATGTCATCTGCTTGTGTCATCGTAGTTTCCTGCTTACACAGCAGACCGTAATATATCCGATTATATAATCCAATCCACATTGAAATGGAAGTAAAAGTATCGAGAAAGGATCTTTTTGGAGCTCCGGAGTCTCCCTCCGAAGATGAACAGCTTCTAGACCTAGATATTCAAGAAATCAACGTCGAGGATCATCTTGAAGATGTGGATCAAGAAGAAGAACAAGAGGTCTCGGGTTTCCAGTTATTTGGTGGTACTTCAATAAATATTGATCTCGATGCTGAACCTGAAGAAATCGTTCAGGAACGCCCTCAATCTTATTATTTTATTTCCCTTGGCGCAGACAAGGAAAACTGTCTCCAAGTAGCCGTCACCGGTGACCAGATTCTTGCGCAGGCAGCCCAAGCAGCCGCAGCTGCAGCCCTCAATCCTCCTGCCCCAGATATTAATGCCGGTTGGAAGCCAAACAAAAGGTCTCGGCCCGGCAAACAAGCTCGCGAGCGCAAAAAGGTCCAAAAGGAGATACTAAAGAAAGAAAAGAAGGAGCTTGAAACGCAGCGAATGATGAGACGTCGGTACGGCGGAGGTCAAGGTTTTAGAGGACGGCCAGGCTTTGGCCGTCGCTAGCACCGTACAAACTAATGTATATATTAAAGAGACTAATGTATAGTGAGATGTTTTTCAAACACCTTTTTGAGATCCTGCACGTCCTGCGTGGCTTCGGAAATGCTCTTTTTGTTGGCTTGCATCGATTTCCAGGCCGCGGGGTTAGCAACCGACGCGGTGCGCAGCTTCTGGTCAAGATTCTTTCCAACGTCAGCCCAGAATTGCTTCTCTAGAGGCCCTGAAGATACATGCACGTCGGTGGCTTTGGCCACGCTATCGATAACAAGCAGTGCATTGGCGCGGGAGCGAGCATCGTTGACTGCAGCCACAAACGAAGCAGGCGATTGGCTTGCCGAGCGTGACAGCTGCAGAACGGCAGCACCAATCTGGACCTTGACAAGGTTATCGATGGCATTGACGACGTCTGCGTCTAGAATGTGTAGGGTTAGAAGCCCTGATTTAAGACGGTTGCGGTCGCCAGAAACGCCCGGGGCCGCTGAGCCAGTTGCTGGAGCAACAAACTCGCGAATTGTGTTTGTGCCCGCCGCAACAAGACGATTGCGGGTCGGTGCAAGCGTTGGTTCATGCGCCCGCACCGCAGCAAGACTCAGGAGGCTGCTGCTTTCTTGCCGGAGATGGTCAAGTGATGCATATGCCTGAGCAGCCTGCAACAGCAGCTCGGGCGTGACATCTGCCACGTCGCCGGCAGAGACCTGGCTGGCAAGATGAAGATACCATGCCAATGCGCGCGCCAGAGAAGCGGTATGTTGCAGCTTTGTAGCCGCACGCACGACGGCCTGAGCGCGCGCATAAGGCAGCATAAAGTCCTTTTCGAGCTTCTCGTACGCGCGGGCTACATTCTCTCGCGAGGGACCAAGACTTTGGCTTGCCTCTTGTGCAGATACAAGCGCGCCGGCATGATCCAGGAGCTCTGTAGGATGTTTGGCGGCCAGGGCAGTGAGTTCCTTGTTCACTGAATCGATGTCGTAACCTAGCCGGGTGCGGGCGGGGCCAAAGTCGACAGTTGTGTCTGCGGCTGTGGATGTGGACCTTACCAGGCCATTTGCTATCTTTGCTGCCGAGAAATCGGACGCCAAAAACGACTCCATAGCGTGGAGAGAGGGGTGTCAGCAGCTACTATAGGTTGACTCAGGGCAAGTGTGTCAGCATTCACTACGCGATGACTTAGCGCGCGCCCAAGTCAGCATTCGCTACTGACTTGTCTAAGCCAAAGTGAAATTTCCGCAAATGTTCACATTTAACTTCAACAACGACAGTGCACCGCCAGAAACCACAGAAACAGTTCAGACTGTTCCCTGCGAGGCACATGATTTCAGGGATTTAATAGCCAGGGCGCCCCGTATCTCGTACTCGGCGTTTCCTGTCCCCGGACATGCTGGAATTCCTCGACGGGACCTGTACGATGTAAAGTACGAGCTCATGGGCCAAGACAATCTCAATGAGGATGATCAGCTACTTCTTAGTACTGAAGATGTTCGTAAGACCGTTTACGAGGGCGGACTCAAAGTGTGGGAAGGCACAGGCGATCTTGTGACTGTGTTGGCAGGCAGCAGCCAAGTGCCTTTGTCGGTGCTTGAGTTGGGCTGCGGTGCAGGCATTCCCGCCTGCTGGCTGCTTCACCAAGCAATTAAGGCCGGAGCAAAAGGAAGATTTGTTTTTGCCGACTACAATTACAGCGTTCTGCGGCTGTTGACTATGCCGAATGTGGTGCTTGCATGGCTCAGTGCGGCCAAGAGCATTGAGGCCAAAGGCGAGATCAATCTCACTGCCGAGCTTATCGAGGAGTGTGCCAGCGATTTAAAGGCTCGAGGCATTGAAGTGAGCTTTATTTCAGGCGGCTGGTCGGCCGAGTTTTCGCAATTGGTGGGCCAATTCGAGCTGGTGCTTGCGTCTGAGACCATCTACTCGTTGGAGTCGCTGCCTGCGTTTACGGACGTGTTACAAAAAGCCTTGGGTCCCGGAAGCCGGGCGCTTGTTGCTGCTAAAAAGGTTTACTTTGGAGTTGGCGGTGGAGTTATTGAGTTCAAGCGCATGCTTGACCATCGCAACATGGTTTATGAGACTGTTCTGGAACAGGGCAACGTTGGCCGGGTGGTTCTGAGCATTCTGCAGACTTAATTTGACCTAAAATGGGTCGCCTTATCACGAATCAATCGTAAACGGAAAATAGAAACCTAATTCAATAAACAAATAAACAGTAAATAAACAAATAAGCAAAAGCCACCATCAGGAGATGAGGTGAGGGTGGAGTGATACGGGCAAGGGTAGGCATGCGCCCTAACCGCCGGCACTTCTTATGTGGACTGATCCCAGCTGTCCTTTATAACTTAACAGTTTCCCCCCAAAAGTTCACTCAACAAAACACAACATCCCCCAAAAAATGACTCGTCAATTCTTCGTCGGTGGTAACTTCAAGATGAACGGCTCCAAGGCCGGCATCAAGCAGATCGTCGACACTCTCAACGAGGCTAAGCTTGCGCCCAACGTCGAGGTCGTCATTGCTCCCCCCGCCCCGTACCTGGCCCAGACCGTTGCCGAGAACAAGCAGCCCACCGTGTCTGTGGGTGCGCAGAACAGCTACCTCAAGGACAGCGGTGCCTACACTGGCGAGATTTCTCCTGCCATGATCAAGGACGTCGGCGCCAAGTGGGTTATTCTCGGCCACTCTGAGCGTCGCGCTCTGTTTGGCGAGACCTCGCAGTTCATTGCCGAAAAGACCAAGTTTGCCATCGAGAACGGCGTCAAGGTCATTCTGTGCTGCGGCGAGTCCAAGACCGAGCGCGAGGAGAACCAGACCTTCAACGTGGTCTCCAACCAGCTCAAGCCCGTCATCGACATCCTCAAGCCCGAGCAATGGAAGGACGTCGTCATTGCCTACGAGCCCGTCTGGGCCATCGGCACCGGCCTGACCGCTACCCCGGCCGACGCCCAGCAGGTCCACGACGAGCTGCGCCAGTACGTCGGCAACCAGGTCTCCAAGGAGGTTGCTGCCGCCGTCCGCATTCTCTACGGCGGCTCCGTCAACGCCAAGACCGCCCCCGAGCTCAGCAAGCAGTCCGACATCGACGGCTTCCTGGTCGGCGGCGCCTCGCTCAAGCCCGAGTTCATCGTGTGCGTCAACGCCGGCGCCAACTAGGACCCCGCCGTCCTGCTTCTAAGCAAACACAGTTTCTTATATAGATCCAATAAATAGTTGCCACGATAATATCCGACGTGCCCGCGCACCCCCACCACAAAACCCCCACCTCACGGGCCTGCCTCGAGGTCGCCGGCAGGGGGGCCCTGCATGCAGATGCATGTTTGTGGTTCTGCAGCTCAGCTACAGCCGCCGGGTTTTGCGGGGGATTCCCCCGCACCCCCTGGGCAGCCTGGCGGCTCTAGACTCTGTAAGGGCGCACCAGCGTTGATTGACTACGTGGAGGGCCCCCAATTTTCAAGATTCAGCCGGCCCCCGTCAGGCTCTCTGCGCGCAAAGCCATTGAGCATTCCTAGAAACTAGATATAGACAGAGACACAGAGCGGTCTATTTTTTGAGGTCCTCAGTCAGCTTGGGGATGGCCTCAAACAGGTGTCATAATTTCCAGATCAGAGACATGGAAGATAGAAGCCTCGGCGTCCTTGTTGATGGCAGTGATGACCTTCGAGTCCTTCATGCCCGCAAGGCCGGAAATGCCCACGGCAACGTACAGCTCGGGGGTCACGACCTCGCCAGTCTGGCCAACCAGGAGAGAGTTGTCGCAGAACCCAGAGTCCACGGCAGCACACCAGACACTCACGGCAGCGCCAATCGAGTCGGCAAGAGGGTACATGATCTCCTCTTCGGCCGCCAGACACAACATTGCTGGAGGTGCTCAGATCGCGCCGCTCGCTCTTGATGATGTAGCACCCTTCTTCGTCTCCTGAGCCCTCGCTTCTTCACCCTCGTCTTCTAAGCCCTCGCTGCTTCATCCTAGATCTTGATCCTTCGCTTCTTCATTCTCGTTTCCTGAGCCCTCGTCTCCTAATCCCTCGCTGTCTTATACTCGCCTCCTAATCCCTCGTTTCTTCATCCTCGTCTGCTGCGCTCTCGTCTGCTGAGCCCTCGTCTCCTAAGCCCTCGCTTCTTGATCCTCGTCTCCTTAGCCCTCGCCGCTTCACTCTCGTCTCATAATCCCTCGCTTCTTCACCCTCGTCTCCTTAGCCGTCGCCGCTTCACCGTCCCCTGCTGCAGCTTCACCGTGGCGATCCGCCACGCCGTGGTCTGCTTCATCTTCGTCTGCCGAGCGCTCACTGCTCATCACCGTCTGCTGAGCGCGCGCTGCTTCACCTTCATCGCGCACCCGCTGCTTCACCACCGTCTGCCGAGCACTCGCTGGTTCACCTTCATCAGCTGAGCGCTAGCTGCTTCATTTTCATTTGCTGAGCGCTCGTTGCTTCACCTTCATTTGCCGAGCGCTCCCTTCTTCACCCTCGTCGCCTCAGCCCTCGCCGCTGCTGAGCGTTCACTGCTTCACCATCATTTGCCGAGCGCTCGCTTCTTCCCCATCATTTGCTGAGCGCCCGCTGCTTCACCATCATCTGACGAGCCCTCGCTGCTTCACCCTCGTCGCCTAAGCCCTCGTCTCCTAAGCCCTCGTCTCCTGATCCCTCGCCGCTCCATCCTCATCTCCTAATCCCTCACTGCATCACCCTCGTCTCCTAATCCCTCACTGCTTCAGCCATCTCTCCTAAGCGCTCGCTGCTTCACCTTCATTTGCCGAGCCCGCTTCTTCACCCTTGTCGCCTCAGCCCTCGCCACTGCTGAGCG